>JAWNNX010000591.1:3465000-4065000 GCA_035044505.1 Zaprionus lineosus | reverse complement strand
TTTTTTATTTTATTTTTCTATTTTTTTATTATTTTATTTTTCTATTTTTTATTTTTGTACTTTTCTTATCAAAACTTGAAATAAACGTGAATCAACTTGAGGCAGCGATAAGTGTGGACTCTCCTTTTCAGCTAATCTTTTGGTATACCCTGAGACCCGCTAAGGGGCTTTTTAATATAAGGTGAAGCATGTAACTTTAAAAAGGACACATTCCGATCATAAAAAGGATATGTATTTAATCCTTTAATTTATTAATTTAATTTATACCTTAATCCTTTTGTTTCCATTTTCCTGTTCGACTTTTATTCACCTGACTCGCTCTTCCTTTACTTTATCCTTTCTTCTGTCTCTTCTTTCTTTGTCCGCCATTTTGAAATTTATTTTTATAATCTTGTTGTCTCTTTCTTTATGTCTATGTGTCCGTCAGCTGTCCACATATCCTTCTATTCGGCCGTTTAACCCTTTGCTTAACTCTATATTTATAACTATATTTATTTTTTTAACTATTTGTCCGTCCTTCCGGCTGTTCCTCAAGTCAAGTCTCCGTCCGGCCTTCCATCTGTTCATCTATCCGCTTATTTTCTTCCATACTTCATACATCTGACTGTCTGTCTGGTAGTCCGTCCAACTATCTGCTTATAGTTTTCTGTCGTGTCATAAGCTTTCGTCTCTGTATCCTCTATAAGGAAACGATTCACTCAGCTTTTCACTTAGATCTCATGCCTTTTCCGTCCTTCCAGAATTGTCTGTCCGACCGTCTGTTTTTTTTTATTAATTTCTATATTTTATTCATTAATTTTTTTATTTACTTTTATTTTTAGCATGTCTCTTAGTCGATCATTTAGTCCTTTGTCCAATCATCTATCTAATCGATTCCTTGATCTCTCGTCCCATCGCTCATCCCATCATTCATCCAAATTTCCGTCTCATCGTTGGTCTAGTCTTTCCACTCCAATCACTCATCCGATTCTCCGCTTATCTTTTATTCTCTCTTCTCCTCTTCTTTTATCGTTTCTCTGACATTTCGCCATTTATTTTATTTTCTTATCTCAAGATTCAGAAATTGTTAAAAACTCCTTATTTGGGGTGTGGGCGCCTGTAAACCCCACGCGATACAAGATTATTTTATATTATCAAAGGGTTGTCCCTCGCAACCGATAAAAAACTTTATAAATTTTATGTTTTTCAACTTTTCTTTAGATAATTTTTAATAGATTTTTCTGTGACTCAACTTTTAAACTTTTTTGATATTTATTATAAAAGCCAGAAAGAAAAAAAAGTTGTGGAAAAACTTTGAAGTTGTTGGGGGGAGGAATCTAAAAATCTGGTGAACTCTTATTTATTATTAGAATTTAATATAGAATATTAGTATTTAATATTAATTATTTTGTTATTAAAAATTTTCAATTTAATTATTTTTTTAATTTTTTATGAACTTCGCTTTTTAAATACAGTACATACCGCTTATATGCAAAAACCTATAATGCAGACAAAATGTTGCATATATGCGATATTTCCTTTTAAGCAATTAAAATTAATTATTATGATGTTATGATGATGTTTAAAAATACCATTATATTTGCATTTAAGCAATATTTGCATATAAGCAGTTTGCATATAACCGATATTTTATTTTAAATTCATCTCGGAAACACTTAAAAATATTAAAAAAAAAAATACTCTTTAAATATTCTCCCTGTAGCTTCAAGGATTATTGGAATATTTTTTTATATTTTAATTTAATATTAATATTTGAATTAGTCGTATGTCTGATGATTACTGGTGATTACTGTACTACAGTAAAGCATCGATGGTAAAATCAAAATTTATTCTTCTTAATTTTTTTTATATATTTTTTATATATATTTCTTATTTCTATTTTCTATTTATAAATCGCAGTGCTTGAAATTCCAAGTGCCTGAAATAAATTAAAAATCAAAAAAATATAAAAATATAAAGATCTCAGATAATGAAAAAATCTAAAAGCGGAATCTTAAAATAGTAACTAACTATAATATTATATAGGAGAGATTTTAATCAGTGATTAAATGTGTGACGATTTAAACACAGTCAATTGTCAGTTAGTCAGTTGTAGTTCCTGACAGATTACAGTTATGATTCATGGACTTGCACTAAGTCGTATCGATTGGGCTGATAGTTAATGCTATTGATAGACATGCCCTTTCAAGGTCACGCCGATGACTAAGAAGGTATTTGGTTTGCCCTGCCCTGCCATCAGTTATTCCGCTCGGATGCACTGCATGTCTTTGTCTGAAAGAGGTTCCTTTTAAGTGGGAGAAGCAAACAAGGATATGGCAGCGGTAAATGTACTTAACCCTGACCCTGCTTTGTGAAAGGATATATGTACCCAAGAAGGCACCTCCTTTGCTTATGGTGTACCCTTGATTTGGGTCAAATGATTTTAATTCAATATTTTTAATATAAGCTTATCCTTCGCTCCAGTAAATCCTTAGATGCGCATCGATCTATATCTAAATTAAGGACTCAGCTGCAACTGAAGCTTGATAAAAAAAAATGGCATTTCTTTTATTTGCGAATAATGAAATTTTATTTAATTTAAACATAATTTTTTTTATTCTCTTCTTTTATTTACAATTTCAAAATTATTTACGTAAATTTCCTCATCCATGCAGGAGGTTCCATTAAAGGATAAATTGCCTTGCCACACGCGTGAGATTTGCGCACAGTATCAGATTCATTGCCCATGACGACATGAGGACAAGTCTGTTAATGACAGGGAGGGGCGGCCATCGAGGGGGGTTGCGTCACGTTTCAATGTCATGCCACATGTGGGGCATCGCTTGGCGGTCAGGGGTAGCCGAGGGAATCCTGGCGCCTCTCGCAGTCTCATTGCGGCGGCAGTTGTAAATTTCAATTCGCCTTTTTTATTGGTTGCCATCATCGTCGACGTTGCCGTCGTCACAGTCGTTGTCATCGTCGGCGACGTCGTCATTCTGTCCAGTCCCACACTCGACAGCATCCACCGTCAATGTTACGCAACTCGGAAAGACCTCGACGCTGGGCCAAGGCTGACGGAGCATCGAAGGGTGGCGGCCGAGGCCAAAGCTGACTGGCTGGGTGGGTGGTTGGTTGGGTGGTTGGGTGGCTTGCCATGTCTTGCTTTAAGGTCAAAATGCAAATAATAAAACACAATTTGAGTTTTCTGTTTTTTTTTTTTCTTTTATGGTTTTGAACGAAAAGACACATTGAAAATGAAATGTATTAAAATTTTGCTTTTGCTTTTGCTTTTGTTTTTGCTTTTGTTTTCTTTTAGTTTTTGCCTTTGGAATCTTTGCACAAATTAGGAAATCAGTTGGATTTTTAGCGTAATTCTTATATAATTTCCATGTATTATTATTTCCCGTATGTATGCATATGTATATGTATGGGTATGGGTATCGGTATGGGTATACGTATGTATGTATGTTTGCATGTATGTTTGTATGTGTTTGCTAATAAGTTTCCATATCGTTTATTGTTTTTGTTCTGATTATGTTAATGCTTTTCGATAATAATTCTTTCTTTAGGGGAGCCCCCGCGGTGGGGGGGGGGGGGGGGCAGAGCAATGCATACAATTAGATTTATTACTGAATTGAACTCTTGCCATTTGGATCGAAGGGTCAGTAAAACATTCGCCGCAGGCCCAGCGCTTGGGGCAACGAAGTGTCTTTGGATGGGCCCCAGGCGCAGCAGACCTGCCCCCGCCGCCTCTAGAAATGCCTATGTGTTGGGCGGGATCTATTTTAGTGATCGTAAAATTAAACATTATTTTTGTTGTTGTTCATTAACTAAATAATTATCAATAAATATATATACTTGTGTATGATATATATATGTGTGTCTGTGTGAGTGTGTGTGTGTGTGTATACTCTTGCTTATATACATTGGTGTGGTATGTATATGCGCATGGTATGCATCGCCTCTGCATATCGATGGCCCCCCATTTGGGGGAGGGGGGGCCTGACTCATCGAGAGACACTCGTTTAATAATAATCTTCTAGGCATTTACTGTTAGTTATTTTGTTTAACGATTGGTTAATAATTTATTATTATTTATTCTTGCTATGCTTCGACCTTCTTTGACTTGACTTGGTTTTGAGTTATCGCCTTATCGTCATAGTTATTATCAACGTTTAAATATCAGTAATTGTTTTCTTCTTCTTCTTCTTCTTGTTCTTCTTCTTATTCTTGCTCAAAATTTTAACTAGTTTCATGCTTGGTTTTGCTTAGGAGGATTCTGTTACTCTTGCTTCGGTTTAATTATAATATTAATTATTATTAATATTTTTTTTGTTTTGTTTTTAATTATTTAATTATTATAATTTACTTTTTACGCTGTCGCGGCTGCTGCTGTTCAGTATATGTTTTTAATAAATACATAATAATAAATATACATGTAGATAATATGCTTAATAAATATATCTATTTTAAATATATATGTATATATACACATATATATATGTATGTGTATATATATATATATATATATTTGATTTATATAATAGTTATGTATATAAATAACAAAAAAACAACACACATAAAAAGGAGCAAAAAGTAGGATACAAACATTTGTTTCATTCATCCTTGAATTTCGAAAAGTTTTTCAATAAGTTATTTTCATATTTTCATATTTTGAATTTTCATTTTTCATTTTTCATTTTTCAATATTACAACAAACATTAAGATAATAAATATTTCGTTAATTCTTCTTTCGTATGCCTTTTAGGTAAGAGAGTGTATTCCTTGAGTAGAGTAGGAGGAGGACTAAGAAGAGGAGTGGGGGGAGGGGGGAAGAGTATTGTTTCTGCACAATTATCAATTATCAGTAGGGGTATACAATAAGTTAGGGTATACGATGATATCATATAGGAAGGTATGCTTATAAGTCTTGCAGAGAGAGAGCGTAATTAGAATAAACATAAAAAAAGGACACAGACTTTTAAGATTACAACAAATTTGCGGGCAAGCAGAAACTGATGAACGCACAAAGGATATATATATATAGGTATATATATATATATATATGTATGTATAGGTATATAGGCATATATGTGTGTATGTATATATAGAGAAGGATACGCTGGCAGGCTGATAGGCATATAGGTTATAGGATACGGGTAATTGGTAATTAGCTAGTCAATATTTGGGACTTTGATTGATTATTGGATTTTTGCTTACAAAAAATAATAACATATTGAACGGAATATCGGTAAAAATTGCTGATGATTAAGTTTACATTTTTTTTGCTTTTAAACTTTGCTTTTTTTTTTATATGTTTTTGTTTTTGTTTTTGTTTTTGCATTTGATTTTGTTTTGTTTTGGTTTTGGTTTTTGTTTTTGTTTTCTTGAATTGGAAACGCATGGAAATTTTCTATTCGCTTGTAACGCTTGTAAATTTAGTTAGTTATTACATAATTACATACTTGAATTGAATTTAATTAGTAATTGTAATTAATTTGATAGTTATTGTGTTGCCAACTGTTAAGGTAAAATGTCAATTTAATTTTTCAATTTTTCAATTTTTCAATTTTTTAATTTTTAACTTCTTTTTTACTTTTACTTTTCTTTTTCGTTTTCTTTTTCGTTTTCCTTTCTTTTCTTTCTTTTTTCCATTCCCATTCTCATTTTTTGATTTTGGATTTGCATCCTTTTGGAATTTCTTTGCTTTGGGTTCTGGACATCCTTTAGCCTTTTGCATATATGTTTATGGCCACGTGAATGTTCTGTGCTAGCTAAGCCGTAACCGTAACCGTAACTAACCGTAGTTTAATACGCATCTAAACTATATATAAATACGCATTTTTTATGTGCTGCCAAACTGGGCGTCGACATGACGACATGACGACATGACGACATGACGAAACCAACATTCAGTATTAATAATTAAGTATTTCTTTTGTTTTTGTTTTTGTTTTTTCATTCTTTTTTGTTTTTGTTTTTGCTTTTGTTTTTGTTGTATTATCCAGTATAATGGATTAATGCGTTTAGTTGCCACTGGGCAGAGGAACCTGCACCTGCACATACGACTGCGGGAAGTAGCCGGTTCGGCCATTGACGGAGCCCTCGTACCAATTATCATCGACACGATTGAGTAGTGTTATGATGTCGTTCTCTTTGAAACCCAATTCACCGGGATTCTCAGGATCAAAATCGTATAGGGCTTGGCAGCAGGGCTGCTGTTGGCGATTTGGTGTAACGGCCATTGACTTGGCGGGGGACCGCATCGGCGAGGGCAACGGCGAGGCGCTCGAGCTAATGTGGGACGGCGTGCCGTCATCATTGAGGCCGCCGCCACCGCCGTCCAAGTTCAGATCGAGCAGCGTCTTGGGCACAAACTCATTGCGTGGCCGGCTCTCTGCCTCGGCACGCTTCTCCTGCAACGTCTCCTGAAGGCCACGCAACACATCGGCACATTGCGAATGAAAATCGTAAAGTGCTTCAGCAAAGGTCACCAATTGGGAGACATGCTCAGTATCGTTTTCCAACAAATTGAACATGCCAACCTGCGCCAATTGCAGCGACTCAGCGAACTTATCCTCGGCACCACGAATTTCATCATCCTTGGCCTGCCGGCGACGCTTGCAGTCAAAGTCGAGACGCCGGCCCTGCAGCTTCTTTCGATGATGCATTACCTCCTTGAGGTCTTTAGTCTGCATATGATGCAGTGGCTCCAAAAAGTTCTGCTTGATATTGTCGTCCAGCGAATACTTGACGTCGGCCATTTGTTTCAGCGCTTCGCCAAACTCGACGAGCGCCTGCGCAAACACGCTGTTGTCCTCGCCGAGCTTCTTACCATAAGTCAACATACAATCGGCCAATAGACCTTCCGGCTGTGGATACGTATTCGATTTGGCTTGACCCGATAGTTTCGAGATGCCCTTGACGGCTGCCATCTTAGCGCGCGCCGTTGGATTTGGCTGCAGGAATTCCTTTGTCTTCAACTGCAGCTCCTCCACTAGCTCCACAGTTACATCCGTCTTACGTTCCATATCCATAAAATCCAAATCCAGCTTGGTGCCCTCCGCACCGCCCATCTTCTCCGTCACATATTGATTCGCCTTGTTTATCTGTTTCTTTAGTCCGGCGAAAGCCATGATGTTGTTTTTGCTGCTGCTGCTGCCGCTGCTGGTGCTGTTGTGGGACCAAATATTGAGGTTGATGACGCGGTTGCTGTGAACGGGTTTATTTGAGTTAGTTGACTTGCCAGTTTATGTTTCACCTCAATTGATGTCCCATTGATTAGCTCTCAATGGCACAAAATTTTAAATTTTGATTTAATTGCTATTTATAGCTATTTATAACGTTTGGACGACTTACGCAGCGTCTACTTTTCACTTGGGGGTGGATACGTTCACTGCCTCTGCTCAAACTGACGCTGACTGAGGTTCTCGCTACAACCGCGACTGCGACTGTGGCTCTGGCTCTGGCTGTGGAGGTGACTGGAAGAAATTGTAGCAAACGCCAGTCGCATAGATTTTTGACTTTTTAACACTTTCACTCGTTTCGTTTGCGCTGCACGTTCTTAGGTTTTATCTATCACTTCTCACGCAAAGTTAACACTGGTTCTTCTTTTAACTTAACTTTTTTTTCTCAATTATTTTATTTGTTTTGTGCAGAACCTTGAAGTAAGCCCGACGTTTGACTGCGTAATGTTTGAAGGACTGGCGTTACTACTACTATTTCTCCCTCTGCCTTGGGGCTGGTTGCTTTTCTGTTGATGCGGGGGTCGTTTTTCCTCTTTAAGTAAATCGATATTTGGCTGTGTACAAAAATGTTAGTGATGTTAGAAATCTGTATGTTATCGTTGCAAAATTGTTATCGATGGGTGCTGACACGAGCTCAATATTGCGTTAACATACACCACGCATGTTACTTAACAGTACCATTTAAGTTGAAAATACTTTTGCTGCGTTTGAATTATGATTGTTACAAGCAACAGACATTTATTTTAAAAAATTTTATATTGACACAGAAATCAACAACAATAAACTTAACGCTTAAAGTACACGTTTATTACTTTCTACTACTAATAATTTTATTTGTCGTATAAAATCTATATAAATAATTTTTTTAAAATAGTATTATAAAAGTAAAACTTAAAGTTCAGAGTGAAGCTGCACAGGGAACATTCATTGAGTAAATATGTACCCTTGACTGCTTTCATTTTTCTGTTAATTAATTTTAAATTTTTTATCTTTTTATGGCTATGTGTGCCTTGAGATTGTAAATACTTTTTGTATAGCAAACACTGAAAACGCGCGCAGTACTTTTATCTGATGAAATAATTGTTGTTGCCATACAAAGTATTTACTATTCCGTAGTTCCATAATATTTGCACTATTACGAATTTAATTATTAATTTTCTGCATCAGATTAATTCAAAATAAATAATTTGGCGCTTATTTTTCAAGTGGCTGCTAATTTAACATCGATTATGTACTTATCAAATACTCACATGGAACTGTAACTATGTTAAGATCTTAACATATGCGTTAAATTTAAATATTGGCGCGCATTTATACGTTTAAATTTACTTTAAAAATTTAATTAAAATAATAATTATAATAACAAAAATATTTTTTGAAATAAAATAAATAAAATCTAAAATACAGAAAATTATAACTTCCGTTGAACTTACATTTCATACCTGACGTCTTTAAGTGAGTCGGCAGCTTTTGCAAACTATGCGAGTTTATCTTTAAAGATAACCTGGGGGGGATTAGGCTACTACACTTGATATACAAACAGAAGTGCATGTAAATCAGTTCAATAGCTTCATAATTTGCCAGAGGGAGACGGGGTGCTGATAAGAAGAGCAAATTTTGTTTTCATATGTGTATAAAAAGCCACTTCAATGCCAGGTAAGATATTAGTCTCTCCGAAACTATAACGACTGAGCTCCACTCAGAGGAAACGAAATATTAGACCGCATCAAAATGAAATTCGTAATTGTTCTACTCGCCGCCATCGCCTATGTTAGCGCTCAGGTAAGGCACAGCCTTGTGGATAGTCAGGCAATTGCTTAAACGACATTATTTTTTTGTAGGGCCCCGGTGGTCCCTTTGGAGGTGCAGCAATGAATCCATTCGCTGCCGCATTCAATCCATACCTCAATGGACTATTCGGTGGTAAAGCTGCGGGTGCTCCAGGCGCTGGCGCTGTGGCCCCTGCCGCTCCTCCAGTCGCATCACCCTTCGGTGGTTTCTCCGTCTCCGTTTTCTTCCAATCCATTGTACTGCAAAAGGAAGCCGAACGCCTGCTCAGCCAGACTGGTTTCCCACCTGAGCTGGCCCAGCGTGTACAGGATGTGCTGACCAAGGCCGAGGATGGATTCGTTAACTGTGATACCACAACTTTGCCCTGGATGCAGATCCGCTGCGTGAAGCCCACAGTTACACTGGCCAAGAACGAACTCAAGGTCATTGACGACGAGTGGCAGGCACTCCAAACAGCCACCGGCCCAGCAGCCCAGGTCTAGGCCCATGGACACCCATTGGACACCCATTGGACACCCAATCACACACTATATGCAATACACCAACATAGATTCGATGTAGTTTAATAAAACGTTCACCAGCAACCCAATCCAACGCAGTCTTCTGTGTCCTTGACCAATGCGTGCGGTGGGTGCGAGGACATCAGTCTTTGATGTGGCCAAATGCCGCCTCCGCCACCTCCTCTCGTCTCCGTGACTCAAGTATTCTGCATAGCTTCACTTTATTAAATTTACTGCCATTACGAAATTCGTCGCATCTTCTCAGTTTTGTTCTATTGGGTGCAAAATATTTTGCTGCTGCCTGCCACACCCCACCGCCCACTCCCCCCGCTGCTGGGCACGCGTAGCCTGGCGCTAACTTGACTCACAACTGTCGTCGTCGTCGTCGTCGTCGTCGTCGTCGTCGGCGTTGTGAGGGCCCAGCAAAAACTTGACGCATTTTGGCCAAATATTTGAATTCCTTTACTTTATTTGTTCGCCTCTTGCGGCATTTCTCTGCCTACGTCCCCCCCTGGTATCCTGCCACCCCACCATCCCGTTGAGTTCGAGGGTTCCTTTGCTCCTTTGGCAAGTACATTGTGCAAATTGTTGGCTAAGCAGCATTCGACAGGACCTCTCTATGCATTCATCAATTTTGCCTTGGCTCAGTTGGCCTCGCTTCGCCTTGGACATGTCCTTTTCCAAAGTGTTTCCAGTGCATGATTTTCTAACCCAATCCGTGACCTAAGTGGCCCATCGACCGTGACTCAATGAGCAGCAATGTTGATTTATGTGGCCAATGCAGCTTCAGTTATCATTGGCTCATTCGCATATCCTGGTCCTGGCTTGGCATCAACCAATTTGGCATCAAGTGATGTGAAGTCATGTCACTTGACGTTTTGCTGCCCAACCTAAGGATCAAGCTGAGGCTGAAATGGGAGGCTGGAGGCTGGAGATGGAGATGGAGATGGAGATGGAGCTGGAGCTGGAACTGAACCTGGTATGGCATTAAGGGGCTTAAATTGTTTGGCTTAACGAGCCAAAGATTTGCCCACAAATGACCAGCCAAGATTGAGCCAAATGACGCATACGCCTCGTTGGCTCTCGCAAAATACGGTAAAGGACATTCAAATTCTAATTCAAATTCAAATTCAAATTCAAATATGTAATTAAATGTAAATTTTGGGAAACAGCCGCCGGCCATGCCCCCACTGGTGGTACCACTTGCTCGACATACACAGCGATGACAACGCCGTATTACAAGGATCAAGGCGAGTGCAAAGTTTTGTCACTTAATTGAAATATTTGCCCCAAGATTGAAAGTTGAGTTCTGTTGTTTCTGTCATTACAGCAGCAAATATGTTACTGTCATTGTGTGTGCATGTGTGTGCGTGTGTGTGTGTGTATGTATCTTGAACTTTACTAAGTTCTGTGGTACTTTCTGCCACGCCCATTCCACCCCCTCCATCTACACAAGTCCCCGCAGTGTTACTAATGCAAAAGTTGTGCCGTTTCAAACGCTTAAAAAAAGCCAACAAAAATGGACAAGCCACAGGCAGGATAATTGACAGAGACCAAGATATCCTGTGAAATTATGAAATGAATGAAAATTTGAAAAATAAAAATCTGTTTTTAATACATTGACTGTCAAAGTGGCAAAATAATTAATTGCTCACATGCTGAAAACGTCCTTGGATGTAGCAACTCCTTCGATATCCTTTTTTACAGGATATTAGACAGCCGCATTGGGGCGGTCTTCTGCCAAATGTATGCTAAAATTGGTTAACAAACGGCAACAACAGCAGACAGCAAGGGGCCAGCTGTGGGCAGCCGGAGGGGGGCTAGCTGGAAGCTGCGTGTGATGGGGGGTGGGTGACGAGTGGGGGGGGGGGGGGGTACCAACTCCATAAGCGCATGTATGTAAATTTGTTTGGGTTTGCGGATTTGTATGCAAAGTTGCGCCCCCAAAAGCAGGCAACCAATTTTTTGCGGCTTTGCCATGTCCATGCCATAGACCATGGCATTTATATGCGCCACCCACACACCACCCACCACCCTCCCCCTTATCACTCGCTCCACATTCAGTGGGTGGCAATGGCCATGGAATTTTGGTCAAAACCTAAATGAAACATTCGGAGTTTGTTTTGAATTCGAGAAGCGGATGCTGGTCAGTTTGTCTGTGTGTGTGTGTGTGTGTGTGTGTGTGTGTGTGTGTGTGTGGCCTGTGTATGTGTGTGTGTGTGTGTGTGACTCACTTGCACTTGACATCTGTTTGTGTTTCTCACCTGATAACCGCCGGCCTGTTGCTGGTATTTACCTCGGCTTAGCTACTGACTTGAAGTTCCGTTACACAGGTGACAAAAAGTTAAATAACTTTAATTTACAGATCACATAAAACGAGTGACTACTCGGGATTAGGACTTCCTTGACATGAGATTATATATCTTAGCGGCTGAGATAAGAGACCCAAAGATACAAAAACTGCGCTAGATGGAAACCAGGACACATTCCAGACTCCGACGAGTGCCGGTCGTGAGTTTCTTGAGGGGATCAAAGCTGATTTTGGCTTGGGACTGAGATGAAGTCGAGAGGCATTACCTAAATGGGGATAAGTTCTGTCTCCAGGAGAGATGTAATCAGTGAAAGACTTGGGCATCAGATCTGCTCAGCAGAGAATCAAAGGCTGAGAAGATTTCTGTAAATCGCGTGAGTTTTTTCCTGGATTAGTCAGCAGGGGATTGGGAGGAATGAGCGACCTTTAAAAGGATTCCAATGTTGAGATCTGCGAGGATCCTTAAAGCTTCGCCCATGAGTAGGATCTTTTCTAAACTGTGCTTAAGTCAGTTTATATTTTATTAATTTCTTTAAGGAATCCCAAGGATAACTGTATCATCAAATCTAAGGAATATATGATAAACCTGCTATCCTCTTCAGGATCAATTAATTTGATGAAGGGTTCAAAAATGTAAAAGGATTTCTATTCCCAAACTTAGCTCCAGTTTCGAAGTTTTGGCATAAAGTATAATATGATGAGAAAGTCCTGTTTCCAGGACATCAATAATAAATCGAAAGGTGACTCATTAAAAATCGTCTTGGATTTCTGGAGCAGTTGCTGGTCAGTTGCTCCCTGACCCACAAACACGACTAAGTAGCTTCTGCCTCTCACCTGATTAATGATCCGTTACAGGTGTTTACCTGAGCCACAAGCCACTACTCAGTGGCATTTCCAGTGCCCTCAGGTGGGTAATGCATTACATGGGAAAAGCAAAGATCATATAAGGCCGTTAATTAATTCGGCTAAGGCTGCTGACAGCATCCGAGGGAGACCCAGTTTGGTATATGGTGGGCCAACATTAGCTTAGAGATCTTCACGCCTCAGATAAGATAAACTATCTATGAAGTAGATAAGATTTATTTGCCGCCCATTCGCTTTATCTGGGACTTCGAGGCGGTGGAACCGAATTAGTGTGCCAGTCGACGCGCTTCCAGAATGTCGTCCCCATCGGTGCTGATCTTCTGTGTTCTGGTTCTGGTCTGCCTGGTGAGCATTGGAATCCAACAGTGCATTGGAGGCCATTGTTTTAATCTATCTCATTCTCTTCCTCTTCTTCTTCCTCTTCCTCTTCTTCTTCCTCTTCCTCTTCTTCTTGCAGCAGATGCAGACTCAAGCCCAAAATAATGAGGTGGAGATTGAAGCCATCAGGGGAGAAGTTTCTGCCTCAGTCAATAGGGCAGTCAGTACGAAGCTACCGCAAACAGCAGAGGCACAGGATGCGGCTAAGGCAGTAGTGTCCAGTTTGGATTCGGGCCTGGACACCTGTAAACAAAATTGGTATATAAGTCGCAACATCAAGGAATACCATGGATGTGTTTCCTTTTTCAAAGGGATAGCCATGTCCTCGATTGGCGAATTGGCCGCAACGCAATGGCGCGCAGCATCGGGTGCATCGCGACTTGGCTTCTTCCTCTTTTAAGGATCTCACTGAGATGATGAGATGCACTCACAGGCCATTCGATAGGATACCAAGTGCTTTGTCATCGAATAAATAATTTAGTTGCAGAAAAAACAAAAACAAAAAAAAATTATTATTGGCCATCATTGCGGGTGAACTGAACTGCTGGCTATCAACTGAGTGATGTGCTCGTCCAGCTTCAAAGTGATGTACAGGATGTACAGATGCTGATGGAATCTGCGAGTCGAGTGGCTTTCACAGAGTCAGCAGTTAGGAGCGGCATCTGATAAAGTTTTTGGCCAAATTGCTGACGGGCTCAAAATCTTGGCTCTGCTTTGTTGTATTCTAATTAGACGGTTGGGAGCATGTCCCGTGTGTGTGTGTGTGGGTGTGTGTATAGCTGGGTGTGCTTGAGTACATTTATTTGAGTGTGTGTGTGTGCGTGGGTGTGTTTGTATTTGTGCCTGTGTGTGCGCTATGTCGTCTTGTGCTCATTAAAACAAATGTGCGGGCTGTGATTAGATAGCGGGTTCAGTGGTGGAAGAGGGCGGGGTGGGCGGGGTGAGTGGCTGTGCGTTGAATGGAACAGTGTAATTATCATCATTAGAGGCAAAACGCGAAACAGTCAAAGCAAATAAGGACATTAAAGTCCTCAAAATCGAAGCAGAGAAACGACAGGCAAATTTTCGCTAATGTCCTTAAGGAAGTTACGAAAATCTCCGATTTTTAAGCTGATCCCAAAAATGATGATCAGCAAGTAAATTTCTTAATTATAATAATTATTTATTTTATTTATTTATTTTTTTATTTTATTTATTTATTTTTTTATTCATTTTATTTTTGTATCATTTTTTGATAGTTGCATTTTTTTATTTATTTATTTTTTTTTGTAATTTTTGTGCCTTTTTTAGGCAGTTTAATTATTTAATTATTTTTTTTTTTAATTTTGTATCATTTTTTGATAATTGCAAATTTTATTTTTTTGTAAATTAATAAGAATATTTTTTAAAAGTTGCATTAACTTCCTACGCCTTAGACTCTGCCTCGGAGGTCGTTTCGGTCTCCGAGGGAGGTGCATCGGGCTTGGGCTCATCTGTGTTGCCACAAACACAGAAAGGACACTGAATATATAAAAATTAATTAACAGAAAATTAACAAATTTCATTTTTATAAGGATAATGAAATCCACTCACCTTCTCCTTAAGTACTACACGATATTTTGGATGACTTGTTGAAGGAAGGGAAAAGAGTGTTAAATCCTTTTTAAAGCCTCAGCTGGGACACCTTACCTTATGCCGTAGACAATGGGATTGTAGACGGCGCTGGTCTTGGCGAAGGTGGCGCCCCAAATGGTCGTCAAGGGTGTGAGGCCATCGATCTTGAAGAGACCAAAGTAACAGATGACCAGATACGGAGTCCAAGCCATGAACCACAGTGAAATCGTCGTCAAGGCCACCTAAACAAAATGGAAATAAAGGATAACATGAGGATCACCCTAAAAGGATATACTCAAAACCTTGGCTAGCTTGCCCTCAGCGCTCTTGTCACAGTCCTCGGAGCTGCGCAGGGATTTGACATTCATCTTCTTGGCCTGCTCCCGCATGGCCTTCTCATGGGCAGCAACAGCCTAGGATTCAAGAGAAGACATCAGGGTACTACACGTAAGGACATCCTGGAAAACTTACTGCTATGATGAACCAATACGAGTAGCAGATCAGGAACAAGGGTACATAATAGACGAATATCGAGTAGGTTATAAGATAGGAGCGAGGATTCCACTTCCTGGTCATATAATCGATGCTGCAGGCGGTGAGGTTGCCCTCCGGCACATAGGCGCTCCAGCCGATGAGCGGCATAATTGTCCAGAACGTGGCCATTGACCAGATGAACAGGATCTTTATGATGGATAGCTTGATGGTCATCGGTGTGCCATTGATGCCCTTGACAATCACATTGTAGCGATCGAAGGCAATCATGCACATGGACCAGATGGAGACGCATCCGAACATTGAGCCACACACCGCATAAATATCGCACCAGAGTGGACCAAGTATCCAGGTCTCATAGTAGAAGTTGACCAGCATAATGGGGGACTGGGAGGCCATCATGCAGAAGTCGGAGAAGGCCAGATTCAGGACAAGGAGGTTGGCGGGTGTGCGCAGTGATTTGGTGCCGCCAAAGATGTAGACGACGACTCCGTTGCCACAGCACGAGATGATTAGGATGCACAGTGTGAATATGCCAAGAATTTTGCTCATTGTCGGATCCATGGGTGCAAAGCGACTCCAATACGGATTGACCAGGTGAGCCATGTCCGGCAGAACCTGCAATGTAAAAGGATATGAGGTGATATAAGAGCTGTGAAATGAAGATGAATGCATTATCCTGTGACTGAATCTGTTATCCTTGCTGGGTGATTCATGTTGTTTCACAATTCAATTTGCCGTCTGACTTATCTAAGGATATAAGACTCCTGCACCCAAATCCAGGTGGCTCACTCACATTATCCAGCACAGAGCCATTGCCGCTCGCCTGTGCCTCGAATCTCGGCCCAAATCTCGCTTCCGACATGGCAATGTCAAATGATTCCGGCAATGGGAACTCAGCTATCCGATGGAACTCATGAACGAGTTGCGGACCAACAGAGCAAAACGATGCCGCCCCTGGATACTTTTATAGCCCAGAGCCCACGTTAGCCATAAGCCAATTAGGCCCCGATTGCGATTGATTGATGGATGGGTCGGTTAGTCAATTGGAAAACCTGTCGGATTATTGTTTAGTTTTGATTCTTTATTTAAAGGTACAAAATGATATGTTATGAACGTTATGAACGACCTTCGATGCGTTAAAGGCTATTGACAAAGTTCTTCCCACATCTATTGCAAAGTTCCTGCAGTTGTTTTTGATTTTCTGATATTTCCGATGACTGTACGCTCAACCGCTTAGTATCATGCTCGTCCTCGTCCTCGGTGCTGGGTAGATAGTATGTTATTATTTTGACGCCCAGACTAAGGATCCAGGCCTTTAGGCACTCCTTGATTTGATAGTATGCCGATCGGAATGATTTCATCTTATGGCTCTAAGGGATTTAAATAAATTTCAATTCATTTCAACTGGAGACAAGTCTTGTCCTGTTACTTACTGGCGACAAGTCTATAAGGGATGAGGAGCTTTTGAGCTTCTTAAACGAACTGAGGGCGACCACATGGGACACATTCGAGATGTGGTTAAACTTCGCCCACAACATCAACTCCTTGTACACATGCATGTTCATGGCTATTATGTAATCATAGTAGTAGAAATCATTGAAAGTTAACTGCAACATGAATGAAGTAAGTGCATTAGTATTGGTATCAGGATCAGGATCAGGATCAGGATCAACGGGATCGCGTGAGGGGTACTAACCAAACGACAGTAATGATTTGAGCGAAGACCATGTTCTCGAAGTGTCCTCAGGCAGAACTTATGTGGTCGCCGGCCAACGTTCCAGGTGCGCAGTGCTGCGCTTTCCACTTCCCAGTATAGAGATGTCTTGTCCATGAGATTGATCATAATTGCCTGTGCCATTGGAGAGCTGCTGGAGTTACCTGCCGCACCATTGGATTATGATTACGCTCAGGACGTACGTATCCTGCCTGTTGCACATTTATCCTTAATGCTATACCCCATACTTACCCATGCATATGAAAATCAACTTTTTGGGCGCCATATTGAAGAAATTTTAGATTTTTAATTTTTTTGTACTTAAAATAATTTCGGTATGAATATTTATGTTTGGTTTCTCATAAAAAGCTGTCGAATTTTAAGATATTTATTATTTGCCTGTCACAAGTCCCATAGGTCTACTGTGTGTCTGTGTGTGTTTGTGTGTGTGCTTATATCTGGCCAACGACACCTTCAGTGACTCCAGTGGCAGTGGCAGGTGCCTCATTACCATCGCTCGTTGCACTTGCCACCATTTTCAAATTAACACAAATGAGCCATGTCCCAGTTAATGTACGACACGTCTTTGTCGGCCACGCGGGCTCCAGACATGACCCGCCCCCTGAACTCTCTGCGCGACGCCTCTTCGTCCTGCCCTATCCTGCCATGGCCCTGCCCTCCGCTCTTAAACCCTGCTACTATGCTCCACCTTGTCCTTTCCTTATCCTGCCCGACTCTGCCTTGCCCTGTTTCGTCCTGCCCTGTCCCGTCCTGCTCTGTCCCGTCCTGTCCTGCCCTGCCCTGCCCTCTGACCTGGCATTATTCTCGCACCAAATTGCACAGTCTATTTCCTATGATTTTCATTGTGGTAGCTGAAATGTCGCTGCTGCAAATGCGCTGTATTAGTGCTGAGGCGGTGTGAGTGTGCATGTGTGTGTGTGTGTGTGTGAGTGTGTGTGGATGTGTCAGCGTGTCGGTGTACACATGTGTGTGGGTATATGCAGTGCACTTCTGTGCCTGTTGCTGCCCCCAACACTGGTTGGCCTTTGGCCCGACTATGACTTTACATCGTTGCCGGCTTTAAGCGCACAGTGGGACAAAAGTAGGTGACAAATGAAGGAATAAGAAATAAGAAAGCAACAGTTATAAATATTTAACAGTCCACTTATATTGAGTTTGATGAAAGCTAAAATTAATTTACAATATAAAAAGTAATAAAATAAATAAAATTTAAAATAAAATAAATTAAAAAAATATTAAAATATTATAAAAATGCTTTAAAAAATTCAATTAAATTTTAATTCAAAAATTAAACTGATTTTATATAAAAAACTGTTTTTTAGTTTATACCGAGAATTTATTTATTTAATTTAATAAAATTTATTATAAAATTATTTAATTGTTTGGCTTCCCAAATAAATCGTCTTCACTTTAAATATTTAAATGTATTTCTTAATAATCTTGGGGACAGTGTGCATTGAGGGAATTTAGTTACAAGTTGAATTCTGTTCTGTTCTGTTGACTTAGCAAATGTTTGTGGCACGCCCAGTTGCCACCTCGTGCCACCTTGTGCACGTTGCAGTGGCAAAGTCAAAGGCATTAAAAATATTGGACTGACAGGTGGGCGGGTCGTTGCACAAAGAGTGTGTCAAGTGCTCCAAAGGTATCCCCGTCGCGACGTGAGCCGCATTCTAAATTGCCTCCCCTGGGCGGCGGCCGAGGGGGGTGGTGGACGTCTAACGAGTTCAGCGAACTGGACCCATGCCATGGCCCACATACGGCGGCCCCAGAGCACTCAGCCTCATGAATACCAACAAAATTGTGCGTCTCTATGTGTATGTAAATGTATGTGGTCCGCCCATCTGTATGTGTGTGTGTGTGTGTGCATATATGCACATGTATATGTAATGATAGGGACTGGGCTCCCTTTTGATTTTTGTGCATACAAATTTTTCACAAAGGACTTGGTTTTTTTTTTATTGTTTCTTTTATTGTATTTCTACCTTTATGCCATTTCCGTGTGCTCCTCCTTAAATAGTCAACTAAACTTTTTACCTGGCCTCAATGGGATGGAACGCTGGCTGCTGACTGCTGGCTGCTGGCTGTTGGCTGCTGACTGTTGGATGCTGACTGTTGGTTGTTGGCTTTGGGCTGTTAACTGCTCGCTGTTGACCACTGCCAATTTCCAATTGGAATTGCATTGAACGGCTAAATTGAAAACTGAAAAGCATATTTCACTTATCACTTTTCACACAAAACACACGGCCAGGAACAAAGCGGGCTGGCGGGGTGACACAAGCAAGGATACGAACGAAGCAATGCCAGATGGTGGCCGAAGGAATGGGGCTGTAGGGGCAAGTCGAGTGAAATGAAATTGTAAGCGCACAAAAAGGACGAAAGCACAACAACGGCCAATACAATAATAGTCTCTACTCTATTCTATATATATACATATATACATGTATACGTGCGTGTGTGTGTGTGTGCGTATAGTTTGGGTGAATAAGTGGGCTGCTGGCAGTGTGAGTCCCCTTCGTTATGGGATACGCTGAGTGGAGCAGCGCATTGTTGTTTTAATTAAAAACAAACGTCGAGTTGTTGTCCTGACAAAAAAAAATAGAAAAAAAAAAAGTGGGAATACGAAGTGAGCAACCGGAGAGTCCTCGAAGCCGGACGATAGATGAAAACATAGATAGAGGGAAAAACTGTTGAATATTTAGTGCATGCTGCCAGAAGGTAGGAAAAAAAATGTGAGGAAAATAGAGAAAAAAAAGGAAACAAATCCAAAATGTAGGCAATGCGAAAAACCCGTTGGAAAAATGTGAAAATTATTGAGCACAAAAATCTCTAAATACGAAGACAGGCGCAGCAGTCGCAACGTGAGATCCTGGAACGTGAAACGGCAGCAGGAGCAGCAGGTGGCTGGATGTTCGGTGGTTGAGTGCTCGGTGGCTGGGTGTTCGGTGGTTGGGCGTGCGGTGGTTGGGTGTATTTGTAACCCTAATGCTGTGGTTATTCGAATGGGCGCACACACAGTCACACACACACACAAACACACGTAAACAATGTGCAGGCATTTTATAGCAAACTGATGGGCGGTGCACAGGCACAGGTACAGGCAGAGGTACAGGCAGAGGCAGAGGTGCAGGCAGGGGTACAGGTAGAGGTACAGGCAGAGGTACAGGCAGAGGCACAGGCAGAGGTGCAGGCAGAGGTACAGGCAGAGGTACAGGCAGAGGTACAGGCAGAGGCACAGGCAGAGGTACAGGCAGAGGTACAGGCAGAGGTACAGGTAAAGGTGGGGTGCAGGGGCGCAGCTAATGGCAATTTAAATGAAACAAATAGCAAAACGAAAATGAGAACTAAAAACCAACGAAAATTTTACAAATAAACAAAACAAAATGAAGGCTTTTTCCTCTTGTTACTTTTTGTTGCATTTGTTGGTATTGTTTTTATTGTTGTTGTTTTCTGTTGTTTTCTGGCAAATGCACTTTGTTGACCGCAAATGCAATTTACGGCACAACAATCAGCGGCAAACGCAAAATGCGGCCCCCACCAAAGGAGAAACTAATAAAAACAAAACTTTTTGTTGCCATTTCTCTTTTAGCTCTGTTGTTGTAGTTGTAACTCTTGTTGTAATTGTTGTAATTGCTCCCCATAATGTTGTTGCTGTTGCTGCTGCTGTGTTGCTGTTGTGTTGTTGGTCCAACATCAACAACAACTATTTTGCCATCAGCAGTAAAAAGCAGAACAGCCAGAAACTGCATTAACTGCCCAGGCGGACCCTTGGCTCGGGGTTGCCGATCATGGGGAATGGGTTTGAGTCTGTGCTATTCGTTGGTTTGGGTTTTGGCTTTGGCTTCGGCTTTGGCTTTGGTTTGTGTTGAAACAGCGCTGAGCGTTGCTGTAACAGTAAATGCAGTGCATAGTTTTGCCGCACGCACACAGAAGCACTTTGTGGGCTAACACGTAGAAATGAGAGCATACACACACACACACACACGCACATACAGGCACACACTGTTGCATTAGAATTGGTAGCCATGACGTCGAACAAAATGGGCGACTGGCGTGGATGTTGTGGGCCTTGTGGCTGAGTTGTTGTAAAGTGCAGCGCCGCTGATTGAGGTTCAGCGAATTTTGGGTTTGCGTTTTAAATTAAATTTGCCGGAAGCGAATTCCGCGTGAAGACTTGTTTGTGTGTGTGTGTGTGCGTGTGCAGTTGTTTGTAAATTTGTGTATTAATCTCTATACCCTTAGCCCCTTACTGAAACGGCAGGGCTCTAACTAAACGCTATTAGCACGATTTTATTTCAGTTCTCTGAGGTGTGATAAATGAATTCAGCTGCATATGCAGCAGCCATAGAAAGAAAGGACCAAAGAGAGGGAGGCAGTAAAAAAGAGAGCGAGAGAGAGAGAAGGAATGGTAGGTTATTTGCATGCTACAGTCATAAGTACATTCAGTTACAGCTTTTGAGTGCTCCTCATCCTTTGTGTACACTCATAAATATTTATGATCTCACATGTATGCGGGCATGGGCGTGGTTATGGGCTTGGGCATGGGCATGTCCTGCCTGTGTGACTAAGCCAGGCTCGAATTGCCCCTTTATCTGTGATGGCCGCTGGTTAGCTGTGTTGATTGAATTGGCCATCTCCGGCAAGCGGGCCAACAAACCAACAGCCTGTCCAACAGCCATGCCCAAGAGCCACAGGCGTATTGTTGGCAAACACAAACTGTCATTGGCTCCGTGTCAGGTGATGTGATAGCAGGATATACAAAATGAATAACATCACTCCTGCTCATATTTCCCCTCCTCACTCAGCCAGTCTCCCAACTCCCAACTCCGCCACCCACCCAACTTTCCCCTCTCCAGTAGTTGCTGCCATTGTTCAGCAATGCGGAAATATTCGTGCCCAATTTTTAGATTCGAATCATTAATGAATGATGAGTGCGCACAAAAACAGTTCCAGGACAAGGCTGAAATGAATAAAATACAAATATTTACGAATGCTTTATGAATCGTTACAAACGATGCGATGCGATGCGATGCGAAGCGAAGCTTAAATACTCTCTTATAGAGAAGTTAATTAAAATGTTAGTGTGTTTTTGATATTGAAATGCGAGTTTAATCACAGCCTTAATTATAAACTAATGTAAATAACGGTAAATGAGTTAATTGAAATGCGAAGGCAACGCATTTTAAAGGCTCATTTAAAAGGCTCCTCATTTAATTCAATAAACGCTTTCCGTTCCGCGATGTTTGTTGTTGTCTCTCATTTATTGACATTCCCGTGATAGTTGCTTTCTGCCTATCGATATGTGAATATCGGAATTATTCAAGAGATGTGAGTTTCCGGCCACGTGACTACTGCGCTTTGTATATCAATAAATTTCTTTAAAATTATAATCATTGTTATTGGAAGTAACTTTAAAGCTTAAATATAAATTAATAGTAAATATTCTGTACATTTTGTATCCTTATGGTTACAACACATGTTCAAAGGATCAAGGATTCGCTTCAAATTTAAATTCGTGTCACGCGTGACTCTTGTGCGAATGTACAGGCTGCTACATTCGCAGCTGACACCCAACTTAGAAGCCATTGGGGCTAAAGTTTTTCAAGGCTCAAACTATCAGAATAAATACGGATGAAGAGTCCTGTAAAATCCTGTCAATTGTTTGAGAAATTTAAGAAAATTATGATTCTGATTGCAGACTTTGATTTCTACTTGAATTTCCCTCGTATAAAATAAAAGACATTTCTCTAATCAAAAATTCAATCGTTGGCAGTGGAAAGGACATAGCACTCACTTTGGGGGCTAGGAACGGACATAAACGGATTTGGGCAGCGACTGTAACTGCAACACGTGACCAGCTCAGTCCTTGAGCACAGGAGCAGGAGACATGCACCAACTCACCTGTGGCTGCTCCCTATGGCAATTGGTTGGATGGCAATAAATGTTATACACACAATAAGATGGGGTGATTCCTTCTCCTGGTTGTACGTGGCCTGCAGCAGCCTGGACGCAGGACACCGGACACACTGACAAAACTCCGAAATTCCAAGTCCGTGCTTAACAAATGGTACCAAAACATGTTCCAATCCTGGCCAAGAGCCGGGCGTGCACTGGTTAAAGATGTTAAGACTGAAGTTTAAATTTTCCATCATATAAATTAAAATGTTTCCCTTTGTCACGTTTCACAGGATATGCTGGTTATCCCGGCAGCACACGACATAGGGAAATCGGAAAAGCCTTTAAGTTTGACCTTTGTATGGTGGAGTGTATTTCGGGCCCGGATACAATAAAGAGTGCAGAAATCGGAGACTCTCTGCCCAAGCTGCTCATCAATATCTCAAGGAGCGCTTCGAGCTGCCGAGATTTCGATTCCAAATGCGAATCCTTGAGGATGATAATGCCGCACGTAACGGCAATTCGGCAAATGATGATGCAATGAATGCCGCAGTCGTCTGTGCGCAGCAGGGGCGGGAGGTGGTGGCACGCAGAGAGTATGAGGTGGCAGACGTGGCACGTTCCAGACGGTAGTCAATCGTTTGCAACATCTCGCTGCGGCTCCTTTGGGCAGCCAAACTCGTAAGTCATTTAACATTTTCAAGTATTTAATGAGCCAAAAAGTTTTTTTGGCCGCACATAAATTAAAAAGAAACCTGGCCTAGAGCTGACCCACCGCTTGGTGCTGCTCTAGGCTCTCAGACCCTGGCCAGGTGTTGGCTGACCAGTACCGAGTGGCCAGTGGCTGGTGGCTGGTGGCCCGTGGCTGGTGGCTGGTGGAAGGTGGCTGGTGGCTGGTGGCTCGTGGCTAGTGGCGGGGGGCTGGTGGCTGGTGGACGGTGGAGGGTGGAGGGTGGCCCGTAGAAGGTAGCCGGTGGCCGGTGGCGAACGGTCGACAAGGCAATGTCTCTATTAGCATGCCCATTAAAATTAGACAAATGGTTGCCATTGCCGCTACCGTTTCGCATATCCGCAACTTTGGCCCAGACTGCAGATTTATGGCCCATCGAGTGGGAACGGTTTTGCTTGTGGATCGTCTAGCTTTGAGTCGGATTGGCCTTGATTTCGGGTTTGGCCCCTTGGCCGCTTGGCCGTTTGGCCGCTTGGCCGTTTGGCGCAATCACATACGCCACTTGAGAAATGCCATTTCTTATGATAAATGATTATGTTGCCTGTGCTGACCACTTCCCACTCCCCACTCCCCACTTACCACTCCCCACTCCCCACTCTCTACTTACCACTTCTCGATTCTCAATGCCCAATGGCCAATGCCAGTTTCCAGTTGCCAGTTGCCAGTTTATGGCGGCTAAATTGACGCGGAGGTTGCGTGTAAACTTGAGGCAGGAGTCGTGTGTGAAGGTCAAATGAAGGCATTGGCGAGTAATTGGCAAGAGCTGCAGTGTTTATCCTTGGCTTTAAGCCATCTTAAGCTTCAGTCTCAGTTTCTCAATACTTTTTGCAATTGAACAGTATGAAAGGAAGTGATTTCCTTTTTGTCTCCAGCTCTTCAATCGCTCCTCTGCCCTTTTATGAGTGTGAGAGTAAGCTGTTTCTGTTTGGGCGTTGGTCTATGAAGGAGTCCAATCCTTTGGCAAATTTAACCCTTCACTTCATTAAACGTATTTTCCAATCCTTTTTTGGGGTGTTCCAAAATCACTTTGCCGCAGATACTCACAAAAGCCACGCTAAGGCGGCAGGGGGTGTGGCCATAGAAATTTGACAACCAGCCAAACAAAAGCCTAATCGTGCAGCTGCTGCCACCGCCTGCCCCCTTCTCGGCCACACCCCACAATTGCCGGGAAACTGCCGCCTTTTGCCTGTAATCCATCAAGCGGCTTCGGTTTAACATTGAGGCTCCTGTCTACAAAACACAACAAAGCAATCGTGGGAGGTGCTGAAGGAGCTGAACTGGAGCCGGAGTGGATGGTGGAGCTGCTGGAGCTGGGAAGGAGTTGATGTAGATACGGAATAAACCTTAACCGTAGGCAGCAAATTGTTTTCCACTCTTTGCCCGTTGTCATGGCTTTTGTCTGTTCTTGATTCTGTTTGTTTGTTGTTCCTTGTTCCTTGTAGTTCCTTGTAGTTGCTCTTTACGTTTGGCAGCAGTAAGGATGTTGCTTTTGTTGTTGTTGCTTTTGTTATTGTTTTGTGTATTAAGTATTTAAGTAGTTAGCCAGTAGGTCGGCTGATTGATCACCCGTTTGCGGAGTCTATAAGTCATTCCAGTTGACATCTCATATTTTTTGTCCTGCCAAATGAATGTAGATGTGACAAATTAGAGCCCTGACTCAAGACCAGCTTAAAGACATTCCCCCTCCCCACACTCCCCACACACCCCACACTCTCCACCCCCTTCCAACTATTCTCTATTTTTCAGTCCCTTGTTGACGTTTGTTCTTGTGTTGCCGTTGTTTAAGTTCTCCTTTAATTGGTTGTTGCTGCTGTCGACAGCTTGTGGGTGCCCAAAGTGCAACCAACAACCAACAACCGACAACCGACAAGAAACAAACGTCAGCCGGCTGCCGGCAACCGGCAACTGGCAACCGGCAACTGGCAATCGGCTACTGGCAATGGGCAGCCGGACATGGAGACCGAGTGTCGTTGACATGGCCAAAAGAATGGCCTAATTGATATACATTTCACTTGCTCGACAGCCTGAGAATCAACCGCACGAATTTGACGTCGTGTGAAAGGCGTTTACAAACTCAATGACCCAGGGAACTGGCAACAAAGGACGACTGATAATGACAGCAGCCGAGAAATATTATGGCCCACAGAAAGAGAGAGAGAGAGAGAGAGAGGGAGAGATGAACGGAAGATTAAATAATTTAATACTACTTAATATTAATATTAAATAATAGCTTTGATCTATCAATCTTACTTACTTCTGCAGCACTGACCCTCAAGGACTTGGCTTAGGATAACTTTGTGCTATTCGCCTTTAATAATTGTTTTCTAGGACTCTGCTATCTGCATTCTTAATGACAGGATATTCCTTCTGGGTCAGAAGATTAAATTATTTAATTTTACTGTCTATATTATTTATTTCCTAATAAAGTTGTTTATAAAATTAAATAATTTATTTCTTCCCTTTTATTAATTATTTTTTATTTGTTTTCCATTTTTACCTATTTATTTCATTTATATTTATATATTTATTATGACTCAAAGAAATTAACAGTGGATAAAAAAATTTATTTTTGTTTTAAAATGATTTTTATTTATTAGTTTAATTTTATATTTATTTTATTTTACTATTTATTTATTTTTACATGTTTACTTATTATGACACAAAAAGATGAACAGAGGATAAAATAATTAAATTTTACTGTTAACAATTTTTTTATTCCTTTATAAAAAAATGAAAATTATGCAGACTTATTTTATTTTATTTATTATTTCAATTTACGTATTTCTTTTTTATTTTTATTTTTTACATATTTGTTATTTATCACCCAAATAGATGAACAGAGGATTAAATGAATAAATTTTACTTTAAACATTTTTTTATTCTTTATTTGGAAAATGAGATTTAAAGATTAATCTTATTCATTTTTTAACTATTTAAAAGTTAAAATTAACAATAAAAATTGAATAGCTATATTTTAATTTATTTATTATTTTTCAATATTTATATTTATTTTTACATATTTATTTATCATAGCTCAAAAAGATTAACAGCGGATAAAATAATTAAATTTGTATTCCTTATTTAAAGAATGAGATTTTTAGTTGAACACAAGATAAAATAATTAAATTTAATTCTTTTTATTATTAATTATTTATATATTTATTCAGGTTTAATTTTTATTTTGTTTTTAATTTTTTTAAAATATTTTTATATTTATTTTAATATATTTTTTTTTTGGCCCATTTAGTTTTAATTCATTTATTATATTTCCTCTTTTATATTAATTAATTTTTTCAAACTTTCATTTTACTTATTTCTGAATTATTTAAAATTCAAAATTTAAAATTCAAAAAAGCTACAATTTTTTTTTATTAATGTATATTATTTTCTCAGAATCTGTTATCTTAATCCTTGGTTGCCACTTAATGCAAGTTTCTCTGTGGCCGCAACTTAAAAGCACGTGTCACTAGCGTCAGCGCCAGATATCGATTGTTCCAAGAACCGATATATATATATACATATATGAATATGTTTACATATATACAAAGGTACAGTCACTGACGCTGTGAACGCGCAAAATTCTAATAAAAAGTTTGGTTGTGTTTAAAAAAAGTTAAAGCTAATCTGAAAATTGTGTTTGAAGTGTCGACTCAGTGCCTTGAGGTATTTATTATAAATTATCCTGTATATTTTATTATAATTATTATTATAATTATTATTATAATTATTATAATTATTATTATAATTATTACTATAATTATAGATTAATTAACTTGTAAGTAGTAGACTTTGTCGTAGTCTCCAAGTCAAGTACCAAGTAGACTCTCAAGGGTGTTGCTTAATTTTGAATGTGAGTCTGCCTCGAGTTGCTTTTAAGTGCGGAATTCCCAGTGCGTTGCATAAAAGTTTTTTAAATGCCGGCATTCTGAGAGGTGCAACGGCATCGTGCCCCGGCGAGGCGCGTCAATTTCAGTGACACACGCACATGACTTGGTCGCAAAGTTTGTTATTTGCGCTCGACGAGCAACTCGCATATCCTGACTTAAATGCAGCCCAAACGTTGTAGTCCTTTCCATGTTGATCTGTTACTGCAACATTTGGAGCAGCAGCAGCTGGAGGAGGAGGCGAAGAAGAAGGAGGAGGAGCAGCAGCTGGAAAACTTTTTTACAGTTTTGGAAACTTGCAACTTTTCTCATTTGTGCGTGTGCATTGGTAAGTTGCTGTCTAGTGTCTACTGTCTGCTGCCTGTCCCCCTGCCTGCCCCCTGCTGCCTGCTGCCTGCTGCCTGCTGCCTGCTGCCTGCCTCCTGCTGCCTGCTGCCTCATGTCTAACGTCTCCTCTCTGCTGCAGTTGCACTTTGCAAATGATGTCCGACTGTGCCCCCTCCATCGACCCAACGCTCCAACACTTCGTGCCTCCATCTCTCCCTCCCTTCCCTTCATCTTCCTTCTCTCCTCCTTTTGCTTCTTGTCTGCTGGCCTGGACATGCACGAAACTAATCCGCAACATGATGACAAGAAAATTGAATTCTTGCAACTGTCAAATTGAATCTGCCTGCTGCTGCCCTGTTGCCCTGCTGGTTGTCCTGTCAGCTCGTCCCGCCTCCCGCCTCCCGCCTCCCGCCTCCCGCTGAAGCATCAAAATCAGAGCTTCAAGTTTTTGGCTAAATCTACTGCCATATCGCCTCTCGCTCAACATCCTCCATACCCCATCCCCCATTCTTCATCCTTCCTTCCACCCCCAACTCCTTTCCATCGAGCTGACTGCCTATTTGTTTCAGCAGCTCTCCAAGTAACGTGACAACGTCGAGCATCAAAAACTGAAACGCACAACCCGTCATCCTGCCAGTCCAACCCCCCAAGTCCCAGCCCCCACCAGCGCACAAACTCGCCAGTCCATGACTCATGCCGCGAATTTTTTGAAAAACATTTTTGCCTCCCCCCTTTTGCCGCTTAAGTGTTTTTCACTGCCCTGCCTCGACATTTTGCCCATTGAAAATTTTACTTATTGACTCGCCTTTGGCAGTGTCACAAGCAACGCAGGCGCCACCATCACTGCCACAGCCAGAGACACAAGCAGCAGCAGCAGCAGCAGCAGCAGCAGCAGCAGCAGCAGCAGCAGCAGCAGCAGCAGCGGCAGCTCATGATAATGACAGACTTCATCGATTACGCGATTATCGCAATGTCACTTTAGAATTTTCGAAAATTTTCCTCATTTTGAGTGTGTGGGCACTGGTGGGTGGTTTAAGGGGAGCGAAAAGCTTTTAGCGAACATTTTAGCACGGCCACGCCTCACTTTTAGCACACTTTTGGCCCATTGGCACATTGTGCATTTTGTGGATGAAATTGCTCTGCTCCAAGTGTAATTTCACTTAAGCTCTTAAGCAGTCAACCCAACCAATTGCGATACTCACCCACCGACCGTTGACAGTCCACCACCCATCTACACATCCACCCATCCCGCCCATCAGTTTCAGTTCTTGTATCGAAATAACTGACTTGGCCTTTGGGCTCACATGTGTTGCTGCCGGAGGAGAAGCCACTTGAAATGTTTTTAGCTGATTAGTGCTAAAACGATTTGAAGTGGATAAGTGGAGGGGGGCGGGCTGGTGGGTGGGGTGCTTGGATGACAGGAAAGTTTAGTTATAAAATAATTGAAGTCAACACCAGAAACATTTCAATTGAGGCACCAAATGACAGGTGCTACTCGGGAGTAATTGCAATTCGCAGTCAAACGGAATTGATTATTCCTCCTTCCCTCCTTCCCTCCAACCCTCCTTCCCACCAGGCCTTTTTCCTTCCTTCTCTCCTTCCCTCCATCCCTCCTTCCCTCCATCCCTCCATCCCTCCTTCCCAACTCTCTACCATTAGTTGCACTTGCGACCTTCCTTCATATGGCATTTACATACAGCCAAGATGTAAAGGAGACTGACTCTGGACGAGATGTGCAAAAATGTCAACAAAAGAAAAATTCAGCTGCCAAGAATCTGGAGCTGAAATTTATGTCCTACTTATGTTTGCTGTGTGCGCAGGTAAACAATAAAATAACGAGTCCTGTGCAGGCAAATTGCATAAAAGAAAACACGGCAAATGCGCTGAAAAGGCAAGAGAAAACAACATGCATAACTATTTCCATGCTGGCATACGTTGCATCCCCCCCTCCCTTACCACCCCCTTACCTCACCTCCACCCCTTCCACCTTTCCACCTATCTAAACCCTCTCTCTGGCAGCAGGCAAATGCCTTACGCTTCCTTGGGCTGCCTAACAAACATGTGACACGGCAAGTGCAGCGTCTCAAGGAGCTAACAAGCCAGGATGTTTATTCCTAGCCAAAAGGAGGGTAGGGTAGCAGGACGCCTGTGACTGTCTCTGGGCAGGGGCGAATGGGTTTGCACATGGTATGTGACCACGCCCATTTGACTGTGTTTATGCCTTTGTGTCCTGACTACCGAACTCTATTAAAGTTGCCATTGTTGCTGGGCTCGGCGTTCGTGTCCTGGGAAATGCTATGCCAGATGCAACGGACTCAGCAGAATGCATAAACATTCGTCTGACATTTAAGAAATGCAGCCAACGCAATATTTGAAATAAATTGGATCTATAAACGTAACTGCGCGCATACGAATAACATCCTTACATATCTGGCAGTATGTCATATCCTGTAAAATGTCAGGATGCTTGTTGAGCCAAAGCTCAACATTCGCTTTGACATTTGAGTTTATGGCTCGGCTGCTGCATACAAAGAGGCGATCGTTTTGGGTGGCTTTGAAAATTGAAACCCTGTACCCTGTACCACAGTAGAAATGATGAAGCTAGACAGGACATATATTATCCTTGTTGACATTGCAAAGATGAGCGATTCGAATGCCGTGAAGGTGACGATAATTTAAGCCACTCACTTGACTTACTTTTAAATCTAAGAAATTTAAAATTTATTTTTCTTCCTTTAGAATTTTTGTGTAGGGTATCTGAAGGTCCTATATATCCTTTTTATTCCCCTAACTGTGCACACAAAAGCGAAGAGAAAGTGAATTATTTGTCTACATTTTCTGCCAAATATGTTGAATGTGAAATGCCTTTAATTATTTATATATTTGCTCGATGGTTTCCTAGGTTACCTCTGCGCTCTGCCACGCCCACAAATATCTAATTAAAGGCAACGGATGGAGCACACATGGAGTCGAACATAATTATCTGAATCCGCTGGCAGCTGCCCAATGCACATCCGCTTTCAATTTAAAGCCCCAAATCGAAATGCTGCGTGACTTAATTAAATTTCAATGGAATTGTACTCCACACACGCACACACACACACAAGCACACACACACACACAAACACACGCGCATAGACGATTCTCAGATGACACCCGACCTCCCACTTGTCTGCACCTGAAAATCCCTTTAACATTTGAACGACGTCATTGACATTATCCCATTTAGACAAACAATAGGAGCGTCGCAGGACATGTGATATGCAGACGAGGATAATTAGATTTTTGGAATAGATAGAGGCGAACACAGTGCTTAACAGTAGTATCACACACTCACACACACAAAGGCATGTCCTGTGCATAATCGGGTAATGCAGCTCATGAGCTGAGCCCCAAATCCTGTGCGCTTCAATACAAATTAGAAGCATCGAAGCCGCTAATTTAAATGCAATCACCCGGCCAACCACCCGCCCAACCACACTGACCGACCCCCCCTGTCCATGTTCACACACAATCAGTTAATAAGCTACGTAAGTGACACACGCATAATTAGCAGGATATTAGAAAGGACGCGATTGAAGGACGGAATGACGTGCCGTGACGCAGAGTCTTGGCGGTTGTCTTCATTGTCAGGCGCTTCAAAGGGACTTGCAAAGTGCGACATATAGGAGACCATACACACACCCATTCACACACACATTCACACACACACACACACATACACATGCATACATGTATTTCTATATAAGTATGAAATAATATGCTTGGAGTGTGACTAATGTCGACGTGATGATGATTAAGTTGTTGTCCCACTGCGTGCACATCGATGTCCTCTTATGGGCGGCAGGATTGCCAGTGGGCGTGCCCTAAGTGTGACCGTTGAACTATTATTAGAGTCAGCGATTGCAAAAGTCACAGATCTCAAGTCCCCAGTTACCAGTTACCAGTTAACCGCAACCACCCACCACCCACCACCCACCACCCACCAACCCCGACCCACCATCAAGCATCTACCGCTTCCCGATTCCTGATTCCCATTTGCCTCAATCCTCCATTGGCAATTGCTTAAGCCACGCACGTGATTCAATTAGGGTCCAGGTCATGCCCATGGCTTGAGAGATGCCGCAGAATAAATTCAAGTTATTCCGGCTAATAATCAGTCAGTGGTCCTGCGGGAGTTGCAGAGCCGACTTTTAATTACGTTGATAATTAGAAAAGGACGTGATGTCTTTGAAGTGAATCAAGCGAAGGGTTGTCCATGCTAATCTTTGCTCCCACTCAGACGACACAAGGATTCCTTGCTATCTGCTGCTTGGCTTCGGTTTGCAATTGCAGCTTCCGTCGAAGACAATCCGGACACACACACACACACACACACACACACATCACTCGTTGCTTTTGCTGACAGTTTGGCAATTGGGAAGAAATCGTGAGAAAATGTTCGTTGCACAAAGCATGAATTGGGCTTGGGTCCAGGGATAGGGGTCAGTTATCCCTGATGCTACCAGAAGCTGTAACCTGAGCTGCCAATCAAGCAGGATTCGCCGAGACAGAAACGATAACAAGCTGCCTTGTACGTCGCTGGCTCCACGGCTGAGTGACAAACACAAACTGTGGGATAAACCTTGGCAAGCATTAGGCAGGACTTTCGCTTAGCCCGCGTCGTCCTTTTTTGCCGGCTCTCCTTTACTGCCACTCTGACAGGGCAACAATTCGGAGCTCCACTGCGATTGGTCCTGGCCTGCAATTTTTGGCTCTATCGCCGCTGTCTGTCGCACGTGTCAATGCGTCTTCGAACGCTCAATTAAATTTTCAACTGACGAATTCGTCCTGCAAAAGGAATTGAATTGTAATTGGGATTTGAATTTCACTTTGATTTGAGATCGGGACTGGGACTGGGATTGGGATTGGGAAGGACGATTGTGATCGGGATTGAGGTCAGGGATTGCCATCTATGGTGACTATTGGCCACTTGAAGGATAACAAGGCTCACTCGACATTTGCCTGGCTGTTCGGCTTTATTGCCAAATGGCAAATCGCAAAATGGCCAAATGGCCAAATGGCAAATCGCAAAATGGCCAAATGGCAAAATCGCCAAATATCAAACATTTTCGCTGATTCATGAATAATTCAGAGCTGCAATTGGTGCTTGGCATAAAGGATACAATGGCCGTGGCTCGCAGGAGTCGAGCTGCAGCGAAAGGACGCAAAAATAATGCTAGCCATTTTTCTATAAGCCATGTTTACAAAACACTTACAAGTCCTGACGCAAAGTACGTCTGCGTCTGACTGAATGAAGGAAGTTAATGAAAGTTTATTGAGCGCACGGCAGGCACTCGACTGTTGGCATTGATTGACTGACTGATTGAATGACTGACTGAGTGACTGACTGACTGACTGACTGAGTGACTGACTGACTGAGTCACTGACTGGCTGAGTGACTCAGTGACTAAGTGACTGACTCACTGAGTGACTGGATTGACGGATGAAGTGACTCTTCTGGTTGCCATTTTGTCGAGTTTAATGAATTTTGCCATTTGAGCGGAAACGGAAATAATGTGCCAACACTTTCTAATGTGCTGCTAAACAAAGTAAATGCCACTGTATGTGTGTGTGTCTGTGTGTGTGCTTGAAAGGATTTTCCACGTGGCAATTGCAAAGTTTTCAATTGTCTTTGACCTTATTGAAACACTTTTCCTTTGCGTGTACTTTGGTTTTTCTCATTTGCAAAGCTTTTGTCTAAGTCATTAGGCAATCGTTTGATCCACCCTACCCCCAACGCCCCGCCCCCCGCTTTATCCGCCCACTCGCTGCCGTGCTGCCGCGTATTAGATCGCCCCTTTCCCCCCTTTACATTCTTTATCATTACTTTTGCCTGTTGTCTGTTGTTTGTCTTATCGTCCCGCTTACTTATTTGACTTTTGTCTAAAGTTTTTCCAGCTTTTCTTTGTCTTTTCCTCCCCTAACCCCTCCCACCCCTTCCTCCCCACCGACCACATCCCATTTTTCGATGGGATTTGTATTACATTTGCGATCCTAACAGCAAATTTACATGCAAATAACTTTTTCAACTTTGGCACTTCACATGCCACCACCACACACACACACCCACACATACACACCCACACACACACACACACATACACATAAACACTGACTTACAACCACATAACCACACTCACACCCATACACACAGGCACACACATATATCCGTGTGTCGCCTCAATTGCCACTTATCAGTTCATCGATGAGGTTGGAAAAACTTTTTGTGGTCCTTCGCCTGCCCCAAAAAAAAAAAAGGAAAAAAACTTTTCTTAGCCGCCTCCGCCTTTGAGGCTTTTCCTCTTCAGTTTCTTTTCTTTTTTATTGGCAATTGCCAAATATTTGGCATTAATATGCGATTCTAATGTGGACATTACTTCTGCCAAAGCCAAGTCCTTTAATGACCCTAAAGGGTTAACATGCTTAGCCGCACGCCCTCTATGCGCCCACCTTTCACCTCCCTTTCATACTCCACCACACTTCACCACACTCCACTTCACTTTACCACATTGCAGCCCCCCCTCCTCCTTCGTCCATCCACAATTGACAATCAGTTGCCACACACGTGTCAATGCTTGAGCAATGACAACGCCGCAACGCCTTCCGTGTGCGTGTGTGTGGGCGTGGCTGTTGGCAAGTTATAACCATAAATTACGCTGCCAAAACCGCAAACGGATTCCAGAATCAAGCCGCTGCTGTAAATCCTTTGACGCATTGCACCCACTGAAGTTCCTGTGAATTATTTGCTTTGCGGTGGCGTCGCTTGCTGTGCGGGTGCCATGTCCTTTGCAGGTGGCAAGTTGCAAGTTTGCAGGCGTTGCCGGTGTTGCAAGTGTTTGCAGGTGTTGCATATGTAGCCAAAGGTGTGAAGTGGTCAATAGTTGACAGTTGGCCCGCATCTGCTGGGTGCATAATTGATTCGTTTGACTGACACAACCTTCAGACCTTGCGGCGCCTTTCGGGTAATTAAAACGGAATTTCTGAAGGGTATCGCATCCTGCACTGGGACATTGGGGCATTCGTAATGAGCCATCCGTCATCCATGTACCCATTATGTGGCCAATTGTGGTGGACTTTGTGGTGGAGTCGTCCTTTATCCATTCAAAATGCATAGCTTACTGCAAAATTAGCTATGCAACCCCCAAAGCTTGCCACATCGTGTCGAGGGGTGTGGGGTGTGGGGTGTGGGGTGTGGGGTTAGTGCCAGCAGTGGCATGCGTCCTTATTGCACTCTCCACATTTCCACTCCCCCACTCCACGGACCTTTCACTTCTGAGTCCTGTGACCGCAGCTGCCACAGCTGTTGACAGCGCTCATGTGTTGCAAGTCCTTAAATCGCATACGTGGCTTGGCTTTAAGTTTGACTGAAGCAAATGCAATGACGCACGCCACAGGATGTCGAGTGCTCCTGCTGCTGCTTGTGTTGATGTTGTTGTTGTGCATATGTGTGTGCGCCCCATGTGGCACACCCCCATACAAGTCAGTGAATTTTCCATTTGTGTTTGTTAATTTTGATTTGTTTGCTGCATTTTGTATTATGCCCCACCGAAGCGATGGAAATTGATTTCGCCCAAAAGATTTTAGCCTTGTTTTTATTGCCAATGTTTGCCAACCAATTTCGTTGGCCATGTTGTTGTTGTTGTTGTTGTTTTTATAATTTTCCAATACTGTTATTTTGTGTTTTTTTTTTTTTGTTCTTTGGAAAGCAAATATGCGTTTCAGCAAATATTTTTGCTTGTTGAGTTTTCGTCGTGTTTGTTTGCATTTTGTTGGCTCTGCTGGTGTCCTATACCCTACAAAGTGGGGTGGTTCAGACCACTCGCTCAATATGTGACAGCTGTAAAATGAGTGCCAATTATCCATATCTTAAACACACCTTAGAAACAGGCTCTTTCCTTATTAATCCTAATGTCCTTTTAAGTCCTAACTTACATGTGATTCCGTATTTCCTCTCTTGGAGTAAGGGTATTCCATTGTTGGTATGCTTTCATTTACATTCTTATTGTTTTTCTGAATTTTGTTACTGTGGAAATGTTTGCGTTTAATTTCAGCTACTTCCACAGCCCGATATTTTAATAGCGATTACAAAATGGCGCCTACCCCCGCCGGAAGGGGAAGTACAATTTTTCGCATTACATTCATGACTTTTACTTTGTTTGGGACCTACGCATTTTTTGTGGCTCGAATGTTAAGGGGGTTCTTTTTGAATGTTTCTGTTGTTTTTTTTTTTTTTTTTGTGTCCTTCTTGAGATGTTAAGCGGCATTAAATTTTAGTAGTATGCGGAAAGGAGAAGATTGCTGCAGTCATTATATGTTATATTCATAGAGATAAACGGAGCAGAAGACGATTTTGCTTATGTGTGGAATGTTATAAGTCGATAAACAAATAAATATCCTGGCAGAGGCTGAGGAAATGTATCTAAAGTGTTGCTTTTGTTTTAAGACTGACATTTTGTAAACAAGAAGTGGAGAAGTTGGTGTGGGCTAAGCTCTAAGCTTTAAACAATATCAAGATATTTTTCTTTGTGTTGCTCATATGAAATATAAAATAAAATCAAATAAAATAAAATAAAATAAAATATATATAAATAATAAATTATTCAATAAATACATATATCTTAAACCTCGAAAACCTTAAAAAAATATTAAAAATTTAATTGGACAAACATTTTTTTCATTTTTCTAAGCAGGAGTAGGGATTTTCATGTAATCTGTTAATTCAACGATTTTTAAAAATATTTTTAAAAAATATTTTTTTTTTATTTAAAAACATTTTTTTAAGATTTGAATTTTGTGAATCAAGTATACATTTTTTTTTTTTTTTAATTATTGTATTTTTGATTTTAAAATTTTTAATCTTCTTTCTAATAAATGAAATGTTGGCTTTCTTTTGGTTTGATGTAGGCATTGACTCGTTCATAGATTTAAATTTTTTTTATTTTTTGTTTAAATATAATTTTTTTTTTTTTTTTTATATAAGTTAAAAAACGGTAGAATATTTTTTTACTGTGTAATACACTCAAAAATTGAAATAACATTATTTTTAGTCCATTAAATTCGCACTTGATGTATGAATAAAAAAATGAAATAAAAAACGACTCATAGATGGCGCTCTAAAAATTCGGCTTGGTTTTAATTGGATGAGTTTCATATTAATCTGAGTTATGATTAATTTTATTTCCGAGTTGCAGAATTTAATTAAGCAAATTTACATTTATTTTAAATTTTTATTAAAATAATTATTTAATTATTGCCTTTGATTAAATTTGGTTGACTCTGCACTATTTGAAGTGCTCTGTCTCTTTGGTTTCCCCTCTTAATTGAACTGCTTATCCCTTGATCGCTGCTGCATTTATCTGCCCTCTGCTGGCTCCGATTACACTGCTTGACTTAACAGCTGTAAAGCCGCTGTTAAGCTGCTGTTAAATCAAATTGTAAAATTGTATCTTTTGATTTCTTGACGGCTGCTCAGATATTTTGAGGAATTAATTTCATTTACTCAAATAATTAAACTTTTTTTAACATTCTGCCAATATGAAGGCATGTATATATATGTGTGTGTGTGCTTGTGTGTGCGTGTGTGCTTGTGTGTGCGTGTGTGTGTGTATAAATGATAAGTTTTCAATTACGAAGTATTTTAAGATTCACTTGTTAAAATGTTCATTTGAACTTTAAGCTACTTTAAAGCTGCTCAATGGATGATAAATGGTTTTTATCAATTTGGGATTATTCTGTGTGACTACATGTGTGTGTGTGTGTGGTGTGTGTGTGGCATTTGTATTAAAATCGCAATCCTTGCAATCTATCCGACTGGCAATTAAATTTGCGTTTAACTCTCAGGGAATTTGCTTTAAAAATGTATGGAATGCCCATGCAATATATCAAATTGGTATTTATAATTAAAAAAGTGTTTAAAACACATATACACACACACGAACACATGCGAGCATGTACGTGCACACACACACATATACACAATGTGATACATGTACTCAAATTGATGCAAGTTTGTAAATGATTGCAGTCCCAAACATGTGTGCGTGCGTGTGTGTGTGTGTGGGGGTAAGTCTATATATGTGTGGGTAAGGGTATATATGTGTGTTGGGTATGCCTTTACATGTGTGCGTGGCACTGGCAAAGTGCGTGAAAAGCGGATGTAGCGGATCCGGAAATGGTAATAACAAACACAACCTCATGAATTAATGCGGCTTTTGAACTGAACGATATGCGATATGTGCGTCCATTGAATTTTCCCGTTTGTTGATATTCAACATGGAAATTGATTTCCTCTCGTAACTTAATGAAATATTCGATAGATTAAAGTTGAAATATGGCCGCCGAATGGGAAAGTGTTTCGGAGCTGCAAAGCGGATTATGATTATGTGTTTCACAGATCATTACGACGCTTAGCTCACTTATTATTATTATTGTTATTATTATTTGTATTATTTTCATTACTTTGATTATTTTCGAGCTCCACCGGCTGTGTCCTGACTCTGCGTCCTGGCTGTATCCTCGCTGAGCTCTGGCACTATCCTTGTTCGCCTGTCAGTGCCTTTTTAATATTTTACTGTTGACATCTCGCCGTGTCTGTTGCTCCTTCCTTGACAAAGTGACACACTCACACACAAGCACATTCACATCGACATCCACATCCACACACACATATATACATACATACATACACACAGAGACATTCTTTTTCTCTTTGCACACTTTATATGCCTTTTTGTTGTTGAATTTCATTAAAATTTGCGCCCATTTGCCATAATTTGTATATGTATGCATGTGTGTGTGTGTGTGTGTGTGTGTGTGTCAGTGTTTATATATAAATTCATACATATTTTTTCTACATTTTGTTGTTGCCATACAAATGACAGCCACGCCCCATCCAACGCTGAGGTCGTGCCGCAGATGAGGCTGACAACCAAAATGAAAAAATTGATATTTATACATACAAAAGAGACTGTTCGCATTTGGTGTGCATGATGTGTGTGTGTGTACATGTGTGTGTGTGTGTATGAAATAAGTAAACTTTAAAATAAAAAAAATGAATAAGTGAAAAATAAAGAAGCAAAGCGGCTTTCAGGCCCCTGCAGTCAGCCTCTCGTTTTACACACTTGCCACACAATTTGCTGCAATCCAGCGAAACGCCAGGCAGCTCCTCACTTGGCAGCCCCTCGACGACCCATTGAACTTCATATTACACTTAAAAAAAAAAGATGGGAAAAGGGAAGCAATATTTCATCTGCCTCAGTGCATTCCAGAAATGCCCCTCCGAGACAAGTAATGCACTTAAAGGTGACTGTGATGAACGTGTGGATGCTACATTCCTGAAAGATTATTACTTTTGGCCATACATAGTTTGGGGTCCTTTGGGCTCGGCGCTCTCCTTGGTCACTTTAATGTGGCGTGGGATGGATATGTGCGCTCATAATGAATGTGATGAATGTTGATTAATGCAGGAAGATTATGGCCACAGCCTTAATCAAAGTCTGATTGCCGCATTTCTCGCCGACTATTCGTCTCTTCTTTTTATGAGAAAGTTACTTTTTTAGAGCTTCCTTTGATGGGGGAAAATGTCCTGAATATGTTAATGTGTGTGTGATTTGTGTCACTTTTTTATGAGAGTCAAGATTGAACATTTCGAAGCAGCAGTTGTGCTTGATGATGAGCTGGCTATAAGAAAGAATCATGCATAAAGTTGGCTTTAAGTAGGGGACTATTTGGTTTGCATTCCTTCGGCTTCAGGACTCCAAATCCAATGCAGTCCTTAAAATAATTTTAATTAAAATTTTCGCCAATTTTACTTGGCTTTGCTTAAATGTGTTTAATCCCAATTCTTACCAAGGCTGAAGAATGCATTTTGACTTTCTGTTTCCAGGATATAAAGGACTTGCCTCAAGTGCAATAAATTTTCATTATTCCAAAACTAAAACATAATTTTATTTGGCTGGCACAGCGTACGCTTTGGTATTTAATTAATTAATCAAATTATTCCTGGGATTGCGAGTCATAGAAATCATTACTCATACGCACGATAAACTTTCGCCGTGGCCCCATGCAACGCCTTTGAGAGTCCGCCAAATGTGAGGAAGTCTCATTTATTAAGGCCAAAACTAATGCATTTGGCATTAATTTCCAAAGACGCAACGTCTGGCAGGAAAATGCATGTGAAAATGAAAATGAATTGCGTGAAATTAGTCTAAGCGCATTTGACGCTTTTCTAAGTTTTTGGCGTTAAGTTTTTGGACTTGCAACACGTGCCTTTCGTTGAGAAGGGGTCGAGGGAGGGAGGGGTGGGGGGCGAAAGGCATTAATAGTTATACAACAACTGACATATTGATAAATGAGAGCATTTTCGAAGCGCTATTCGGTGTTTCAAGAACGACACAAAGCAACAACAGGAACAGCAGCAGCAACAACAACAATAACATCAAGAAGAAGAAGAACAACAACAACAACAACAACTTTCAGCTATTTCTATGGCAAATGGCTGGAAGCGAGCGCCGCAGAAAACGTTTACGAAAAATGACTTTAGTGCCAAGCGTGAGAATTTTCAGTGTTCCAACACACACACACACACATATATACATTCCTAACGAACACGCATGCAATATCATACACACACACACACACATACCCGTAAGAGTTTGTGAAACAAATGCTTGCAAATATTTCTGCAGCTGTGATTCCTTTCCTTGTTTCCGCCATGGCTTCACATCTCACGCCTCACACGCACCCCAACAACAACAACATCACTGGTTACAACAACAAACCAGCAAATAGATAGAAGACCATTTTTGGCCCCTCATTTCCACCATCGAGCGCTTTTCACAATGAGTCAATTTTTTAACATTTATTTGACAGAAATTTTCATTTATTTTGCTTAGCTTCGCGGCAGAGGGAAAAAAATTTAATTAAATTGAAATTAATTTGACAGGATGTTGCAAGGCACCGCTAGAACTATTAATAATGGCCCCATGTGGTCCTGTATGTGGGTGAGTGGCCTCCGAGTGCCCCCTGCCACTCACTGCTACCCAAGCCCCCCCTCCCTACATCCCACCAAGTGCTGCCCTTTGAGTGCATGCGAGTGCCGTGCGGCAAGACAAATGCGCGCGAAATAAATTCTCATGTTGCGCTTTCCAGGCTCTGCCCCCTCGGAGTTACCAGTTGCCAGTTGCCAGTTGCCAGTTGCGAGTTGCACAAGAAGCGCGTGGGCCGAATGCGAGAACAGATAGCGTGAAAAAAGGATCCATAAACCACCCGCACCGCTAGGCTTACAGCACATAAATCATTGCATACATTGCGGGGCACAGAATTTGTTTGTTTGAAGCCGTCGAATGAAGTGTGAGTGTGCGTAGGGGCTGTGGTATATAAGAGGGGTGGGCTGTGGGCTGCCAGTAGGACTCCTCACATAATTAATTAAAATTTTTATTTTCGAGTGGCGTAAAAATATCACATACACGGAAAAATTTTCAGCTTGATTTGGTTTGGAAGCTTTCTGATTGCTGAAGGCTGTAGCATGGGTGGCGGGGAACGTCTGACACTTGGCATTGACATACGCACAAATAAATAGACCCTATAAATTTCAACGGTCCTACGAACGTGCCCGAAATATTTCGTTTTGTCCGTACAATGCAAAACTTTCGCTTAGGTGCGCTATAAATCGCGTGCTCCTTCAGTTTTCGGTGATGCCCGAGCGCCTTTTTGAACGCTTGAATGCTGACAGCTGTACAATGCTGTCAAGAAAGGGAAGGGGGAGGGGGAAGTACAAATGAATGGGTGTGGGTATGAAGTTTTACCAAACATGGGGCGTGGCACGTCACTTAATGGTTGTCACTGGCCAAGAGCAAGCAGCGAATGCCACGCGCCGCAACGTGCTCAAGTCGAATAAATAACAAACATTGGACGACAGCCACTGGATTTATGGCCAAAAGGCGAACCCGTATACCATAATGGGAGGAGTGGAGGGGGGGAGGAAACGATTTTAAAGCCAAAATCAGCTAACGGCCATTCTCATATGGCGAATGAATTAAATGCCTTAAGTAGCCAGGACTTTAAACTGCTCTAAATGACTGAAGAGTCAGACAGTCAGACATTCAGACAGTCAAACACTCAGACCGACAGAATGGCATTCCTTAAGGACTGCCTTGAATTGCTCGTCTCCCTAGACACCTACGGCGACAATGATGCCTGCCTGCCTGCAGGAGGAGAGGGTTGTAGCAGGGCACCAGTGAAGGGGGGAGGGAGGGAGAGGTGGCTAAGGCCGAGGCTGTTGTCGTCGTCTCCGGCTTGCACATCATTGGGCATTAGGTATGCATACCACTGCGCGTTGAATGGAATAGGAGTTGTTCGGAAGATGTTGAGCAATGCGTTCACAGTGAGTGACAATGAGAGAGCGAGAAAGAGAGAGAGAGAGAGAGAGAGTTAGACAATGACAAGGACAATGATCAAGTGACGAGGACAGCGATGAGCAGCGATGCGTAGCAGCAAATGGTAGCCTGAGCCTCGATAATGAAGTTAAAAATTCCACAGATACAAACAGAAGAAGACAACAAGCCATTCGAACAGGAGCGAGGGAGACAGATAGTTAGGTGACAGAGACAAGAGTGCAAGAGTACTGTTGTTGTTGTTGTTGTTGTTGTTGTTGTGAGGCATTTGCCTTTGGTATTTATGAGTACGTTGTCCTTGATATGCCTGCGGAATTACTAAATGTCCCTGACTTGACACTAACTCACACGTACAGCCAGGCCAGGCCACACATACTGTGTATAGACTTTAACATCCCAGTAATCACACACGCACACATATACACACACACACACACACACACGCAGACAGGCACACGCATCATCAGCCTTTCATTCATTCATTTAAATGTACAAACACACAGAACGCTTCCGAGCTGTTGCCTCAACAGTGGCTGCAATATGTTTGCTTGCCACGCCCATGCCAGTACAGTTCCCCTGACACACACATATCCCACTCAATACTCATATCTGTGTGTGTGTGTGTGTGTGTGTGTGGGAGTCCATATTTTTATCTCGTACGTGCAGCTATGTTACCCGATTCGAAATTTAAATAGAAATAGCAATGTTGATGTTATTCGATGTTGGTTTATATTTAATTTAATATCCGACTGCCTGGCTTTGTGTGTGTGTAACTGTGCGGTGTGTATGTGTGTGTAGTTTCCGCATAAATATGTATTTTAATTTATTTGTATGCAACAAGCAACAAGCCACTACCAACAACAACAACAACATCTACATTGAGTAAATCCACTCAACTACTCTTGGGACTTGCCACAAGTGGTAGCACTTCCATTGCAATCCTCGTTGCAAGTGACTTCTTCACTGTAAGCCCTGCAAGGATGCGTGTACGGCAAGACAATGTTAAAGGAGCAAAGTGCATGTATTGCAAATGCAACATTGTGTTTTTTTATTCCCACTGACGTGCCCTCTCTTTGTCCAGCTTTGCGAAGCAAACAATATTCGCTTCTTGTTGGAAGAGCTTTGAGTTGCGTATACGCACCGTCAGCCAGAGGAAAAATCACAATTTCTCTTATACCAAATCAAGTGCGCCTTAGGGGGTTAGTGGCAGGAAGGTAGTTGCCACACCAATACAAACATGCATTAAGGCACACACACACACTCACACACACACACACACTCCCACACACACTCGCAGCATACTCGCTCACACGTAGCTGGTGCTTGAGTGCCAACAAGTGTAAGTTGGCTGCTCGGCTGATCAGCTAAGTGCAGATAACAACTCAAGTGGCCTGAGAGTCTGCACTTACGGAGGTGTGTGGGATGTGTTGGGTGTGTGGGGAGTGTGGGTGCTCCTTCTGCAGCACCTGCCACAGAGCTGTATAGCAGTTTGTGCATGAAATCAAGCAGAATGAGAAACCAATTTGTGGCAACACACAAAGGCTGCAACCAAGAAATAAAATTGGACAAAAAAAAAATATTTATATATATCAAAGGGTGAAGGGTTCAAACTTCAATTTGGGGGTTGCTTTCAATTTTGGGCGCTTCGCAGAAACAAACTTTTTAAGACGTTTCAATGTCGAACGTTATAAATTGCGTGGCAAGTTGCTCTCTTGGCGCTGGAATTTTAATTCAATCTGTGTGTTTAACTCGTCGCACCCCTAAAGACCAACCCCTGCAAAGAGATCTGAAAATAGGAAAATGGAAAAAATAATGGGAAAACGACATAACTAAAGCTCAGTCGCAGCGAAGCATCTCAAAATTATTTAAACGGAAAAATAGTTTTAGCTAGAATGGCTAAATTTATGTGTATGTGTGCGTGTGGGTGTGGGTGTGTTTGTGTGTGTGTGATGGGGGGTATGTGTTGCACTCAAATTCTGTGCGGTTAACCGACTCGGGCAACAGAAACGAACATTATTTGATCCACATAAATGAAGCCCAAAGCCAGGGGGACACACATGTTGCCTAGATGCAAGTGTGTAGGTGGGGATTGGGTAAAAAACTATGGGTGTGTGGTTGTGTGAGTGTGCGTCTGAGTGTGTGCAAGGTCGCATGGCCACTCAATGTGAGCGACTGCGGCTGAGTGTGCGCCGCAGTGGAAATGCACCCGAATAAACACAAAATTTATATATGAGAAAATAGGGAGTCGGGCCCGAAAGGAAGTCTCTTTACCTGCACAAAGCCCTTGGCCCTCACCTACTATACACACACACACACACAGGCGCACTTACAAACAAGCAAACACAAGCATACACACTCATACACTCATACACTTATACCCATTCACTCACACTCTGGCGCACAGAGTCTTTTTCTCTGAATCTGTGCACGTGTGTGGCAACAAAAGCAATTTTGTCGTTTTATAAATTTTCTTTCGAGTAAAATGGATCCATGGTTTTAAACCGCCCTGTGGCACATTTTCTTTTGTGCAATCGAAACGCATTCGAGACCCAGAGTCTGCTCGACTAGCAGATACCCAGCTTAAGCTGCAACCGAATGAGTTTCCAGACTTCCAAAAAATTCTCAAGGGATTCGCATATTTCTGAGTTGAGGCCAGAAATGAATTGCTGTTCCTTATAGCCAGTCAGACCTGTTGGCTGTTGACTTTACAGGGTATTATCCAGCAGTGGCAGCTTCTCGTTTATATTTTCATTTTTCATTTGAGCAAATCGTTTTGCATAGCACAATTTTCTGCACTTTGTCAAAGACCAGAGGCACCGCCTGCACAGTCCGAGTGACTATAGAAAATATTGTTTTCTTTGGGAACGTAATATTCTGGACGACGTTCATCCAGCCATCCATTCCATTTGTCCGTTCATCCACTTCAATCATCTGTCCACCCATCCATCCATCCATCCAGCCATCCAGCCATCCATCCAGCCAGCCATCCCTTCGTTTCATTTGTCCATTCGTTTGGCTCATCAACATGAAAACTTTTTTGATTGACCAAAAGTACGGCGTCATTTTTATAGAGTGCAGCTTTACATGATGTACATGTCCTGCCTGCCTGCCTGCCCAGGCTCTTGACAAATGTGATGCTCCAACTCCACTCCCCCCGTGGGGGTGGGGCATCATCTCACTTATGCTGCCTGACCTTTGGCATATTTTAAAGTGCGAAGGCACAGACAGGTCGTTCCGGGGTCAAATGCCTACTTTTTGGCAAAGTATCTCAAGCAAATGATGCCCACAGCTGCCATTGTCTGATGTGGCCAAACTCATGAGGGGCAATGGATGGAAGCCACAAGCCGGCAAAGGTGGATGAGCGGCGGCGGGATGGCACATAAAACTCAATTGAGTCGTTAAATGAAAAAAATTGTGATAAATAATCAAATTACACGCATTTGATGCTTGCCAAGATTTGGAAATTTTGAAAAATTTTTATACCACAGATTTTGATGGTTTTTCCTTGTTGCTTCGGACTTTGGTTTGGACTTTATTTTGGATGCCACTCCAGGCGGGGCGAGAGGACGCTTTCAAAATGCTGACGACTCATATTATTTATGGCCTGTCGTCAATTTTGGTAAGGCGATTATGAGGCCTGTTAGGCACTGAGATATCGATGGGGGCCGTCATTGGTGGTTTTGGGGGCCATCAGTGGATGCCTGGCCTTTAAAATTCAATTGCAAATTTCAATTATCGCGCATGCGACACGTGTGACCAGCGGCCTTTAGCTTTTAATGATTGGCGATGCATTGAAAATTGTTTTTCGTTTCAACGTTTCAACGTTTCAACGTTTCGAATTTCCAATTAGTTCGGGCATCAAACTAATTTTTATGGAAATTGCCTTAGGCATTTGTGCGAATTTTCCACTGCCAATCAATTTTCATGTGCAAATGTCTTTCTCTGTGCGTAGTTGATAAAATAAGGAGGCTACGTCATATGACGGAACGTCTGTGTGTCACTGAGAGAGTGTTCATATATGTATGGCTGTCTGTGTGTCGTATGTGTGTTGTATATGTGTGAGTTTGTGTGCCTTGCATTGTTGTTGTTGTTGTTATTGTTGTTGCTGTCATTTAAAACAGATTAATGCGCTGCCATCAGCGGCTTGTCATGTCTTTTCCGTGTCAAAGTCTTTATGTATTTGATTGTCAAACAGACACGCCCACCACCCCCTCCCTCCGAAATCTTAAGGGCGCTTAGCATCTTCTTCTTCTTCTTACTTTACTTTGGCTGACAGTGAGTAAAACAAAGGCTTGTCAAAAGTGCCATTCGTGGAGTGTGCTCGCCCCCAGCCACGCCCATACATTAAATACCTACCGCCATGCGTGTTGACTTTAACAGCTTTCGGGGCAAACTTTCAGTTAAACTATTTTAATTAGCCGTAAGATGATGACCGGCCGAAATGGCCAGCATTACTTTCTAGCCACTGGCACGCCTTTGATGTGCTCTTGACATCCTCCGGCTGCCATCCAGCCAAGTGTCTTTGGCGTGCGTCAGCGCTAAAAGCCCGCACATGGCACAAAGACTCATCCTCATCCTCATCCAACAGCATCAGCATCGAAGTCGTTATGGGTACAAGGCAATGGCATCGATGGGGCAGCATCGATGCTGGCTTCGTCATCGGCTATATCCACGGCATCGAAATCAAAGTCAAATGGCCATTGGCGACACTGTCATGGGGCATGTCAAAGCGTTATTCGATACACAAGCCGTCAGAGCGATGACAGTTTGCACATTTCTTTTAGAGATCGCACGGAAGAGTTGTTGCTGTCTTCTCCTTCTTCTTCTTATTGTTGTTTTTGTTGCAACTGACAGCTTACAACACTTGACTGTTCGTGTGTGTGTGTGCGTTGATTTGTCCCTTGGTCTGTCCATCTATTTCGGTTGGCATTTGGCATTTGGGACTCGATCAAAGGTGAGAGACGTTTTTTCGCTCGGTTGATTCTATATTTGCGCCTTATACTTAGCCTAGAGATACAAACTTATCAACTAAGTGAATGTGCAGCTGTGTCTGTGTGTGTGTGTGTGTGTGTGTGTGTGTGTGTGTGTGGATGTGTCTGGGTGGATGTGTGTGTCTTCCTGTGTGTTTATGCTCAGAGGTCAACGCATCGAATCTCACAGCTCTCCTGTGTACAGAAACGATTCCGATTGCCATTGCATCCCTTGTAGGTGAAGGGTCGACAGACTCCCTTCTCGTAGTACCAACGGGTCAGAGCCTTCGACTGGTCCTTGCTGCTGCAGTAGTTTCCCTCATTGCGGCCCACATAGCAATTGACGTTGTCTGCAAATCGATTGCAAATAATTCATTTAAATACAAAATTTTGCCATTGATTTATGGGTTAATTGTCTAATAGAAATCATCACAAATGCTTTGCCATTTTTAACTATATTGACTCGGCCCCCCTCCCCCTCCCCCCACCCACTTGCGGCCATGTCTTGGCCACGTCTTTCCCTTCCCAGTCCCCAGCCACTAATGGCCTCATTTGGTGCAATTAAAATTGGAAAATCGCATGCACACAATTTTGACATTTCATTTCACAATTCACAATTCAAAATTCACTATTCAAAATTCCACGTTGTTGTCAGAAATGCAAAAAGGCGGAAAATGTGAAAATATTCAACAGAAAATTGCAAATGCGGTTGGCAACTATTTTGGCATTCGCCACGTAAATAAAAGCGAAGAAAAATCAAAATAAGAAAAACTCACGATGAATATTTGGAAAATGCAGTAAATTTTTCATTGCGTTTCTGGTTCATTTTTTCAAAATGCGTTTTGAAGTTTTCGCATTTGCGACTTTAATTATTTTTTCCATTATTTGGATAATAATTTAAATTCATGTTCTGCGAGTGATTGATTTTCACAGAGAGTCGTTATTATTGGCAAATTGAGAAAAATTTTACTCTTAAAAAATTGAAAAATTGAATTTTGCTTTAAACTGTATTTTATGTAAAAATTAAATTTATTATTTTTAAATTATAAAATAAATATAATTTAAATACTGACTTCACGACTTAAGCTGAACTACGAGCCATAAGGAGAATTAAGCAATTTTATGACTTTTGAGTGCTTAATTTATAATTATATTTAATATTTTTAAAAAATAAAAAATAATAAAACAAAATAAATTTAAAATTAAGAATTATATTTTAGAGAAATTCAGCAAATAAAAAAATTAATAAAATTTGTAAAATTCTTAACATTAATATTAAATAATTTATTAGAGTATATTTATTTCATTTTCTTAGAATAATTGTTATACGTAAAATATATTTATTAAGAGCCTTGAAATAAAATTGTTAATAATTATTTAATTTTTTTGATACTGAAACAATTGAATTAATACATATAAATAAAATATTAATTACACAAACTCCGTGAGAAATATATATTTAAAGAGCTCAGACTTAGATAAACTTCTTCTAAACGTTGACTAAAAATAAAATTCTATATAATATTAAAAATAAATATCATATTTTTAAAATTCAGCATTTCTTACATCTGCCTCTTTTTTTTAATATATTTAAAGGATTTATGATGTCCTTAGGCTTGATTTATATACTTAACATTTCTTATACAACTGAAACCCTCGTCTCGTGTTTTTATGTATTTTTATTTATTTAAATTCCTCTATTTATTTGGAATTTAGATCTAAGTTTTTGTGCTCTTGAATGGCATCTTTGTATCAGTAACAAAAAAATATCTGATAAAAGAACAAATAAAAAAAAAACATTCATTCAGCAGAAATAAACCGAATAGTCGACAAGCCATTGAAATAAATGAATTATTCGAAATTCATATACAAATTTGTAGACATTAAAAAGACATAAAAAAAAAAGCGACCGACAAAATTTTGCAGAGGCTTTGAATTTAAATTTAAAATTGAGAATATCATAGAGTGGGAAATTTTTAATTATTTTTTAATTCAGTTGTTTCTTAGCTTCGAAAATCTTTGTCTTTAAAAATCAATTTACTTTTTTCTTTAATTTATTATTTTTTTTTCTGCTTAAAGTGTGCTTAGGTTTGACTAAGAAAAATGTGCGAAAATTCGAAATGAAGAATTTGTATCCAATAGTCATTTGTTTGGGGAACTACAAATTCCATTTTATGTTTCACATAAATATTTTTGCATATATTTCAGCATAGTTTCGGAATATTTGCATATATATATATATTATATATATTTTATTTATTTTAAGTCGACTGAAGAATTTCTATTTATTTACTAATTGTGCGTCGCCCGCGGTTGGAATTTCTTTCTCTTTATTATTGGGCTTTAATATGGAATTTCCGTATAATATAAAATTTCCTCATACTTGAAACAATCCGACTCTGCGTTGCATTAAATCGTTAAAAATTATTTATAGCTTTTATTTATATATATTATACAGCCAAAATCCGTTGCATTTTGGACATCAAAGTTCCTTTTGCATCGTGTTTTTGTTTTAATTATTTTTATTTTAATTAATGTCCCGTTTTAATGGCCAATTTGATGGGATTGTGTAAAATTTGTGTTTATACTTGGCAGCTAATTGTTATATCAACCCGCCCCCCTCCCCTAACCATGCCCCCAATAAAATTATATTTGCTTACTTAGCTCCTTGCATCCACCATCTCCAGATCCGGCCGCCACCGTCTCCACAGTCTGAGTCAGAAGTATGAAGACGGACATGAGACAGACAAGTGTCACATATAAAAATGTCAAGTGATTTCTGAATTTCATTTTGCTTTGTTTTTGTTGTTTTTGTTGTGTTTGTTGTGTTTGTTGTTTTGGTGTTCTTAGAACCGCAAGAAATTTGAAGAATTGGAATCACCAAGAGTTGAGAGAGCGAGAGGCGAGAGGCGAGAGACGAGCGACCGTTCGAAGTATTTGTGGATTTTGCTGTTCCAATAGTTTTCTTATTTATTTTAAGTAATTTTCGCGCTACTTTATGAAGAACCGCGACGACGGCCGATGAACTGAACGTACTGATCGCTGTACGGGGCGTACTTTTGGCTTATATACGAAATGCCGGAAATTGTGACGAGAGCTCAACCCGAACAACAGAAATGTTCCCATTTTTGTGATCATTTTCTTCTGTCTTTTTTTTTTTTTTCAGTCTTTTATTTTGTTCAGTCTTTTATTTTATTTTTTTTTTGTGCTTAGGTTGCTTTTTGAAAATACTTTGGGAAGCGGTCCATTCACTTGTCCAATGTAGCAGATGAGCAGCGGAGCAAATGAGCAGCAGAGCAGATGAGTCGATGAGCAGAACAGATCAGTCGTCCGTCTGTCCATCTATCCGCAGTCTGTCGGACCATTCGCTTGTCCATTCATCCATCCATCCATCCATCCATCCATCCATCCGCCCATTCATCTATCCATCCACCCATCCACCCATCCATCCATCCATCCATCCATCCATTCATCCATCCATCCATCCATCCACCCGTCTATCCATCCATCCATCCATCCATCCATTCATATGTCCACCCATCCATCCATCTATCCATCCCCTCCTCTATACATCTATCCATCCCTCCCTCTATCCATCCATCTATCCATAGCCATCAATGCTAAGTGGGGGAAGCTATTTTCGGTCCACAAATATTTCTTGAATGGTGGGCGGTGGTGGACCGGGTGGGCGGGACTGGGCGGCAATTGCACTTAGCTTTATCTTGAGGCGTTTACTTTACGCTCGTTTACATAATTTCCAACTTATTGAATATATTCCACATAATTAATTTTAATTATTTGTGTTCCCTTTTCTTTTTTTTATTTTATTTTTTATTTTTTATTTTTTATTATATATTTTTTTTCCTTCCTCTTTTTGTTTTGGCATTATTTTTTTTGTCATTCGTCGCTTGTCGTTTGAAGCATTTGCATTAATTTTGGGTGAAGGCAAAAGTCAAAAGGGTCGAAGACCAGACGAGGGTTTCGCGGGCATCCTTTGTCTCTAATTACAATTGGGCGGCATTTGTTTTAGATTTTTCAGTGTCGCTTCCTTTGGCGCAGGTCCTTGTTTGACGGTCGGCGGGTAAGGCTGCTGCCTTATGCTTTCGACAAGTGCCAAGTGCCAAGCACTAAAAGCAAAGACAAAAAAATCAATCTTCATTTAAAATTCAATTTGATGCCTTTGGATGGCATTCAATATTCGCGCGGGGGGAGGGGCAAGAATTTCGGGGAAAATTTGAATTACGTCAATAAAAAAAAAAAATATATATATATATATATATATATATATATAGAGTACATATACACATATATATGTATATACATATATAAAAATATGCAGACATCGATGGGTGACAGCTTGAAAATTACTTGTCATGGGTCATCGGTGGTCACTTTGCGTCACGTCCTGTGGGTAATCAGCGATCAACTGCACGACAAAAGGACACACAAATTAAGAAGGGCGAAGACATTTAATGAGTCGACGACATATTTCGAAACATATGCAGGATAATTGAATGAGTTGGTAAAGCTCTTAAATATGTCACGTGTACCTGTGTGCGTTTGAACATTCCTATGTGTATGTGTGTGCATGTGTGTGTGTATGAGTAAATACCGTAAGAGGATTTTGTTCTGTGCAAGTGCAGTGTTTCAGTCTGATAGTCGGGACAACATGTCGTATGATTAATTAACACGTAATGCACGGGGCGTGTCTTAATGAATGAATTCGCCCACTCGCCGCCACCCATGAACATTTTTGTCCTTAGTAAGGATACATTCTCATGCCGAAATGAGCGCACCTCTCCCCGCCCTTTCACCGCCTCCGCCATTCTGCCCCGCTGTCTTTTGGCATTGGGTGAGGGCTTTGTGTTTGTCATTGTGCCAAATGTCAACTTTCTTTTTAATTGGACGCTTTGCCCGTTTGCCTGTGCACTCGTTCAAAGGATCTCGTCCTCGCATGAAAAAAGTTTATCTGTAGTTAAGAAATCATTGGAAATTACGGCGAACGGAAAGGTGAAATTGTAAGAGGATGCAACGACCTCCAAAAACGGAAGTCTTAAAGCAAAACCTGAGCTCCTCGGGCTCCTCGGGCTGCCGGTATACAAATTCAGCCAAGCGGAAGGAAGCCCCCAGGCTGCGAGCTGCGAGCTGTGAGCAGCGACCTGCCAGCAGCTGCCAACATTTGCCCGCAGCGTCTGAGTTTCAATTTCTGGCACGTGGTTCGTGATTAGTTAACCAAAGGACGAAACGTTTTTGGTGGCGTGTAAATGATGCATCGGTGGGAAAAAAAATCGATACATTTAATACTTAAAAACAGCTAAAAGCCAATCGATAGAAAAACCGAAGAGGTGGAATGGCGAAGGGGGGGGGGGGGGGGGGTTTAAATAAAAGTGAAAATAAAATATAAAACGGAACTCAAATGATGAAAAACAACATAAAGCCGGTCCGGCGTCTGCGTCTGCGTTGCCGTCGCCGTCTCCCCCTCCGGCGGTTGGCCACGTTTTGTAATGCCGTAATTTGTGATTTTCCACTTGTTTTGACAATTTACCGATTTTATGATTCCTCGTCTTTAATTTTGATGGATTTTTGTGGCCATTCGAGCAAAAGTTGTTTAATGGCGCCGCTTGAACGTGCCCAAAGCCGAGAAGTTGACTTCAAATAATCCATATTTCTGCTGACTAAAGGCGATGGTGGAAAAGGAGCGAAGTTGTGAATTGATTTAAAGGATCAAAATGGTTATCCTTTTTGCAGTTGAAGTGCAGTAATTGTGTTATCCTGCGGCTGAAGTAGTTTCTTTGTTTCACCTTTAATATTTTTCATTGTTGACATTCTCATTCTGCTCCTTGACTTGGGCTCACTCTTCGTCCTGCCTTGTCCTCAAATTGAGGAAATGGAACACTTGAATGATTCACTTCCGGCTTTTATTTCGAAGATCTACTTTTCTATAGCAACCAAAAGAGTTTCCTCTACTTTTCTTCGGCTTCGCTTCCTTTCCTTTCCTTGCCCTTCCTTTCCTTTTCTTTTCTTTTGTCTCTTCCTTTTTTTCTGGTCTCATTTAAGACGTTTTGGTAACTAAATTATTTAAATGTCAAAGGATTGGGCATGGGGGCATTAGAGTAACTCATCTTCTATCAAGAGCAAATGGTAAGAGCTTAGAGGCAGTGGCAGGACCTCAACTGGAATTGAAGCTGTAAAATTTATTGATTTGGAATGAATTGAGGAGATGCTTGAAGTGGCAGAAATATGGAAGATGAGAAGAATTCAGACCGTCTTACAGACCATTGGCATTGGCATAGTGACAATGAAATCTGTTGACATTTGGCAAAGAATTAAACTGCAGGGGTTGTAGCGTCGTCTGGGCAAGGACATAGGAGACGGGCTGTGGTTGTGTCTTTGTTGTGTTTTTTAGTGAAAAAAATTTTGCAATTTGCAATAAAAATTCCAGTTTTGCGTTTTTGGAATTCAGTTGATGCTCCACGGCCTCCACGGTGGCGGGCGGGGCTTGTGTGTCCTTGTAAGCACCAGTGAAAGGATACCGTAAGCTTCAAGCACGAAAAGCTTTATGCGGCTACCCAAGCTATCAGCCGGAAATTATTATGCGTCGTGATGCGTGCTCCAATGCGCGGCATTACCACCCAGCGCCCGATATCCTTTTAGCGCTTTCAAACCACCCACCGCCCGCCACCCACAATCCATCTTTCACATCCCACAAAATGGGCGTTGCGGCGATAGGGGGCGTGCCGAGCAACAATTTAATAACAAAACATATTTTACTTGCATGCCAAAGAAGTTTTGGAATGCGCTGCGATCCGCACGAGGCGAACAAAAACAAAATCGAATGAAAGCGGACACACTTTTCGCTTAACTCCTCAACTATGTAGCAGAGTGTAGTCAGGCACGCAGGCAGCCAGCAGCAAGCAGTCAGTAGTTGGGGGTGCTGTTGCTTTGGCTCCCAACTCAACTGCTACTGCGGCTGACATTACACATTATTTTAAAGCCATTCAAACGCCTTGACATTTGCCGAAAACCCAAAGGACTTTGGCCCATTGCAGCTAAGGATAGCCAGTGTCATGTTGATTTCGCTCATTTCCGACTCAAATGGATTTTGATTGTCTGGCACAGAAGACACCCCTGCGACAGTTGCCTGCAACTCAACTCAACTCAACTCAACTTAACTCCTCCGTCTTCTTCTTTATCTCCTCCATTAATTCCAATCCCTAGCCCGATCCCCGATCCTTGCCTGGGTCAACTCTTGGCCTTATCTGCGACGGGCCTGTGATGGTTTGAACGTGTCTGCCATTTGTCTGCACACTCGTTTGGCAGCCGCCACCAAATGACTTTCTTTTCTTGGCCCTTTGGCTCTTGGCTCCTTCCTTTTGGCCATTGCTTCTTGGCTGTTGTCTGTTAGCTGTTAGCTGTTGGCTGTTGGCTCTAAGCTGTTAGCCGTTGGTTGTTGGCTGTTGGCTGTTGGCTGTTGGTTGTTGCTGCGGGGCCATTAGGTTTTATTGTAATGATTTCTATTACCGCAGTGAATGCTTAATATTTTTGTTGTTCCTTTTGCAACTTGCAGTTGCCTGTTGGTTGTTCCTGTGGCTGTTGTTGTTGTTGTTGTTGTTTTTTGTAAATGTTAGTTGTTGGTAGTTGACAGTTGACAGCTTACGTGGCCATCGCGCTTAATGAGTAGTTATTTCCGCTTGTATTTCTTGATAATGCCAAGTCGTGCGAGAGTCGCCTTTTGCGGTAATCGGGAGCCGTTCCAGGACACGTTCCCATATTAATTGCTCCTTATGCCCAACACCAGCAAATAGAATATAATTCCATTAGCTTGAATGTTCGTACTTTTATTAAATTTATGCATATGGCTGACTTCTTTAGGTAAAACACAAAAAATTCGCATTAATTTATTGTGCATAAAAATAAATATAAAAAATATAAATATATATGTATATGTATGTGTATGTGTATATATATATGTATATATATTTATTCATGAATAAATTGTGTATTTGTGTTTTTACACTTTCTGCTGCGCTGGCCGCTTTGTATTTGTAAATTTCATTTTGCAGCTGTCACAACAAAGATAATAAAATAAACCCAAATTGTGGGGATTCCAAAAAAAAAAAAATCAGATTCCCATCCTTTTATTTTTTTATTTTGGTGTAAGCCTCGAGTCCATTAAATATGGGTAAAAAGGGTATAATGACATTGTGGAAATATATGTAACAGGCAGCGGCGACACGTTCATTCCTATTGGGGATAGACTTCTTTATATATGTATTTTTAATCACCATCAACAGCTGAGTCCGTCTAGTCCGTCCAGTCCGTCCAGTCCGTCTAGTCCGTCTAGTCCGTCCAGTCCGTCTCGTCCGTCTAGTCCGTCCAGTCCGTCTCGTCCGTCTAGTCCGTCCAGTCTGTCTAGTCCGTCCAGTCCGTCCAGTCCGTCTAGTCCGTTCAGTCCGTCTCATCCGTCTAGTCCGTCCAGTCCGTTCAGTCCGTTCAGTCCGTCTAGTCCGTCCAGTCCGTCTAGTCCGTCTAGTCCGTCTAGTCCGTCTAGTCCGAGAGTCTGTCGTCTGGCTGAATACGTAAATTTTTAAAGTGGGGGGGAAGTCAGTGTCAGCCTGTGTTTTGCATCAAGGATGTGGTCTAAGCCTTTAAAGCCAAAGGAATCAATGCAGAGCTCATTCAGCAAATAAAAAAATGTGTGCACGGCTTGTCCTTCTCTGTTGCATAAACGTAAGGTGTGTCCTTGAACCGTGTTTAGAATTTCATAATTTTTGAAAGGTAGAAATAGATAATTTAAAGCAGCGGGGGAAGGGGGTATACAGACGTCGGGAGCAGCGCTGTCGCTGCACTGCTTGAAGTCTGGGCAGGTTATTGTTTTATGTCCCTGCACGTCATCCTGTGTTGATTCCTGTTTTGGGGGTAATCCGATGAGTCTACAGGGTAGCTTGTCCTCGACAGATGTGTGTCCTTTTATTTTCCTTTTTTTCTCAGTTTCTCCGTTTTACATTTAACTGTTTTTTTTTTATTTATTTTTTTTTTTTTTTTTTTTGATTTTGTTCAATATGAAAATATTTCAAAAATTTCATACGCGTTCAGCGAGCGAAAAATTGCAATGAAAATCTCATTGTTATTATTTGAGCTTTAAATATTTAGCCGTAGTTTTCTCATCGGATTAAAACTTTTTAAAACATATACTATATACATATTAACTATTATATCGTGTATCAGTTTCACTAACGAGAGTAATTTGTATGTAAATTGCAGTTTCAGAAAGTGTCCTTGATTGTTATTCTCATTTAATACACTGAATGCTTTTCCCCTCTCATCCGACCCCTCCCAAAAATCCTCTCAAACGACGACAAACGTCGATTCCAATGGCTGCGCTCGACTCGCACAACAGTTGCACACACCACGTCGATGGTGGTGTGCGTGTTTCGTGAATGCCTTTGCTTTGGATTCCCATCGTCTTGCAATCCCCTAACGAACCTGCGACCAGAATGATTTCTGGTGGTTTTAAAATCCATCCGAGCCCCACCCGTGCCCCACCCGTGCCCGGACCGAGCACCACCCCAGCGCCAGTGCCGTTGATGATAATCAATTTGCGGGATTCGTTTGTTGCATAAAATCGCTTAACTGTCAGTCGAGCGAAATGAGAATGAGCCACAGACATATTGCCCACAGTGGGGCGAGGTGCCTATAAAATTAATTAAAAATGTTCCACAAAATGGCGGAAGTTATGACTGTAATATTGAATTAATCTGACAGGAGTTATTGAAGGCGTTAAAGTCCAAAGGTCACAAAATAACAACTTTGATGACTAACGAAGGATACCCTTTAATCGTTTCCCTTAATGCGATCCTTGATGTTGTTTTTTTTTTTGTTTTAAATGTAACAACTATGCAGGCCACATAATAAATGATGTAAACTAATGTGTTTTTAATGTAATAGCAATAAATTAGCTTTTATTCAGGATAAATATCATAACAGTAATTTAAATTACAGAGCGAATCAATAAAAAGGAGGCAAATGACATTTGTATCGATACTTTTTGCCTTCCTTTAGAATTCATCCTTTTATAACATTTCAGTTTTTTATCAAAAAAACTGTCGCTGGTTTTGTTATTATAAATATTATTATTTTTTAATTTGAATTGTAAGCTTGTTAATTTATTAAATGTAATTTATTCATTTATTTATTTATTTTTTTATTTTAATTATTTATATTTATTTTATTAATTTTTTAAACTTATTGCCCTTCTCAATTCTTACACTCAATATTTCCTAAATTTATTTGTGATATTTAAAAATTATAATTTCATCGCTTTGAGCCAAAATCCCTATTAAAAGTTGTTGCAATTAACTGAGGAACTGCTTTTCACACACAGCTCAAAGCAACGGAAAGCAGTTTAATCAACGCAAGAAATGAACTGCTTCCTGCACTTGCGTTTCACACTTAGTGAGAGGCGTTTGAGCCGCAAGCAGTGCAATGCCCAAGGCGGACGTCACTTAAGACATGAAATGGCGATTCAATTAAATGTGGTTCAGAAATGAGTACTTTATATTTTACATTTATTTTTTTTATATATAAACTTAAAATTTAAATTATAATAAATATTTTGATCCACGTGTATTTAATATTTATTTATAGCATTTATATTTAATATAATTATTTAATATAAAAAAATAAATTTATATTTAATATATAAATTTCATAATTATATCTTTTAAATTTAATATTTATTTTTAATATATAAATTAAATATTCATATTTTAATTTAACATTTATATTTAATATTTGTATTTAATATTTTTGTTCGCCGGCGCGCCCATTCTGGGCTGAATGAATAGAGAAAAAAGGTAACAAAGAGGTTTTTAGGTACTTCGTATGCTTTAAAATAAAAAAAAAAAAAAAAAAAAATATTTTTATCTATTATTTATATTTATTATTTATATTTAGTATTTACGTCTAGAATTTATATTTAACATTTATATTAATATATACATTAAATATTCATATTTAATATATAAATTATAAATTTATATTTAATATGTAAATTTAATATTTTTACTTAGTATATTTCTCTATATATCTATATTTAATATTAATGAATATTTTCAATTTTCTCTTTGTAGATATTCAGCGCCGTGTAGCAACGGGTTTGCCCACTGTGCGGACGCTCGAGTTGAAATTGAAATTGCAAACAAATACACGGAAATCGAAGAAGCTTTTGGAAGATATAAGCAAGTTGCCCCACTCGATTCGGTTTTCGGTAAGTGAACGTGTTTGCTTTCGGAGATTAATGTTTCCGATATGTATTGAACTTTGTGAAATGCACCATGGGATGGAGGGCGGGGGAGGGGGTGAGGAAATGAATTTAAATGAAAACTAGCGGCTACCACATTTCCGCACATAATTGTTGCTTGTCGACATTGTGTGGCAACTGTTCTGCTGGCCAAGTTAGTAGCAAGTGGTATAAAAGTTTTTCAACTTTTAAATGCAAAGAGACAGGGCAAAAAAAAATGCAAGAAACAAGAAAAATTACAAAGTAGAGAAAGTTATGCAAATTTATATGCAACAAAGTTGGTAGCTTGTTTGTGCCTGCAAGTGATTTATGTGGCCAAGTCCGCGAACCTGGCAGCATTCCCCCTACATACCCGCTACCTTTCGAGTCCTTTATTTTAAATAATGCGACGCTTAAACAATGAATATTAAAAGTAATAAAATATACACACACACACACACACAATAACAAACAACAATTTTCTAAAAATGCAAATGAAGAAGTTCAGCTAATGCGATTCGACTGAAAATTGCGTATACGCCCCCTGTGACCAGAGCAGAGAACCGAATGTATCTTGTTTAAAGGTTTGCACTTACCGCAAAAGCCACAGGACATTTCAGAAAGTTGAACCGATGCTACAAATGTGGCTCCCTCAAGAGTTTGTCGTAAAAGCAGTTTACAAATAGCCACAAATAGCAAACAAAAGGAAAATCTATTTCTATAAACGTGCATTTTCCGGCGTTTTTTCGGCATTTGCCACAATAAAGTTTCTAATAGCATCCTCGCAGCTCTTTTGTTACGCTCCGGAAATGCAAATTTTTGAAACTTGTTAATATTTGATAAGATGTACACAACTTTTTGCCCAACTGCAATAACAGCGCACGGAGCACGGAGCACGGAGCAGCACAGCCAACGGCCAATAGCCAACAATAAGGGCTCCCCGTGGATCCTGTGGTAGTTCTTAAGCCCTTAAAGCATTTAAAACTGGTTTCCTAGGGTATGAGCGGGACTTGTGGGCAGTGGAAGGGGTTAAGAAAGGGGTCGAAAATAAATTAGCTTTTTTTATTCTTGCTTTAAATTAGTTAATTATTTACTACCTTAAATATTTATCTGACATAAAAAATTATTTTCCTGTTGCTGAAGTTCAATATTTAAGTTCAGTTTTTAGTCGCCTTAAAATTATATAGAAACTATATATAAATTATAATTTTTTTTTTTTTCAAGCTTAAACTACATGCTTAATTAGACTTAAAAATTAAATTTTATTTAATTAAACATAACATTAAAGGGAAGTTTATTTGCGGAGGCATCCAGAATAAATTATACCTTTAAGTGTGCATATAAATTGGTTGGGCTCGAATAAGAAAATATATATAGAATATATATTAATTATAAAATATATATTAAATATATAATATACATTAAATATAAAAAATATATTAAATATAAAATTTTTAATTAAAATATAAAATATATATTAAATAAATATTAAATGTTAAATATAAAATATATATTAAATATTTAATATACATAAAATATAAAATATATATTAAATATTATATATAAGCTAATCAAGCAGAGATGAAAATAAGTACAGCTTTGGTACAAGGATTAAAAAGTAGAAAAATAACTGACTCTTTCCTTTTTTAATATGTTATCAATCCACTCGGGAACAGCTTCTTCTTTTTGCACTGCTTTGTTTTGGGTACTTAATTGGTTCAAATTGAATCCTTAAGTATAATAAAATAATTCGTTAATAAATAAATTTTAAAATTTAAAATTCAATTTAACTCTTTTTAGGGCATGTCAAAGTCGAGGTAAATTTAAATTCATATTTATAATTTCCAGGGTCCTTGAGCTGTACTCGGTTTTAGCGGTTTTGAAATTTAAACCATCGGAGTTGCAGGATGCGTTTATACGGAGCAGTCAAAAGTTGATTCTCCTGCGGTTGCGGGTAATTAAGTTAAATCGCTAAAATATGCTTCATAGCAATACATGTATTATATGGATAAATATGTATATGTAGCTGCGTATGTGTGTGTGTGTGCATTATTGGATAAAATATTGATATTCCTTTGTCAGGTCAGTTCCATGTTTGACTCTTGATTTGCATAATTAATTTTGAAACTGTTTTGTGGCTGGGCTAAAGCACAAATTGCATATTGAAAATCATTATTATTGCATTGTGGAGTATGTATTTGTGTGTGTGTGTGTGTATGTGTGTGTGTGTGTGTTTCTCTGCTGGTGTCTGCGTCTGTATGCAATTATGTGCTCTAGTTTCACTGAAGGCAATCGAGTCGAAGCGAAAAGCGTTGCCTACTTTTCAGCGTCTGAATGAGTTTTAATTGCTCGCCGATGAAGATGCAATTATAGTGCGAAGTATCTGAAGTATAAGCCAATGCTTAATACTGTTTACCAGTAATTTGGTTATTAATGCCAACGAATGAGGAATTCAGTTAACACAAATTCAATTTTAACTGCAATCAATGACAGACGTTTGTTGACTGCCTTTCATGACTCTTGTACGAGGGAAATGTCTTCATGTGCATCTCCGGTGCATTGCACACCTCTTAATGCATGTCGGATTGTGTGTAAGTGTGTGTGTGTGTGTGTGTGTATGTGTGGATGCTTTTGTTTGTGTATATGTGGAAATTATGTTTTTTTGCCTTAAAGGGAAAGGGTGGAAGGGATGGTGGGGTGGGAGGAGGGTGATGGGTGATGGGGTGTGCGGATGGGGAGGGGGAGGGGAGAGGAGGAAATACTCATTTCACATGCGCTGCAATTTTCTCGCTCAGTTCAATTATGCAAATTGTGCGTATGTCGAAACCAATTCGCATTTCTTGCCAGCTCATGTGTGGCATTTGTTCACGTGTGTGCGCGCATGTATGGGGGTGTATGGGTGTATGGGTGTGGGTGTATGCATGTACTGCTGTTGTGTGTGCTATCACATTATGCAAACCAAAAGGCGACGCGCTGGTCGTCAACTCGACTCAACTTGAAAGAAATGCGTATCGGCTTCAGAATTTCCAATCGCCATCCGCACTTGCACTCACAATCGCCTTCGTTCTCGCATTCATGTTCGCATTGGCATTCGTATTCACACTCACACTCACATTCACACTCACATTCACATTCACATTCACATTCACATTTACATGCATTTCTTACATTTGCATTCACATCCGCATCCGCATCCGCATCCCATATCAATGTTGTACACGCAATTAAAATGGCTGCTGAAATGACGTAACCGCACAGTGTGACAAACAATCCGATAATCGGAAGGCAACGGAACGAAGCTCATTATAATTTGGCTTATTTGTATTTTCGCTCATTGGCTGGCTTCATTAAGACCATATCCTGCATGTCCTGGGTCTTCTTTCAATGGAGCCTTCAGTCGAGCTGGCCTGTAATTTAATTTGCATGAGCTACTCCAACTTTTGGCCAGTTGCTACATCAAAATGAGCCGAGTCCTGCCAAACTTTTTGCCAATGACATTTGCCGGAGAGCTTCCTTCGGCTTACACCCACCCAGCACCCACCACCCACCGCATACCCATTGCCACCCACTTTAGCTCAATGGTAGTCATATATTAATTACTAAAGTGAAAGTTTTGGGTTTGTGCAGCGACGTACACAGGATCCCTGCCAGGCGTGGGGATGGGACTCGAATAAATCTCTTATTTATATTTTGTTTTCATAAACTTTTTTGTAAGACTTTCATAACATTTTGGTATTCAGAATCCTTGAAGCATGACTGCCAGCACCTTACCCACTGTATGTGAGATTTTGTATGCCTGTATGTGTAGGTGTAGGTGTGTGCTTGTGTGTGGGTGTGTGCTTGTCCGTCTCAAGTTTCTCTCCGGGGCCAAAAGAGTCTCGACGCTTATGAACACATTTTCAGGGTATGAAGCCATTCAATTCATTTAATTCACTTGGCTTATGTCAGAGGCCAGAGACTATAAGCTAATTTTTAAACTTGGCCAAGAAGTGTTAACTCAATCAGTGTGTGTAAATATGATTCGGCCAGTCAGTCAGGACTCTGTCCAAGGGGGGGCTCAAAGGCCACACCCAACAATGTTCCATTAGTTGAGCTGCTGGCGAAATCGAAATTAATTTAACTTTAATTGGGCTTTGGTCCTGTGTTGACTTTGCGTTTTGACAGTCCCTTTCGATGGGCTTCCAATTCGGCTCAGTTCGGTAAGTACAGTGTACGTAATGAGGGCAGCTTGTAGCTGACATGTAGCATCGAGTGGCCACTGTAGTGCCTCGGGTGTTGGGCTTTGTGGCGATTTGTTTACCGTCTGGCTGGAAACTCGAGTACTCGAATTACCCTTAACTGGGTCAGACATTGGGCTCAAATGCAACTCCATGGCCGTGGATCGTGTTTGGTCCTGCTTGGTCCTTCTGGTCGAGCTCTTTGGTCGGTTAAGTGGTAGTCAAGGCGTCAGATTGAGGCAGCTACTTACTTACTTAGTTAGTTAGTTAGTTAGTTGGTTGGTTAGTTAGTTGAATTTAATCCCTAAACCAACTTTGAGCTCCATAAAAACTAAATGTGTGCTACATTTGGAAAGGTCCTGGACACACGTAACGCTCAAATGTTGCATTAAAAAGTTTGCAGCCATTGCAGAGCAAAAAGCGATTCAATTTAATTAGAGAAAATTTTCTTGCAACTAAAAGTCTGTTGCGCTCTTTTTATGTGGCACTTTTATGGTGCAAGCTTCATGCTCGGCATTTTCAATTCAAATCCAAAGCTGCTACAGCTCCATTACCATCCCCAATCCTGCAATCCTCCAGTCCTCCAATCCTCCAGTTCTCCAATCCTCCAGTCCACCAATCCCTCCAGCTCTCCAATCCTCCAGTCCTGCAGTCCACCAATCCCTCCAATCCTCCAGTCCGGCAATCCTCCTGCCAACATCTGGTATTGAGCTGAAGACCCATTGAAATTCAAGAAAGAAAAATGTAAAAACCACCGACAACAAAGGCGCATCAAAGGAGCCAAAAAAGCAAGCATATTGAATGGAAAACAGGTGAGGCCAGGTAAATTTGATGGATCACCAGGCGCCAACGAGTGGCTCGTGGGGCAGGCCACTTCTGGGGGTCATATTTCATACATACACACATACACACACACACACATCTTTTTTTTTTCACTTTTTAAACTGGCAGCTAACAATTTCCCCATTGATTTGATGAACTTGGCATGATATTTGTTTTGCCAGCTCATTATTTGGCTTTCAATTTTCCCCCCTCACACACACACACACACACACACACACATGTATATATATATTTTTATACATGGCATGCCTTATGCCTCGAATAACGGCTTCAAAAATGGGTTTTGATGCTCAGCTTTGTTTTCCACTTTTCATTTCTTTCTTCGTCTATTTTGGTTCGACTTTGACTCCGAGCTGCGTCCTGGCTGCCACTTTGAATACCAATTCAGTGAAAAGTTGTAGCCGCTGCTTTTATGAAGACGCAATAAAAAAGTTACTTTATGCGGTGTCTACGTGTGCTAAGCCCGACCCGTCAACCACCCACCCAGCCACCCAGCCAACCTCCCAACCACCCACGTAGGCAACCAGTCAGCCAGTCAACCAGCCACTCATCCCCCCCGCAGCTAAAACTCTCCATTCAGTGGCTTTTACTTTCTGCAAGGATATGTGTCTGTGGACCAGTGTATGTGCATGTGTGTGTCTGTGTGTTTGTAAAGTGCGCCTTGTTGCGGTTGGAAAAATGTAGATTTACTTACAACTTTCAACTGCCTGCCTAGCCAAAGCCACTGGCTAGTGGCTCCTGGTGTGCTCCTGTATGTTATCCTGACATTCAGTGAGCAGCTCGTAAAAGGCTCTTCTTTTACACACACTTGTCTGTGAAATGCAAATGTAACGCCTGCATAGCAATGAACTTCTGGGCCATCATTTATCGACAGAGCTATTCCACAGAGTACCGAGCACAGACATAGGTGAAGAGTCCTTAAGACCTGCTGTTCAGACATCGTCCTTTTCTCCTATTCTCATGCATGCATTGTATTTTGATTTCAAACAATAGATTTGTATACAAATTGCAAGCGCCATCTCCAGGAATGCAGACCCTTAAAGTTGTGAGAAGAAGTTAAAGCCGCCGGTGGAGCTAGATCCTTGTCTCTAGGATAGACATTATGCTAACCCAAATGTTACGCGCAGGTGTAATTTTTGCATTTAGTCTTCAATTTGCACACGAGCAATGGCTCAGGACTCACGACTCAGGGCTCAGGACTCAGGGCTCGAAGCTGTCGGCTGTTGGCTGTTGCCTGTTGGCTGTCGGCTGAGAGCTGAGAGCTGAAACTTGCGCTGTGTTCAGTCGCGTCTTAAATTTTTATTGCAAGAAAAGCGGAATCCTTGGTAATTGCTCTCCAGGCGCACATAAAAAAATGTGTAGCCAGGTAAGCAGAGCGCAAGCTGGAGTCCTGAAATAAACCTGTAGATGGAAAGGAAGCTGAGGCTTCGGCCAGTGCCAAGTAGCGAAACTATTACAGGTTTCCCTTAAAGCCGCAAAAGGACATGGAGAGAGATACAAAGATAAACAGTAGTAGAGTGTTTATATATGTGTATGTTAGTATGTGTGTGTGTATATGTAGGTGTGGATGTATGTTGTGTACGTGTATGCTTGAAGAGCCCCTTGACAGCTCGCTGCGCATTTGTTACTGTGAGAGCGAGAAATAACCGTAATCTGTGCCACTGTGCAGCCCGCCAGCAGCCAACCTGCAGGTGTTGGCTATCAGCTTACACACCTGAAGTTGCTACCTGCCTCCCATCAGCACTCCTGGCACTTCCCACAGCTAGTTGTACTTTAAGCAGCCTGCTCCTTCGTCCATTTACTTGGCCTAGCAGTTCGAAGTAGTCGCTGGCAGGCAATGCCCCAGGATGCCCCCACGCAGCTCGCATTCGTTGCTCCAGCTGCTGGCAGCAACTTTTGGCCTAATTGCAAGACCATTGGAGTGGCATTCAATAAACTGCGACTGCTCCTTGTGGGCCCAGTTCATAACTCAGGCGCCAACTGTTGGCAACAATTGCAAATTGACAAGCTTATTAATCGGCTAATCGGCTTGCAAAGTTTCATGTAAATCGACTAAATTAAGACGCGCTTTGCTTGCCTTCAGTCTGCCCCCCCTCTCCCCCCGTCCACCGCAATCAGGCGAGTCTTTTAAGCCTGTGAAAGGTTGGCAGGGTGGAGTTGGGGTTGGGGTTGGGGTTGGGGCAACAGCAAAAGTTTCCACTTCTGCCGCATGGCTAAAAGTTTTTGATAATTGCGCTCGAATGGGCAGCTCCCTCTCCCCCTCCCCCTCCCCCTCCCACTCTTGAAAGGGTTTACCAAGTAGCAGTTTCTTGATTTAAGGGCCATCCGTCGTCTCCGGCTTTTTGGCTTTCTGGGTCTCTGGCATTTTGGTTGGCAACTGAACGAAATGATTTTCTTCTGGGAGCTTAGCTTTAATGAGGGCCAGCAAAAACGCTTAATGACTGTAACACATCAATCTGTCGACTGGCTTAGCTCTCGGGCTTCCCTTTTTCAGCTCCCTAATCACAGCATCTTCTCTCTTTGCATTTCACAATCTCATAAATAGGAATAAAGCGACGTTGTCTTCCATTCCAATCAACTGAAGCCAACAACCAGCGGGCAGAAGCCACCAGCGGCCACCAGCCACTAGCCACGAGCCACCAGCCAGCAGCTAGTAGCCAACTATCCAGCTAGCCGGCAGTTGGTGGTAGCTGCATTTGGGCCAAAAGCAATGTAGCTTGAATTTAATTTCCGTGGTTTTAGTGTCCTGGCCAAGTCGCATATTATTTTGGTGTTTGCTCAGCGCAGGATCTGCTGAGGTGTGGCCTGTCCTCCTACATTTTGTTGTAGTTTTGTGCTCAAACTTCATTTCGAATGTCTCCGAGCCAATGGGGGACAACAAGGATAACAGGGACACCAGGAGCAATGGCCAGCACATAGATAACATTTTCTGGGCATCTCGAAGTTGTTGTTGTTTCTGTTATTTTAGTCGCCGCATTACTTTGGAGGGCGTTGCAAGTTTATAAAGCTGCCGCACGAGTTGAAATCCTCTTGGACTTTGGCCCCGGATACGGAAGCGGTAGTCGTGCGCGCCTGATCCCCCGTCGCCAGATGCCAGATTATTCCGCCAGATTATGCCACGTGGCGGCCATAATTTTCTCTATCTTTTTTGAGTGCTTGAGCCTTACGCTCAAATTCAATTTTACTTGCCACTTGTTGCCATCCGTGGTGACCCCCTACCACTCCTCCACTCTCGATGGTTGAGCCTCTGATTTGCAGTCGAAACTCAATCAAAAGGTTCAGAGCAGTTTCAATATGTTTATTATTTTATGTACGTTTTCAATTTTAAGTTTTAAATCCCAAAAGTAAATTCATTGAATTCATTGGCAGAAAGAAGAAGAATTGAAAGAGAATGGCGAAACGGAGAGAGAGAGAGAGATGGAGAGGGGGAGAGAGGGATGGAAAATAAATGGAAAATCAAACAAAATTTTTTTATTCTGCTTACCAAAATTGCCTTGGCAAATATATGCAAGTTGGCCGCATTGTTGGCCAACAACTTTGAAGTTCGGCTCCCCGTTTTCCTAGTTGTTGTTCACCTGAAATATTTCTGGCCCAAACTTTTCAACAGTTTGTTATCTCAACTTTTTTGGCTACAGGGCTCTTTGGCCATCTGTGTTCCCACTTAAATGTGACTCATCCCCATGGCTGGTGTTTTGCTGCCTCCCTCCATGTGTCGCCTTCACTCAGGGTCTTCATGGCAAAACAATACCAATACCAATACCTGGAATCCAAACTCTTCCCAAGCTCCTCCCCAAACTCTTCCCAGCCTCCACCCAAACACTTTCCAAGCTCCTACCAACCTCCTCCCAACCTTCTCCCACTCTTTCCAGCCTCCTCCCAATTTCTTCCCAACCACCTGCCAACCTCCTCCCAACCTCCTCCCAACCTCCTCCCAACCTTCTCCCAATCTACTCCCAATCTCCTCCCAAACTCTTCCCAAGCTTCTCCCCAAACTCTTCCCAATGGCAAACACCAGCAGCACTCCAGGCATTAAACCTAATGCTGTAGTTATCCTAAAATAATAGGTAATCCCCTTTGAAGCATAGAGAATCACCTGCCTTCCATCCGAGGCTAGAAGTGATTTTGGGCAAGTGGCAGGTAGCGATAAGAATCAGTTACTGGGAATTTCGGAGAATTTAAAACCAATTTCAAATGGATTCCGAAGAAAGGAAAAGAACCCTTTTTGGATAACCACTGGGGGTATCGTTAGGGCGAGGTATTTGTGTTTTAAAACTCATTTAAGTTCCATTGAGTGGTGAACAGAAGTTAATAATCATTTCATGAAAATATCAATTGACTCCGATAATCGAGTGGGTGCCACGCAGTGGTGGAATATGCAATAAATTTTAATGGACCCACCGGGCAAAGGCATTACCGCTAATCAAGCCGATTATGGGGCTCCGGTGTTTATACTTGCGATTATTTCGATGTGTGTGTGCGTGTGTGTGTGTGTGTGTGTGTGTGTGAAAATGCCACAATATGCTAATAAGGCTGGTCGAGGGGCCTTAATAAACATATGAGCGCAGGATAAACAAATAAACAGATATACACACATGTATACCTTACATACATATATACAGGCACAGGCACACGCACACGCACTTACAGACACACCGACACACAGACACACGTGCGGAACAATTGCAAATGTGTGAACAAATATTTGCTCGGCCACAAAATCATTGCGCAAATATGCAAACTATGCGCGACAATGAAACATTTTGCATAAACAGTTGCAAAACTTTATGGGGATCCATTTACACGGCAGGACGCGTTCCGAGCAAACGGTAAAGTGGAAGAAAGTAACTGCAAACGGTAACGGGTAGAAAGTAACTGCGAACGGTAAATGGGAAACGGTAAGCGGTAAACGGTAAACGGTAAACGGTAAATGGGAAATGGGAAATGGTAAAAATACAAAGTGGATGCTAACATATAGAAATGTCCTTGGCACGTCGACTTTTGCATATCCTTTCAGTTTTAAAATTCTGCCCAAAGTCTCCCTCAAGCAACAGAAGTTGTGTGGTGCCATATGGAAATTTGTATATTGAATTTCAGAAGCTCCACCTTTGAAATTGTTCAATCTTAAATTCCAAATAAGAATGCAAAGTGAGCGACAAAATGTCCTGCGAAATAAGCAGCTTTTAGGGGAGAACGTAGAAGTGAAGTGAACGTTGTAATAAGATTTATAATTTTTAAATAATGTATCAATATTGAAGGACTGAAGGATGTGTGAGGCGTTGAGGGATTTATTGATCGATGAATCGATAATCAGTAATTTGGGTGTTTTAAAAGGATCTTACAGGGATAGTATTTGGAAGCTGGAATGCAAATGTTGTGTATTTGGAAATATTTTAATTATTATTTGATGATTTCGTGCATTAAATTTAATCACATAAGGATTAAGCCCAAGTTCAGTCAAGCATTAATTTTTTTAATATAAATACTATAAAAATAAATATAACCTAGAAAAATATAAATTTTTATACTATTTATTTTTATAGCTGAAACACAATTAATTTTTTTCTTCTTTTTTTTTTTTATATAGAAAATCTTTAATATGTCGGAAAAATTTTCCAGGCAACAAAAGCATCAGATCCATGAGATATTCAAGGTATATGCCACTCGACGCGACGGTAAGCTCAGGCCGAGCGATGTGGGTAAATGTCTCCGGGCCTGTGGCCTGAACCCCACCGAGACGAATCTGAGGAAATGCACCGGTCATCTCAAGAGCGATGAGGGACTTATTTTTACACAATTTTTTAATATCTTCCGCATAATTAAGGATACTTCTGCTAGTTCTACAGCTGATGAATTAATTCAAGGACTTCGCAAATTCGACAATTCCAACGGCTCCATACCGATGAGTAAGCTGCGTTCTCTACTGACAACAATGGGCGATAAGTTAACCGACGAGGAGGCTACGGAGTTGCTGGCCAATCAAGACGATGGAGAGGGCAATATTAAATACGAGGAGCTGGTGCGCCTCGTCTTCAACAACTGAGACTATTTTAAATGTTTATTAAAAAGTTAATAAATAAAAACGGAAAAAATTTTAACATTTTTGGTGCTAAAAAAATTGAGGTCAATTTACTTGTTGCTTGTTGCTGTTTTCTAAGGATCGCTGCCTAGGCAACCCTTTGCTGGTTGGGGTTATAATTTATATATGCTTAATTTAAATATTTGCAGGGTTTATTTGGAATTTTAAAATAAATTAAATTCTTTTTTAAAAATTCTAAAAATGCAGCTTTGTAAATACCGAAAGGATGCAGCCGAAATATCCACAAGAAGCTTAAAGTTGAGAGCTCCCAGCGCTCATATTATTGTTTGGCTTTTTATATATGACATGTTTATATGTATGTATGTGTACATAAGTGTATTTATAATTCTTGGACTTCAAAAGTGTGGGAAAAGTCAAAACCAACACAACGGTCACAACAGTTTTTTGTGGGCAGCAGCGCGAAGTGACAGCCAACTTGAAACAACAAGTGGATGCATCTGAAAGTTGTTATTGAATTTTTTATAGCTTCAATAAGTTCAATAAACAGTTTTTTTTTTTACAGTGTATTTGATGGCGTTGTGAGAGCTGAGGCGTGGTATATGTATAATTCAATCGAATTATAGGGGGAGATGGAATGAGATTTTGCCCAGCGCACAAATGTAGGCAACACTTTTTGGATGGAGAAAAAGCAATTTTTGGTAGGAGATAAATCAAAGCCTGGGGTCCATAAAGATTAAACTAGCATGGAAACTGTGAAGATAATATGTTATGGATGCTGTGAACGTGCTGTGGGCGCATTAAAATAAATAACTTAACATGTTGTTGGATTTTAATTAAAAGGAAAGTTGCGACAAACCGAAGCTGTTAGTCAAAAGTCGCTCCATTGCTTCAGGTTGGCTTAGTTAAGTGTGATTAATGTTCAGTAGGGCGTTAGATGAATAACCGGAGGGTCGACTCACACACTTACACACCCACACACACACACACACACACACAGATTTTCATTGGGCGTTCATCTGAAATTGTTTGTGGGTGGTGTAGATGTGTTTTTTTGGCAATCAAAAGTCCGTAGTCCTTTAGTGGCAGCAAAGGGGTTTCAATTTGATTTAATGATGCCAGGACAAATTCAACGCGTTAGCGTCTAAACATAACACAGCACGACACGGCACTGAGGTGGGACATACAAAAGTCAATTCCATCAAGTTCCGGTTGCTGCATTGAATAACAACTAGTTCTGGACAAGAATCAGCATCAACTCCGCAGCCTCCGCCGTCAAACACAACGCCATTGCCGCCTCAGCCTTAGCTTTGACTTTGACTTCAGCTTCAGATTCAGAGCTCTGGGACACAGGCCACTTAAACTTTTGCGGCGACAACGGTTATGGCGTTAACGTTGGCGTTGGTGTTGGTTCGACGACGGCGATGGCGGCGGATGTTGCGTTACACAGATGCCACTGGCGAGGTTTTCATGTCAGCGTAAATTTCCGTTTCACTCACGAAAACACACAGATATGTATATAAGTGTGAGGGTGTGTGTGTGTATGTGTGGTTAGGTTTGTGGGAGTGAACCTGTGTGGGTTTTGTGCTCTTTGGGATCTACGCTTTGGTCCTGCAGGTGGTAGACTGTCAATGACTTCATGCATAATAATGAGCTCGAATGTCCTGTCCCGGCGCGTTGTGCCCTATGACTTCTCCATCTTCGTGTCCTGCAAGTGCCCCAGGGCCCCAAATCCTTTCGTCCGAATGGCTTTTGCCATTTAAGTTTGGATTTATTGTACGGCATTGCTTGTTGAACATATAGACAAGACTCAAATATTGCCAAAAGCAATTGCTTCGGTTCATTTTGATCAAATGGTTCGTGATGTTTGTTTTGCATTTTGAGAAAATGTTTTCTTTTCGGCAAATATTTGCCAGAGATGCATAACTTTATTATTTCTTAGCCACGTGCACTATGCTCAATCCTGCTGTCGTCCTTGCATCTCTCTATAAACAATTGCTCACTATAAATGTGACAAATATTCATTTTACTTTCATCAATTTCAATTAAAATGCAAATGTTTAAGCACACAGGATACACAGGACACCAATTTAAAGTCCATTCTCATATTCATGCGCCATTTTGCACTCAGTATTATCTAATATTCATTCATGCACTTTCCTCTATTCATGAATAATGAGAAATTTTCATATCAAAACTTTTCCTCCACTTAATTGAGAGGTCACAACATTTTTCGTCCTGATTCGCAATTAAGTCTCAAAATCAAATTAAATAACAAATTGAGTTTAATTTGCAAAATGGCGAAGGTTTCATCTATGCGGAACTTTTCTGTTTTATATAAACTGAATTATAGCTGAAAATTTAAAAAGATTATATATAATAAATTTTTAATATTCAAATTGAATAAAATAGTTTATTTTTAACCAAAGTAACACCATTAATAAAAAGATAAAACCTCAAAGAGAAATCTACGTATACTTAATTTTTTTCCAGATGTCAGGTATTAAAATTTTATTTTATTTTTTTTATTTTTTATTTTTATTAATTTTTCGCTCATTGCATTTTGCGCATGAGAATTTATAATATCATATAGATAAGGAATGTGCTATAATTTAGCTAATTTTAAATTAAGTTTAAAAATATCAATTGAATAGAAAATTAGCTATTAATAATTTATTTAATATTTAACCTACTTACTGCTGTCTATATATCAGTTGCACCAAATTGGTATATACTATAAATTATCGAAAATCTCAACAAAATATTTATATTATACTAAACTAGAATTAAAGTAAAGTTTGTTCCAAATTAATTGTCGGTTCGGAATGTTAACTTTATTCCTAAGGCACCTTTGAATATTGTCAAGTGGTCAGCCATTTTCAAGTGTCAATCGCACAGAGCGTAAGTGTTAGCAGAATAACCACCACAGTAACCGAAATGCTGACAGGCTTACTGTTCACCCAAACCCTTTGGCGAATCAACTTGCTGAACCTGTACCCCTTCGAAGACTAAAACGAATTCATCCCAGCGGCCTGCCTACCCAAAATCTATAATAATATCCCCTGTATATAACATTCCCCAGCTTTTATATATGAATATGTAAATAGCTAGTTATAGTCTAGCCATAAGGAAATCAATGAATTCAACAGTATTTTTTACTACACGTAAGGTTAAGCTCAAAGATATTAAACGATTTCTACCGAATAAATTAAAAAAAAAAGCGTAAGTGTTGTCTTGTGAAAGTTAACCTCGGTTCACCGGCGCTCCCATACTGAATAAATAGAGAAAAAAGGTAACAAAGTTAGGTTCCTCGTATACTTTAAAATAAAAAAAAAATAAAAAAAAAAAAAATAAATAAATGTATTGTCTATGAAGAAAAGTTGTATTGCATACTTTTAGGATGAATATGTTAAATTCCGTATGATGACACAACAAGTATGTTTTTATTTATAAACTGAAATTCAATCAATTCATTCAATTAAAATTCACTATACAATTGCAAAATATGAAGCGTTCATCTATAACCGGCAAAATGATGCAACAGAATTTTTAAAAAAGTGTTGCATACTTTTAGGGTTGGATTTGCAGCTTAACATCTTTCACTGTTAAATTCATTCATCTCATTTTCAACAAATGTTTTTGTTGATCTGCACTTTATTTTTAATAACTATTTTTAAACAATTTAATCGAACTGAATTTAAGAATTTTATTAATTTTACACTTTTGCGTATTTTTGTTGTGCAGCTGAATATTTATTAATATTTTTGGGAGTCAAGCCTTCATGAATACGAGCAGTCGATGGCCAAAGGAGAGTCCACGTTCAAATACAAATAAATTTTTGTTTTACGGATTTTTATATTTTTAATATTGCAAATTTTTGTCTGGTAATAAAAAGCAGCTTTTGAAATAAGTAAATACAGTTAATAAAAAAACATTCTTTTCAATAAAAACTGTCCCCTTAAATCGAATTTTTATTTAACATGTTTCAATAAATACGGCAAGTTGGTTTACTCCCTTGACTCCCTTTGAGGCAATTCGTCGGTAGATGAAATTGAATTGATTATGATTGAATATATTTTTACATTTATATGTTAATAAAATCTCCGTTTTCCTACGCATAGAAGAAACGTAGACCACACAAATTGTCTCACAATTGGAATTAATGAGCACTTTAATCAAATTTTCTACGCCGAATCACGTTCATTAATATTCTACGCAATTATTATGATGCTTCATCTAAGGAAAGGCCGAGCCTGGACATTGGCTAAGGCTGTGGGAGGTGGCTGGTGGGGAGGGGGACAAGTTTACCAAACAAAATACACACAATCAAGCGAATACGGCGCAAATTACTTTTCATTACAAGTGTAGAACAAGCACGGAGAGTAGTGACCGGCATGGCCAGTGTCAAGTGCCGGATCCGGCTGAGCTTAGGCATTTAAGCACAACTTCATCATCATTAGTGAGTGCTACTTCAATGCTTAAAAGGCGCTCATAATGCTGATTATGGGGCATAAATACTGAAGCAGGCGTATACCAAATATGCCATTGTGTGAGTGTGAGTGTGTGTGTGTGTGCGTGGGTGTGTGTGTGTGTGTCGATGTGTGTGAATGCGTGTAGGTCCTGCTGTGTAATGAAATCATATTGAGTGTAGATTAAATGGCGGCACGTCCTCATGTTGGCGCATAAAAATCCATTAGTTGCGGAAATGCGTATCCCCCTCGAGGGTGTCTGTGTACAACAGAGTGTAATAGTGTATGTTTAAGTGGATGGGTGTGTGGGCGTGTATATGTATATGTACAACTATGAGGTTTAGCAATTATAACAGTAGCAAGTGCTTTGATAGCACCTTAACTTGTAACTTGCCTTGCGCAGCTAAGAGCACTCAACATAACCTAACTACGTCTTCAATTTATCCTTGACTTCGATATGCGCTCCCCCTCCCACTCTCCCACTCACCCACCACCAACCCATCCGCTTCTATCAGAAGCCAACTCCAAATTACATACATATGCGTCTATGTACTTAACCCAATTTTTGTTAATTTCCTCTCATGTGCGAGCACTCGCTTCCAAAAGGAACAGGAAAGCTAAATGTTATTACCCAGCCGACCTCCACTTGGATGTTCAAATACAAAACTATTCCGAAGATAGCAAACTCATGAGGCGTGGCAGGGGCGTCGGTATGAATAGAGTTCAGAGGGGGGCAGGGGCTCAATCAAGTTGCTCCCATCTTATCAGTTGTTGCTTTAAAGGAAGCAAAGTTCTTTGCATGACATTTGAAAAGACAGGTTGAAGCGGGTGCCCTTAGGCAGACTTCACTGTACCGAGCAACAAACAATTTTTAGGCGTCATTAAGTACAGGAAACACGAAGATAGTTTTTCCGCCAAAAACTACTGCATATTTTGAAGTGTTTGGTAATGAACTCAAGATTTGATTAAGTTTTTCCTTTCTCTCTTTTCTACGCTCTGATTCCTTTGCCATCCTTCGTTTATTTCTTTATTCGCTTTTTTCTCAATTTGGCGGTTTTGCAAAAAGTCTCAAGCGGCAACTGCACAGACTGCAGTTGACATTCATTTCTTTGGCGACAACTTCAACTATCAAAAACCGCAGCCACCGCCTCTGTCACTGCCCCTCGGTTCGTCTCCTGTGCGTGCGTGTGTGTGTCTCAAGAGATAAGGCGCACATGTGGGTCCTCAAGATGTCCTGGCGGATGTCTTGAAAACTTTGCATGAACTACACACAAGCTTGGCTTCCGACATCCTACATCCGACAGCCGAGAACCGAGAACCGACAGCTCTTGACTCTCATCTTGAAGGGGCACACGCAGTCAATGCAGATCCTGCAAGGGGCATGCGGGTTGGCGACTTGTCAAACCTGCAGCTCCTGAATTCTGCATACTGACACGCCCATAACTCATGTCTGGCCCCAGACAGGAAGGCATTTCGCGCTCGCGACAAACAAATATCACAATTTTTCCAAACTTGCCTCGCCAATTATGTATGAATGAACTTTAGGGGCAATAGAGTCCTGAAGTTGCAACTTCTGACAATGCAAAACTTTCACTGCACATCGGAGGCACATTTACGGCTGCTTAAGCGGGGGGGTTGACTTCAAAGTGAGAAGGGTAGATGAATCTGCGAAAATAACTGTCATAAATGTCAAACGGACTGAACTTACACAGGGAAATGTTACATATAATCGTAAGGATGGGAATGTCCTTGTCAAACTGAACTACTTTTGAAAGGAAATAAAGATGAAAATGTATCCTAGAATATTATTTCCACTTTCGCTTCAACCTCTTAGGAGCTTAGATTACTTTCTCATAAGTCACTTCTTTAATTATATCCATAACTTTTCTAACTGCCCTCGCCTGATGCAGTCAATACTTAAGGAATCGCTCAACGATCATAGGCAGCACGACCTTCCGCATACAATAGCCCATTGTGGGAATTGGTGCCCCCAATGAGTATAAGCCACTAATACAGATTTCGGCTAGTGTCTTGCCCCCAAAGTGCTCCTAATGATATGTTGCGCATCCGCCGCGTGGGCTGCCAGGCAATAACTCAAAATCAGAGGCTCGTAAGGCAATTTTCGTTGATTTGGTTTATCATCAGGAGTAACACAAATGCCTTTGCATTGCTTATTCCCATTCGGCTTGTCCACGCACACACACACACATATATATATATTTACACTCGCACCCATACCAAGTTCCCTAACTTTGATTTCATTTGTGTGTGGCAACAATTCTCGTGCCACCGTCACCGCCACCGCCACCGCCAGTTGAAGTTTGTCGACTCGCACAGACAATTTGATTTATTGGCACAAATTGGCTTACATTACATTATCGCTTTGAGTTCCACTATGCGGCTAGTGATTGGGAGGAGTCTCCTTCACTCTCTGAGTAACTGGATGGGTGTGTATGCCTGTGTGTGTGTGTGTATGTGTGTGTGATGCTATGCGATTTGGTTGATAAGTTGCAAACGTTTTACCTTAAGGTGATTGCCTTTCCTCAACAACCACTAATCCGAGCTGCCTCCTCCCCCCATTTCCCTTGGCACTGCATTTTTCATTTAGCTGATGGCCCCAAACTTTTGTTGGGTTTGAATTTTTGTTGAATCCATTGCACTGCAGGAAATTCGTCAAGCGTCTCCTAACGACTTTATTGAATTCAATTTGCATCCTGTTACCCGTCCGCTCAGCTCTCAATCTGGAAAATAAGTGCGCATAGCGTTTACTTTAAAGCTACGTCCCAATGGGACCCATAGATGCTATCGCTCGACATTTGCAATTACGCGACGCGCAAAGCGCGTGAAAAACTCAACAAAAAAAATTGAAAAAAAAAAAAATAAAGTGCAAAAAATGGAAGTGAGTCCACCCGATCGGGAACCTTTTTTTTTGCTGCCGCGTACCCCAAGGGCTGACACCTAAATTGCGACAGGTGTCAGCCGGAGATGGAGATAGGCCCGTGTGTCCGGCTGGTCAGACAGATGCGTTTGATTTGGGTGTCGGCTACTTGGATTCCAATCGTACGCATTTCTGAGCCCTTTAATTAAAAATGTAACTTAAATTTACATTCAAATTCAAATTCGAATTCGGACACGGATTTGGATTTATTTACGGTTTGCAGATTGGAACTCGAATTCCTGCACACATACCGCTAATTATCTTGTCTATATAATTTAAATCAGCCAGTACATCGCCGGGCTAATTTCAATTAAAATGCCGCCACAGCAATTAAATTTAATTAGTGATAACATTAATCTCAACTGATTATAAAATGCACACAGATATTTTAATATGGGAGTTGCAGTTACACTGAGAGAAACTTTTTATTTTTAAATCGAATTCTTGGAAGAACAAAAAGAAATTTCATAAAAGCTTTAGTGGCACTTAAGCAGATTTTTTATTTAGAAACAAGAGGGGGAAAAAAATTGATAAAAAATTTTATTTAAATTTTAAAATAATTAATTTGTTTGGAAAAGTGTAAAAATGACTAGGGGCAAAAATAGTATTAATCTCATTTATGAAAAAAATTATTATTTATCAGCTTAGAAAATATTTACAGGCACTTATCTCTTTTATAATATTAATATTAATAAACTCTTTGTTTCTTACTATAAATAAAATCATTTAAATTAAGTTTAAATTTAAATTTAAATTTAAAACTAAATTTTTCAAACTCTTAATGCATTTTTCACTTTGCATTTCATGGTTACTTTTCCACCTCCAATGAAATCTGATTTATGCAGGGAAGAAGAAGAGGAGGTGCATAGCTTGAGTGCAGCTTTTCCTTCACGCTGGAAAAAATTGCAGCTCCCTTAAAATGATAAACTCTGTTCCGAAAAAATTCATAGGAACCTCTTATCTCATTCTCAATAAATTAAAATAATTATTTAATATATTTTGAAGGAAAGAAAATTAAAATATATATAATTTATATTTAAATATAAGAAAAAAATGCTTTGAGCTGTTAAATCTGATTATATTTTGAAGGAGTGCCACAGGCATTACAACTGCACAGCTTTTCTTCTCACCCAGCGATCTGGCCTCGCGTTGGTTTTTAAGACCTCAGTAGCTGCTGATTTAATTTTCCATTTCAGCCTGAAAGTACCGTTACCCTGTTAATACTTACATCTGTTAGTACGCTGTATAAGCCTGCTTAACGCCACTTACCTCTTTATATAAATTTGCATGCAAATAGTTTGCGTGTTCGTTAAGTGCACCAAAGGCAGCGCTGCTCTCAGCTTTGCATATTTATTTAAATTTTAAATTATTAAATGCTAAATTTAAGCTTCAATTCAATTAGTATAGTTCACTATAGTTATTTTCTATATTTATTCATTTATTTTTTTTTATTATTATTTTAAAAATGCCTTTGACATGAATATTTGAAATGTATATTTGATTTGTATTCAATGGCAGAATTGATTCAAGTCTTGGCTAGAGGGCAGTTTTCATAGCAAAGTCAATCAATTGGAGCCGATGTGATGATTATTGAATAAATATTCAAAACTATATAGAAATCGAAAAACAAAGTCTCATTTGTGAATTGATTAAAATTTTATTAAATTAAAATTCCTCATGCATCACAAAAAATTTCAGTTTTGAAATGGGAATCAAAATTTTAAATAAATAATTTCTATGAATCATAAAAAAAAAATTAAAATAATTTTATTCATGCATAAATCTTTTATATAAAATATTTTGAAATTACGCAAAACATTATTTGCATAAACTATCCATTCGCCTGATACCATTGAAACCTATTTACTACTTACTTCACGAGTTGTCTAAGGATAATGGCAGTGGTGCCCAAAAGGACATCTGAAAGCAAGTGCTGCACTCTTTTCTATGCACTTTGTATGCAAATGTTTGCTTTTATAAAAATCATTTGGAAGAAAATGCTATGATCCAACTTTGACTGTATACACACACACACATACACATACATATACATCCATATACATATAGACAAATCCTGACCAAGTTGCCAGTAGACGAGCCTTTGTGCGGTTGTTAAAGCCAGAGCACAATTCCGAGCAAAGGGATAAAGTGAATTTGTAAGCAATTTAGAGCACTAATCTGGCCGCTTTTTGCCTTGGTTGCATTCCACAATTTGTGGCACAAAATGTTGAAAGTTTCGTTATGGTCAGAATGGTGCAGTCGCAAAGCAAATGAGGTCATTGGGAGGCATCACTGGCATCTGGCTAAATGCTGTCAAAGATATTCGAGAGGCGCCTCAAAGCGTTGCACGATTCATTAATTGTGGCCAGCAGTTTGTGCGGCTTTGTCTATTTGGGATTCATAATGGAAACCAATAAATTCGGCCCATTTCTGGCTGGCCATCTCTGAGCAAGTATTTGAGTCTATACATATATATATATATATATGTTTTTGTGTGTGTGTGTGTGTATCTCCTCTGCTGTGACGACTTTTCCGGCTAACATTAAAGACCGGGCACCCACCTGAAGCGTGGCATCAATTAAGTTTAAGCACGTTTCATACACGTATGCGAAAAGTTTTCGCACCAAATGAATGAATTTTGGGGGCGTGGCCATTGGTGAGTGGCCAAGAGTGAGTAGCGCCTCTGGCCGTTGAGTGTAAGTTGAAAGGTTAAATCGACAGCAGGAAGTTCATTAAATACGAGTAACTTTTTCCCATATAAATTTTGCTCTTGCCCCCTCGTTGTTTGTTAACAACCTGCAACAGACTCGCCGCTAAGCAGTCGACTGGTTGCCACAATAACGTCGAAGGCAAGAGTGTGGCATCTTCGCGCTTTAAGCTTTAAGTGTAAATGCTGTAAAAATTGAAATCAATTTAAATCGAGGCTTCAATTAATTTCAGCTAAAATTCAATTGACTCGCAGTTGCAGCTTTTCGGAGTCATTTAAATGTTTGGAAAATTCAATTTGGTTTAATTTCCACAGCCAATCGCTTTTCCGGCTTGTTGTTTATTTCGCATAGTTTGAAGGGCACCACATGGGGCATGCCCCATCAAGCGGATAGAGACAGAGAGCTGAGTGTGTGTGTGTGTGTGGACATCCAAAGTGCATGGGAATTTGGCTAAAAGCCTTTCATGGCCAATAAGGCTCGAATGGCAGCTGCGAGATGGTCAACTGCCTGTTTTTTTTTTGGCCAGGTGGGACGTTGGTCATAATGAATGCCAAAGGCTGATTGAAAATCAATTGGAAGCACTGATGATGATGTTGCACTTACCGCATCGAGTTGCATGTGAAGCGCATCTAATGCCTCTTACGTAACTTTAAGTTGGCCCTTTGGCAATTCAGTCGACCCTCGTGCCACACCCACACACCCACACTCACACACCCACACACCCACACACATGCACCCAGAGATGGACTTAAATGTACCCACACTTATGAGCAACTGTTCTATGGCAACGGAACGTGTTGCATTTCATGTTGCCGCTTGTAATGCCTCATGTTTTACAATGCGTGCAACACACAAGTTTGTTGCACGCATTAGTTTTGAAATTCGTTATGCAACAAGAAAAATAAATGCCATGCAAATATTTGCAAACATTTGCAACTGTTTCAGGCGGCAGCAGGGAAAGAAGACGCAACGGGGGCAGGCACACTGCGTTGCATGCCACATAAAACTTGCACAGATGACACTTTATGCAAATAAATTTAAAATTAGTTTCCATTTGGCTAAAAAAACGAACTCAAATCCCAATGAAAGCCAAGCCCCATCACAAGCTTGGACTTGGTTGCAGCTGCTGCTGCCACTGAACGTGAAATACCAGGATAATAAAAGTATTTAAAAATAAAAAGAAATCCTTAAAGCAAAAATTTTCATATTCAAAAAAAAAAGAAGAAAATTTAAAGAATTTTCGATTAACGTCCTTTGAACTTGAAGCGCATAGACGCTCAGATCCGATGAGTAAATATTATGAGCAAAATTCCTGATTCATAAAGGATCCTGGTAATGACATAATTGGCACAATACACACACACCCACACATACACACGCACGCACACATACATATATAAACACGAACACATCGTGGCATGGCATCTAATTGCCTGTGCTGAAGCTTTTTAGCTTGCCCCAAAATGTTGCCCAAATGCAGTTAACATGTCATCCATGCGTCAATCCGCGGGCGTCTAAGGACATGCTGCGCCTAATGCCAGCAGTCAAGGTTAAGTACATAAATGATGAACGTTCGAATATCCTGGAAGCCATAGCAAGGCCAGAATAGGGCTGGAATCTTATGCAATTTAATGCAGTGAAATTAATTAATGCTTTAATTAATGCTTAGTTTTTATATACCCTGTATTTTATTAAGCCCATTTATGGGGTAGTTTCGACTGTCAGTTTTTAGGTGATGTTTATTGGAAGTGAAAATTAAAATGGTTGTCCTTTTGTGTCATTAGAATTCATATCCTTTAAAGTCACACTTCATTTTTAATTACTCTCTCTCTCTCAGTCAATAAACCCGCTTGGTTATATTTTTACAGGGTATGAAAACAGCAACGGTAACAGCTACACAAAATTCTAATTAAGTCATAGGGTTTTGTGTTTCCAGAGCCGCGGGCGCTTTGTGTTGCAAATTTTCGTGTCAGCTCAGAGAATTTGCTATAAAACAGCAGCGGCAGCGGCGGTGGCGGTGGCAGCGGCGGTGGCAAAGGGAGAGATGGTGGGAGCGGCAAAGACACAGGCAGATGGCAGTGGCAGCGGCCGAGAGAGAGGCAATTGCGGTGGCAGTGGCAAAGGCGGAGAGGCAGAGGCGGAGGCGGAGACAGAGACAGTGACGTTTGCAGCGACAAACGAAGAAGAAAAGCAGAAAAAAAATGAGAGCTATGAGAAGGGCCGAAAGGCGGACAGGCGGACAGGCGGACAGGAGGACAGGCGGTAACTGACTGAAACGTCAGCGGGATAGCGGCAAAGGACACGCAGTCGGTGGCTGAGATAAAGACGCGAGCGGAGATGAAGGCAAAGGCTCAGAGCTGTCGACGGCACAGGAAACGCAACGCAACTGTTCGCCACTGGCGCCCAGATTTGCAACTGCCTCGTTTGGGGGCAGCTCCATTTGCAAGTCCAAGTTTTGATGTTTGCCTTGCCTCTGCACCGGACACGACACGCCATTCCGCACGTACCGCCCACCGCCCACCGCCCATCGCTCTCATCCACATCCACATCCACATCCATATACCACGCCTCTAACCGCCCACCTGCGCCGACCACACAACGGCTTTTGTGTCGTGTCGGCCTTTTTGTAGGGCCCCCATTTTATTTTCTCTTTTTGGCATTTTCTTGTTTTGTTGTCCTTGTTGCTTTTGTTTTTGTTGTTGTTATTATATTTGTTGTTGTTGTTGTAGTTGTTGTAGCTGCTGCTGTCGGAGCAGCTAATTAAAAATTTTTTTAAGTGTAATATGTTAAGAGAACTTTTAACGTATTTCTAGCTCGGGCCAGCGCATAAATAACTCGCAGCATTTACCTGGCTGCCATCCCCGTATCCCCACTTCCCCCCAGTTTCACCAACACAGTACCAACCCCCAACCACCCCCTACGACCCCCACCCACCATCCCTCGTCAGAGACGACGTTTTGATGGGGCATTAAACGCATTTATGCCCATAATGGACCCTTTGTGATTGCTCAGCCGGCCAGGAATCGGTCAGTGGCCATACAGTCCCATAGATAAGGAGTGGGAGGGATGGGGGGAAGCCAGTGTAGAGGTGAGGTGGTGGGGTGATGGGAGCAAGTTCCGAGTTCATGTTTGAAGTATTTTCTTTGTCGCTGGTAGCTTGGGGCGAACGACCTTGTGCCGCACCAGACTTGCCACGAATGCGTCGCAATTAGCTGCACAACTCGGCCTTAAGATTAATGGCACTTTTTGGCAAGTCCTTTCAAACGGTTGCGTGCCACCCCCTTGACCCATGGCTACAACAACACCTCACACCCCCTTGGATGGTTGTGTCAATAAAACGCTCGTCGTTGTATAAATAACAATAATAAATGATGTCGCGGCCCCGTCAAAAGTTCCCCCGGAATATTGCATGTAATTAAGCGTATAAATTTTATGACAACTGACAACGGCACACTTTCCAAGGTTGTCCTTCAATAGTCCCCCTTCCTTGCCCACTCTCCCACTCTCTCCCACTCCCTCTTTCCCTCTCTCTCTCTCTCCCTCTCGATATTGTTTAAGATCGTTATGCAAATTTTAGGCCAATAATTTTTATTGAAAAATGTAAATGGGGTGTATTTTCCTTCTCTCTGTGGAAGCAAGGAGCAAGGAGCAGCAGAGCAGCCCAAAAGGATTTATTGGTTTGGAGCAAAGTTTTGTTTTTTAGCGTAGGTAGCGTTGTATTTTAAGTGTGACCACATAAATAAAGACAGATGTGCATTTTTAATATGTCTCTGAGCTCCCCCCCGAATGTCGTAATAAACAAACCCGATAAGCATCTTACATAACGCAGGTCCTCAGCTATTCAAGGGTTGACTTTTGGGCTCCTTTCAGGTGGTTACCTTTTATGGAACATTTTTTTTTTTTTTAATTTGCATTTAATATAAATTTGAATTTATATTAACTTTAAATGAAAGTCCTATGATTTTAATTATTTCTTCTTTAATTGATTGTTTTTTATTTTTATTTTATTTAAGTTTTTTACGCCTCTTTTTATTGGTTTGTTTTTTTAATTAATAATTAGTTTATTCAAAAAGCATTTAATATTTTACTTGCTTTGTTTGTTTGTTTGGGCTTGCAATTATTTAATTTCTGTGAATTTTCCTTAATAAAGTTTCATTAATTTCATATTTGTTTTAATCTATTTATTTTACTTGCAAATGATATTTAAAAGCTTTTCACTTGCTTGTTTATTTAGTTAATTGTTTTAATTTAATATCGATATACTGACTTTTTTTAGTTTTATTTTTTAAGTTTTTAAATGCATGAGCAATTATATTTATTTTTTTAATGTTCTACGGTTATGTTTTAAATATCTCTGAACTACTTTATATATTTATATATATTTAAGATTAGTTACTTATTAAAAAAATACTTTATTATCTAGTTGACTATAAAAAAAATAAATCTATTAATTAATTTGATGTGTTTTACCTATTTTTATTTTTATAATATTTAAAATGTCTTTTTATACTAAGTTTATATCTAAATTAATTTTTTATTATTTGTTTTTTTTTTTTTATAATTATTTTTATAGACTTTTCATTTAATAATTAAAATTTAGCTTAACAGTAAATATAATTTTATGTAACTAGTGTCCGAATAGATGACCGGCTGGCTGCACGATCACTCCAACAACCTGGCTCTAAATCTTCTGGACAACAGCAGCTCCTCCAGAAGATTAAAGAGGACCCACCCGCTCGACCTTCCATGGGAATAAGTTCACCTACTCAACACTAATATAAATTACCTCAATGTTAATGTTAACCCATGAAATTTAATTATTGCCCTGCGGACAGATCTTAAATAAAATGCACAGATGCTCTTAAAAAACAAAAAAAAAAAATAATAATAAATGACCGGAAAAATAAATTTACGCTCAGATGCATTTTTTTTATAGGATAAGTAAAGGTGGGAAAGAGAAAACATTCCTCTAGGAGCTTCAAGCAATTTGTGGTGAATATCTTTCCAAGTTGCCCACCGCCTGCATATTATATTCATACTCACCACTCATGCAACATCATTTATCATTAGTTTCTTTTTTGGGACTCTTTTATTTTATTGACTTTTGTTGAAGTTTGTTGAAGCTTGGAATGAAGTCAGGACCTACTTAAAGCACTTTCGTGTCCTTTTCTCTTTCGCTGGATTTTCCTTGTTATAACTTTTTTTTTACTTTCCAATATAGGTTATAAAGTCATAATTATTGAATTTAATATTGATTTCCAATTATATTCAATTTTCACATAAATTTTTGATTACTTTCTACTTTCTTTTTGAAAGTTTTCCTTCCATTTCCAATTCAATTACCTAGTTTCCACGATTATTAAGTTGTACCCTTTATTCGTTAAGATTTTGATTTGATATATTTATTGATTTATTTCGAATATTGTTAAAGACAATCACTAGACATTTAGTTGCACACACATACACACACAGAGAGAGGAGTGTACAGAGCTGGAAGGAAATGCGCTGCTGTGGGACATGTATGGTTTTCCTTAAACGAGCAACTTCCGTGCGTCAACTGAGCTGAAGTCTTGTTTGGTTAAGTTCCTGTGTCCGCTGGAGCAGCAAATGTGATATGCTCTGTGCTCCGAGGCGTACTCCATGACAAACACATGCAGGCCATGTCGGATTTTGAGCCAGGAGTTGTCCCCGTACCGCAGGCTAAGTCATACAGGCTGTCAATGCAGCACAACAATTGGCTAACCCACCAACCCACCAACCCACCAACCCACTAATTCACCAATCCACCAACATAGCAATACACCTACAGTTACCCACCCACTAACCCACCCACTGACCCACCCACTGACCCACCCACCCGTTTAACTTTTCAAGTCGCCGTCAATTGTCATTGGGCGCACGTGTTACCCGCCTCGCCTTGGGCTAATTGCCAGACTAATGGTCGGCGGGCGGTTGGAAAGGTAGGCGGTAGGTGGGTGCTTGGGTGGCTGGGTAGGCGAGGGCGGGCAGTCCGTGGAGAGGGAAGCCGAGGGCGTTAAGTCAAACAAAAGCGAAGCAAAGGCCATTCGAATAAACGCATCAAGAGATTAAAACTTTAAATGGCTCGCCTATAACAGCCTTGGGGCCATGCCTTGCGATCCTATCGCCCCAGCCCCACCCACCAAAAGGTCGCCCATTAATTTGATTTTGTTACGCATTTAACTTCAATTGATTATTTTTACCGTTAGCAAGGAGCGAAAGGGAAAATCGCGGAGCATTTTCTTAGCATTTCACATGCACACGAACCGCAAGCGGCGGGAGGCTCGCCCTCGCAATGGATTGGGGCTGTGGCAGATGTGGGGAAGAGAGAAAGAGAGAGAGAGAGAGGGAGAGAGGGAGAGGGAGAGATGGAGATGTGGCATATAAATAATTGCCGCTGACAGTTTGATAAATGAGTTTTCAGCCAAGTTAATGAAACTAAAACACGGCACATGAGCTGCCAGCCAGCAATCTCAATGTTGTTGTTGTTGTTGTTGTTGCCTCTTGTAAATGTTGTTCATTTTCATGTTGTTATTCCTGTTCTCATTGTTGTTGTTGTTGTAACGCGTTTTTAAATTAAGATAATGCATCGAGCGGCGCCATCGTGCGTATGAGTAACGCAATTTCCTGACTCTGCCAGCAGCTGCTGCTGCCATTTACCACCCATCACCCCTCACCCACACCCCTCACCCATCGCCCTGCAGCCCTGGAAGCTTTTAGCAACGATTTTCCAAGCTAATGCGAATGATAAGCGCACATAAAATATTTGCTGCCATTAGCGTGTTGCATTTGCGCAATTTTCCAGCAGTGGGGAAACGCCGCGAAATTCTTCTGTTTGCTTTTCCTCATTTCTGGTCGCATGTTGCAAGTACCTGTCCGGGTCGCAAAGCTGCGGCAGAAGAGTCCAAAATGTATGTGCATATATATATGGATGCTCGATTTATAAGGTTTTCGGCTGTCCTCAATTTCCTGGCTATGCGCCGCGTTGGTGCAACAATGGGGCGTGACGCGCCACAAAACCGTTTTCATTATGCAAAACGTGCAGCGTATTTAAATAAGATTTTCAGATGAAGGGATTCCATTTAGACAGAAAATGAGGGCGCCATTAGCGGTCGCCAAGTGCGTGCTGCAGCTGCAAAAGAGGCATGCAACATGCAGCACGCGTTTATGTACGTAATTTAATGCATGCACATTTGAGAGATTTGCCCATTATCCTTGCCCCAAGACTCGGAATGAAGCTGTGTGGTCTATGGGCAATTCGATGCTGCCTGCCACTGTGGCAGTTCTATGTTGAACGTTGTGTTTGCGTGTGCCACTGATTGGCTTTGCCACACCGAACACTTACCCGAGAGTTAGTGTGTGTGTGTGCATATAGTGTGTGGTTTGTGTGTGTGTGTGTGTGTGTGTGTGTGTGTGTCCTCTATAGGCCGTTAATATAATCAACGCCTGACAAGTAATCTTCTGTCTGGCGTTGATGATGAGTGCCCACTGTGTTGTTGCTCCTGCCACATGCTTGTACTTTCCGGCATTTGTCACTTGGCTATGAGTATATGCACATGTGTGTGTGTGTGTGTTTGTGTGCGTGCGACTGTCACGCTCGTTGCTTGTTTGTCAGTCGACAGTCCTTTTCAGATTTATTATGTTGATGTTGCTCTGCTGCATGTAATTTGAAATTATGCGTGCCAGCGTGCCAGCGTGCCACACACGGCGTATGCTTAACATAATCAAATAACTAGAATAACTCATACGCAGCGTAGTCCACAGCATCCTCCTTCATCTCATAAAACACTTCCAGGTGAACTGAATGTGCGCTCAACTTTTCATTATCATAATAATTTCTAGCTGATTTCATTGCTAGCTGAGCCAGTGGCAGCAGCAGCAGGAGCAGCGGCAGCGGCAGCAACTGGGCCAGTGGCAGTGGCAGAAAGAGAAGATAACGCAACAACCTGTTTTGTGGCCCGATTGATACGCTCAGGTTGGCTTTTCAATTATGTGCCCAACCTACGTGACTATCGCGCATAATGTGCGTGATATGTCGGCAGTTACTACAGTATATAACCTATATAATTATATGCTTACTATACACATGCAAATACAGTAAGGCATGAGTATAAGGAAAATCAATAAAATATCTTACAAAATTCCAAGAAATTCATTTTCTTAAATTATTTTGGTTTTTTGAAAAATTTTCAAAATTTTAGGAAAATTCCATTGAATTTATTGATTTTCCTTTGAAGTTCATCTTAAAGATGGCTGACTGTATGAGTGTGTACGCACATGTGGCTGGGCCCGCACGCCTTTTGATGGCTTCATTTTGGGTTTTCTATTGGAACAGCTGAGACAGCGACTGGGGCAGCCACAGCGACAGTGGCTACCGCAACAACAGTGGCAGCAACTGAGGCAGCAACCGGAGCAGCCACCAAGGCAGCAGCCGTGGCAGCGGTGGCACCTTTAACTGGCCGCAAGTCGTAAGGAGTATTTAAAGGCCGGGAGCTCGGGGATCCCAACATTTGCCGTGTGAAAACAAAGCCCACAAATGTGGGTTGAAAATAAAAATGTAAACAAAAGGCCGCATCGCACACATGGGCATCGTTTGTAGGAAGCACACGTACACACGCACACACGCACACACACACATCTACATACCACATATATATGTATATCGAGAGGGTTTGAAGCAAGTAAAAAAAGGTGCAACAACGAAATGAAAAGTGCTGCAACAAATGTGTTTGGGGTTCACTTGGGTTTTTGGGTTTTAGGTTTTGAGTTGAGGCACAGGTTGTGGCATACGGGGCACTGGGACAGTGTCCAAGCAATGGCCGAGTCGACCAAAACAAACGCGGAACGTAATGGCAATTGGAACAGACCAACATGCAAGCAAAGAGAAAATTTCCCAGCCGATGCGAGTGAATTTTCCCCTCGGCCAAACAGCCGAATGCCGACACAACGACGACGGCCACGAACGGCAGCCGAACGATGGCAACAGAAGCTGCGTGTGGTGGGCGCCCGTTGGTAGCAAGTGTTTCGCACTTTCAGTTAAGATGTGCATTTCCAGCGGTGCGAACGTGTCGCGGGCGCGTCAGCTGGCCAACTAGCCAAAAAGTAGCCAACAAAACAGCCAAAAGTATAGCAAGCAACCAATAAGAAAATCGCAAACAAAAACACACAAAAAAAAAAAACAAAAAAAAAAAAATTAATCAAATTTCAAAATTATCAAACATAAAAAAAATCACGAAACTCGGGCAACAGTTTCTCCCCCTCTCGATGCGAGCGAGCGAGACAGCAATAAAAAAACAAAATAAAAATTGAGATTTTGTCTATGAAAATAAATAAATAAATTGGGCAGAAAGATTCCAACTTTTGCATAGCTGATGCCGCCACGTACGTTGGTTCATCTTAAAGACACCGAAATTATTAGTCAAGTGCTGTGCAGGAAGGGCGCTGAGAGGGGGGCGCGGCCATGATCGACAACTCGATTGTGGGGCACGCGGCACGCGGCTGAAACCCCGAATGTAAATAGTTGAAATCTTGGCGGGGCAGAGTTTTTCTATTCGTATTCATAGTCCGTGTTAATGTATGTGTTTATGTATATGTAACAGTATGTGTCGGTATGTGTTTTCCACAAAATCAGCCACAACAGCAACAGCAACAGCAGCAACAAAAACAACAACAAAAACAGCAACAAAATATAAAATAAAACAAATCTAATTATAACAATAATTATATTAAAATAATAATCACAAATTTAAATATTTATACTAATAACATATAAGTAAATAATTAACTAATTACTTCAAAGTATTTCGCACACACGCACACACACATACACACAAGTTTCGGTGCAAAACGGGTAATAAACATAATCGAATCATTTGCGAACCGCAAAACTAGATAAATAGATAAATTATTAGATTTAATTGGAGAGCATCAATAAGAGAAGAAGAAGAAGAAGAAGCAGAGGAAGAAGAGGAGAAGCAAAACCAAAGAGAATAAATAAAAAACGAATTTCGATATTCAATTTTCAATTTCCAATTTTCAACTTTCGAATCGTGGAAATTAGCGGCCGAATTTTCCAAAGCTGAAAAGTATTTTAATTATAAATAAAAAAGCAAAGTAAATTGAAAATCAGTCGGAAGCTGAGAATCTAAAAGCGAAAAGCGAAACGGGCGAATTGCCATGGGACCAATCGGATGTTAGAGAGGGAGAGAGCAGCAACTAGCAACTGAAGAGAGAGAGAGAGATAGCAGCACAGCACGGGTACAGGTACAAGGGACAAGCAAGAGACAGCCACAACATGGACGATGCCATCATCAATACGGGCAACATCAGCACCGACGACTTCCTGGCTGTCTTCAGCAGCAGCACCGCAGCAACTGCAACAACCGCTGCCACAGCAGCTGCAACAGCAGCCACAGCAGCAACAGCAACAACAACAGCAACATCAGCAGCAGCTGCAGCTGCAGCAGCGGCAGCAGCGACGATTGTAACAACAACCAAGGGCCAGTCGAGTGCCACACTTAATCCGCCACTGGTGACCGTCGATGGTCAATTTCTGCTCACAAATCTTCTCGAGCTGCCGCCGCCCGTGAATGATACGATGTATCTGGTGAATGGCACCATCTACGACAACAGCCTGCAACTTGCCGCTGGCTACTACAACCAGTCGGGGGGCGGGAACGGGAGCAGCATGTTTGGTCTGCTGGGGAACGGCAGCAATGCCACGGAGCTGCATTGGGATGGACGCTATCCCAGCGGCTACACGCTGACGCACATCGTCATCGCCTCGATCATAGTCACCATTCTGATGATCATCATTGTCGTGGGCAACATGCTGGTGATCATAGCGATAGCCACGGAGAAGTCCTTGAAGAACATACAGAACTGGTTCATAGCCTCGCTGGCGGTGGCGGACTTTTTTCTGGGACTGATCATTATGCCCTTCTCGCTGGCCAATGAGCTGATGGGCTACTGGATCTTTGGCAGCTGGTGGTGCGACATACATTCCGCAATGGATGTGCTCCTCTGCACGGCATCGATTATGAATCTGTGCCTCATCTCGCTGGATCGCTACTGGAGCATCACAAAGGCCGTTGATTATCTAAAGTCGCGGACACCCGCCCGCGCCGCTGTCATGATAACCGCCGTATGGATAATGTCAGCGCTCATCTGCATTCCACCGCTGCTCGGATGGAAGGTGAAGACGCCGGAGGGACAGTTGCCCAAGTGCGAGGTAAGTGACCAGACACAATGTCCACTCGAAATTGAAGCCAATTGCGGGCAATTGATGGCGAGTCCCGCTACTTGTACCACCCAACATCCAGTGCCCATTGTCCATTGTCCATCCCACCCAAGCCACCCAATCCACCCTAACCACCCTAACCACTCAACCACCCGACACTCGACCGCTTTCAAGTATTTGCAACTAATAAAGCGCTTCAATCAAATGTGTGTACAATACGCAAACCCATGGCCAGCGACCCCTATGCAAATTCTGTGTCTTCATCTTCTTCTGCTCCCGCCCATCGCCCACCGCCTACCGCCCAACACACACCACCCACTCACTACTGGCCACACAATTGTCGGGCCATTGTTATTGCTGCTTCTTTGGCAAATGCCACGCCGCGTCGCAAAGTCACGAAGCATCTAAAAAATATCCACAAATATTTATGCATATGAGTCTTATGTGTGTGAGTGTGTGAGTGTGTGTGTGTGTGTGTCTGGTGTCTGTGCTTGTATGTTTCTAATTTGGTTATTCCCCCACCCCACAATTCGTCCCGCACTCACTCACTTCCAGACCCAAAAACTAGGCAATAACCCATCAAGATATCCTTGCCTTTATCATGCGGGTCCGGGAAGCTGCCTTCCCAGACTCCAGACATGAGACTCCAGTCTCCAGTCCACAGTCCTCAGTCCCTAGTCCTCAGTTCACAGTCCCCGGCCCCCAGTTCACAGTCCCCAATCCTCAGTCCCCTGTCCTCAGTCTCCAGTCCTCAGTCCCCCGTCCCCAGTCCTCAGTTCCCAGTCTCCAGTTGCTGTTTCAATCCCTTCCATAGCTTCTGCCCCTGCCACTGTGGCAGCCGTTGTCTCAGTAAATTTGTGCATACATTTACATTTTCGGGGCGCCACACACACACATCGCATAGATGCCCCACATTATGAATGTGTTGCGCCCTTTGGTAACAAGCTGCCTGGAAAATTCACAAGAGAGATTCCTTGACAGCGGTGGCAGCAACATGGTTAGCTAGGCACGGGGTGCGAGGTGGGTGGCATGCAGCATTGGGCACGCAGTACGGGGCACACATAAGGGCAACATGAGCAGATCCTGTCGTTGTTTGCCTTTTCGTATTTCCAAAAAAATCCTTTAAATTGTTGCCTACAAATCGTTGGCGAGGGGCAGACCGATGGGGTGCGGAAGCAACAGCAGAGGCAGATGCAGAGGCAGAGGCAGAGGCACCAGAGGCGAGTCTCATTCTATCGTCAGTCCGTCAATCAGTCAGTCAGTCATTCGGTAAGCCTGGTCCCAGCTGCAGGGCACAGCATTCAATCAATGTGTCAGTGACTGATTGACTGGCAAGGCCGCACACACACACTCTCACACACACACACACACACACACACACACACATATACATTTAAACACGCTTATTCTCTCACATGTTGCCATCAATATGGCTGTGCAACCGCAGACCGAAAATTGTGGCATAAACCTAAGTCTTAACTGTTGCAACCTGCAAGCTGCAAGCTGCAACTTGCAACAATTCGTGTCGGACCTTCAGGTGGTTAGCAATTTAAATTAATTTAAATTATTGTATCGCTGCACATATGCATTGCGTCTCTTTTGCAATGTTGCCCCATGCCACACGCCACATGCCACATGCCGAGATAAGCCACCAGCAATATTTATGGCTATCGATGATAAATACACCGCAATTTCCATTGGCTCCCACAATGAAAATTGCGAATTTCCTGATTCGTTGTGCCTACGGAATTTTTGATTAATTATTTATCCGCTCAGTAAATTATTAAGAATAAGAAGAAGAAGAAGAAGAAGTGGCAGACGAAGAAGTGGCAGACGAAGAAGAGCAAGAAGTAGACATAAAACATGCGTGCCAAAGAAATAGAAAGAAGAGGGAAATGAATATAAAACAGATACTTAATAAATAACACGAATTATAACAGAAGCGGAGAATAAAAGAGAGGGAAAATAAATGAAAGAGCAAGTGCCTAATGGCAAGGGAGGGGGGGAGAGGGTTAGGGGATAATATATATCCTTACTATATAGAAGCGATTACGTAACTTTCTTCCATTCAAATTAACCTTGAGACAATAAAAACCAACTCATTTGAAGGGCCGAACGGGCAGACAGACAGACGGATAATAAGGGGGAGGGGAAGGAAGGGACACACACACACACATAGCGCCGGACAGCGAGTGGTCGCTGGCAACGCCTCCCATAACCACGCACGGAGAAGGTGCAGGAGCTGCCCGCAAGGCGCCGGCAAATGCCACACATTAATCAAGTCTAAGTGACCAGGATAAGGTTCGGGCCAACGTGGCCGAAAAAAGAAAATAAAAGAATTTTCAACTGTTAACAAAAAATAAGGATTCCTTTTAAATTTCAAGGATCTATAAATTTTCAATAATCGTCCATAAGGAAGGAACACATTGGGGCTTAAAGGCATTTGGCAAAAACTATAAATGACCAGAAATAAAATAAATATCGGCTGCCGGCCATCGCTTTAACTTAAGGACACGCTTTAATGGGAAATATTCTGAAAGTCATAACTGTAAAATGGAGGAAATACTTTTCATATGATAAAGGGGAAAATCCATCATCAATAAAATTGTTATGTGGCTGCTTTCAAGGCTATTAAATGTGTTTGCTGCTCAAGGATATCATAATGTCTCCTTTGCACGGCCCATGAACTCGTTATTAAAGCGACGCTATCTTGACACACGGGCGTTGCCACCTGGCGGCAATTTTCCAATCCCGTGAATTTCAATTGAATTTCTGTAGAATTTTTCTTTAAGTTGAAAACCCAAAAACTGAAGATATGACACTTTAAGTCCTTACCCAAAGGATGTTTTCTTGCAAATTAAATTGTCGGTATTTATTTAAAATTTTGAAAACATGAAAACAATTTAATTTTAAAAATAAATTTGCTATAAACTGAGAGGAGAAGCTTTTGGCTTTTTTATTGCCTGTCATAAGGAATTATAAATCATATGAAAGTGGTTTCAAGGACATTTTCTATTTAATTAAAAAAGACTTCCCAAAATAAAAGAAAATATTTAAATTCCAATTTATTAAATTCTTAATAATAAATAATAAATAAAAAATATATTGTATGCTTTTAAAGTTTATTCAATTTCGAGCTTCTGACAAGTTGAACTTAAAGGACAATTTATTTTACTCCCAAAAATAAAAAAATTTGTTAAAAGATGAAAATTTATTTTACCTTATGAAAAGTTGAATTATTTATTAAAATATATATGAAGGCATTTGATAAATTGTTCAACTTAAAAAACAATTAAATAAATATAAATTAAATTATATTTTTGCAAACGCTGACTTCATTCTTACATTAAGTTTTTAATTGATCCATTTAAATTTAAAAAAAAAAAAAATTCCATTTAATAGCTAATTTTAATAATTGAATAGTTTAAGCAATAATATTAATATTAAATTTAAGAATCACTTATATTATAATTATAATATTAACATCTTTATAAATTATATACCAAACACTTTCCTTACTTAAGGACTTAAATTAATTTCAAGGCAAGTAAAATTCCTTTCAAAGCTGAACAAAACCTGAATAAATCAAAGGCCACATTCCTCGTAAATAATTAAACACTTAAAGTGACAGGACTGCCAACCTGTCAAAGAACAACACACAAGCTGTCAACACCAATGGCGCTGCCAACTCAAGTTGCACAGGTGGCCAGCCGTCGGAGGATGCGGCAAACAAAGCTCTTAAAATATTAAAGCGTTTGCCAAAATCCATACCAAAATTTGAATATCCGCTTTAAGCGACATTCACCTTTCAAGGATTTCCCTTTCTTCCTTGCGTCTGACCCAAAATTGCTGCTATCCCGAATAGTCAAACGCATCGAGAGCTGAGCAATTAGGACGCGTAGTCGTCATGGGTCCGTTAATAAATGGCAACAAAATGCCGCACAAAACAAACCGCAAAACCAATCAGCTAACCGAACAAACCGACGTACCCGGCGTACCCGGAGTACCCAACCTACCCGGAGTACCCATCCTACCCGGCGTACCCGGAGTACCCAACGTGCCCGACGTACCCGACGTACCCAACCTACCCAACGTACCAAATGTACCCAACGTAACCGAATGTACCCAAAATTTACCGCCCAGCAGCGCCAATGCCGCCACCTGCCCGCCCCACCCGCCACCTCTCCCGGTCCCGCCCCCCTCAGCGCCTTGTCTTCTGGCACTGTTCTGCCTGTACATCCGGCCCAGACGCAGCCCATCATTAAAAATGCCGCCCAATGGAAAGGCAAACAACGGCGTTGGCATTTTCAAAGGAAACGCCTTTGGGCGTTTGTTCTCCATGTGTTGGTAGGGGAAGGGGAGGCGCTGGAGAGCGGTGAGCAGACGCGAGGTGAGGTCCTGTAGGGAAGGGGGTGGGGTAAAAACGGTGGGTGAAACGCAAACTTAAGCCCCCAATTTGCAAGCGAATCGAACAGAAAACAGCCAACTACACACACACACATACAGAGGCAAACCAGCGGCACACACACACACAGACACTCACACTCACACACACACACACACACTGGTGAACATTTTAATTATGACACCATGTTGACATGTTTAAAATTGTTGTACGTCGACGGCGACGTCGTCGTCGTCGCTGTTGTTCTTATTGTTGCTTTTTTTGTTATTGTTGTTGTAATTGTTGTTTTTGTTGTTGTTGTTTTTGTTTTTGTTTTTGTTTTTGTCGTTGACATTCGCAGCACATTGAACCGCAGCACAAGCCGCACGGAGGCACCACAACAGACAGGGACAGATATTTAATGACGTAGCAAGTGACAAGGAGAGAAAGAGTCAGGGAGTGTGATAGGAGGGAGGGAGGGAGAGAGAGAGTGGGCGGCGGCCACGCCCAGTCGCTGATTTGACACTTGCCTGTCGCATTTAATTAATAAAATCACATTTTAGCTTATAATGTCGTTGATTTGGAGTCTCCAGCTGAACGCCCGCCCGAACTATGAAATCTATGTGTGTGTGTGTGTGCTTGTGTTTGAGTTTTTGAGTCTGTGTAAGTGTGTGTTTGTATTTGGCTGATATTGACTTTGGGGGTGTCTGGGCATTGGCTGATGGAGTGTGGCTCGGCTCTATCTTTGTTTTTGTGCGTGCCACATGTTGTGTAAACATTGTGACAGGCGCATTTAATTGGCAGTCCCCCTGCCCACCCGCCCCTGTGTCCACACCGTTCTCGACGCTCCTGGCAGACGCGGCGGCAGCTGATGGGGCAACTGTTGAAAGTTTTCACTTTCAACGCGCTGATTAATGCAAAGTTGCGGCATTTGTCTAATGAGGTGTCTGTAATTATAAAAACGCGTGAGTGTGTGTGTGTGTGTGAGTGTGTGTATGAGTGTGTATATGTATATGTGTATTTGTTTGCTGTGTGGATCAGTTATATTTTTGGTTATGAATCCCGCGGCGCTCAAATCAGTTGCCATTGTTCGTTATGGGGGTAATGAGAACAATTTGGCAAGGATAATGTTGCGATGGCAATTGGGAACGTATTGAGAACAATGAAAGGATACTTAAGCTACCATTAGAGGACATTATTGGCAGTTTTTTTTGTGGACCATCGCCGCAGGATCATTGACCAGCACAAAAGGACCTTATTATAATAATCCGCAAAAGGGGCAGACATTGAGCTCCTTATGGAAATTCAAGTCCGAAAATAAGTGCACAAAGCAAAATCCTTTTGAGGGCGAGGGAAAACACGAAGACAAAGGATGTCTTTAAAGTGGCACCAAGAGTAGCTGTCCTTAGACTTAGAACAATGCTTGCTCTGGGATAACATGGCGTATGTGCAATATTGTCACTTCACCTACACACGTCCATCTAATGACTTAAGTCATTGCCTAAGTAGCTCATTAGCGACGGTCTCGCCCAGCAGTCGGCAGACAGCAGCCCCCACACTCAACCCCCACATTCAACCCCCACACTCAGTACCCACATTCAACCCCCACACTCACCCCCTAAGACATGCACTCATCCAACTGCTGCTTTAAGAACTAAGCAGGCATAGCGGCAGCTCCTTTTGGGCGCCTCCCTTCAACTGCCTCTGCGCGTCGGGGCCAGCGGCAGCGGCAAGAGCTTTAAGTTGACATTTGGGCCCGGTTAGTAGCCCGAAGGCCTTAAAAGGAAAATATCAAAAGTGGACGGGCGCACACTCTTGATATTTTCTCATTATTTTCCAGTACGTGTGAGTGGCATTGAAGTGCGTGTGTGTGTGTGTGTGTGTGTGGCTGTGTGTGCGTGAGTGTGTGTTTGCAATTTCGGTTAGGTCTTTGTTACATTTCATACAGTTGACTGACTTTGCTTTAAGCCTCAACTTGCTGCCATTGTGTATGTGTGCGTGTGTGTGTGTGTTGTGTGTGTGTGGTGTGTATGGACATCCTTTTCGATATCCACTTTTAAGATTTTTCACAGTTACACCCACAAGAAAATGAAAGTCATTGAACTACTTAATGGCTATGAAGTCCTTGAGTCTAGTAGAGAAAAAAAGGATACGCCATGTAGAAATTTTCATTCGGTTTTTTTTTCCGTTTTCTGTTTTTTTTTTTTTTTTCTATTGGCCATTAGCCATAGCTCTTAAGATCATAATCAGTGGCATTTATTTTTCAATCACATTGTGGCAACTTCCCAGTCACGCCCACTGCTGCGCCAGCCCTTCCCCAAGCTGCGTCCCATTTGTGCCCCCAAAGGACGCGCATTGAACTGCGTTATTACATCCTTGATTTGTTTATAACAGGAAATTGTTAAGGAAAATGTGCGTATGCCAGTGATGAGAAGCCCCGAAGTCAACAGAATCGAATAACAGCCATACAACGCGTTGTCCTTGTACCAAGGATTCGACCACCCCATAACCACCCACTCCGCCCACTCTGCCCTCTCATGTTTTAAATCGTTTGCTAATTTCCGCTTTCGCCGCGTCTTTGGCTATTGATATGCAAACGGAAGGAGGAGTTGGGGCATAAGGGAAACACATTTAAAGTACACACACACACACACACACAAATACATACATACAGACACATGCGTGGCACATTCCATTTGGCATATATGAGCACAGCTCTTGGGGCACGCACCATTAACGGACGACGCCCAAGGACTCACTCCGAGCTGCAAGGCAATCCTCATGCTAAAATTAAATAACTGAGCAATTCTTTCCGGCTTCAGTTGGCTCTTTATTGCCACTGCTGAGTGCCACACGTAGCACACTTATACCCTTGTACCATAGGCACACACACACACACACACACACACATATACACAGGAAAATGTTTGTGCCATTTGCGGTCCTTTTACACACAACACACTATGAACTTCATTTTGACTGCCGCATCTTTGGCTTCCTTCCTTTCATCCAAACATCTGTTTTCCAGCCTTGGCAGCTATCCCATCCCATCCCACTTTGACCCACCACTCACCCCTCACCACATTCCCAGCTCCCACTCCGAATTTTCCCTCCCCCCACGACTTGATTAAAATAAAGCAAAGTTTCTAAGCTCGGATTAGTGTCAGAATTTGTTGGCTTGCGCCGCAGTCAGTCAATTGCCAGTTTTCTACCCTCGACCCTACCCGCCCCTCCTCCCCCCTTTTCATCCGAGACATCAAGGAGCTCAGACATTTTCCGGCTTTGCGTGTATGCCATATAATTTCTTTTATTTTACCGGCTTTTCCAGATTTCCAAGAGATTGCTGAACTTAAAGTCGCGCGCGTTTATTACACGCAGAATTTGCATAGAATACCCGTTGGCAGTCTGAAAAGTTTTTTATTGCATTCCTTTAACTGCTGCACAGTCGTTCCATGCCACATTATCTTGCACCACCCCCGCACCCCCGCACCATCGCTGCACCATTCCCCATTACACCGCACCATCCCATCACCTTCCTGCCCCACCCTGCACCATCCTGCAGTCTTCACTTTACTCCCCTATCCGCATTTTCCAACCTCACCCATGACACCTTGGCTCATTCCACGTTATCCTTAAGGATACCACACACAGACAAGACGCCAAGTCTGCGAGCCGTTACTCATCCTTGTTGCTGTTGTTCTTCATCTTCTTATCGTCGCATGTACTCCATGCTTGCCTCCAAAACTTTGCCACTGATACAGACACACCCACACACCCACACACCCACAACACACACAGCCACACACACCGACACACACTCATTTGTATGTGTAGAAGCAAGGAATGCAACTTTATACACACTGATGTCATCTCGTATGAAGAATAATTCCTTTGCAAAAAGTTTAACATTTCTCCGCCCCCAGCGAATTTCCTTCGTCCTGTTGCCTGATTTTCATGGGGAGCCACGTGCTAAAAGAGACTGAAAATTTCGCACGCGTATTAACTTTCACTTGCCAGGCAACATAAACAAGCTTACGACAACAACAGCAACAACAACAACAACAGTAAGGAGTAATACTCGCAACAACAACATCAATAATAATAACAGCAACAACAGCAACAACAACAATAAGAAGTAACATTCACAACAACAAAAACAAAGGCCAATGAAAATTGAAACAGATTTGAAATTTATGAGCCTCGCGCTCTCACATTTCGCCCCGTGGATGGCCAAAACGAAGAGTCGGGCAAAGTAAATTAAAGTTGGCAAACAAATGCGACAGAAAAATAATAAAAAAAAAAAAACAAAAGAAGGAGCAAGTATCAGGAGTGCTCGACTTGGAGATGCCCTAAAGAATGAGCAGGTTACTTGAGAAGTAAAAGGAATTCCCAAAAAGTATTTCTGACAAAGGATACTTGGAGCAACAGGAATTCAATCAATGAAGATCCTTTCAGCTTTGATATATCCTGCGAAATAATATTGTGGAATTTACAAAGTAGACTTCAAAGAGTTTCAAACTTGACCCCTATAAATATCCACTTTTAGATCAACTTCATTCTTCATGAGGGCAACTCGATAGTCGCTATAAGAACTCCCATCCTTTATCAGTCCATCATTTCAATTATCCTGATGAACGCTCGTCAGCAAATGGCCAAAAGTTTATTTTAAATGAAAACCAACAAAAAGTTTTCATTACCAAAGAAAACACAGCCTAAATGGCAGACATTCGTTTAGAACAACTATGAAATACCCTACAAGTCGGGCAAAAGGTCCTTTCAACTATTTATCCGATATGAAAGTATTTCTATTAAATAAATTTCCTCAAGTCCGAAGCACTGCGAAAACTTAAAGAGAAATCGCTGAAAGTTGAAAATCGATTTTTGACTCTATAATTGATCTAAAATAATCTTGATCTAAATCAGTGAATGGTCCCAAAAACTTTGTATAAAATTGAAAACAATTGCAAAGTTTTCACTTGTCGACTTAAATGGAATCAATTTTAATCCGATTTCGGATTACGCGGAGACAAAAACTTGACTTCAACTCAGTTGATGGGAAATTCGAGCGAAAGTCAACTGGCGCCTAATTGGCAAAATAGCCGGAAAATCGCAAATTAAACTGAAAATGCACGTACCAAAGTTCAAGTTCAGTCAAATGGGGGGTCACCAGCTGCTCCCCCCGTTCGTTTCGCATTTCGACTTTTCACCACTTTCCCACTTTCCCACTTTCTCACTTTCTCACTTTCTCTCCCCTTCTCTATTTTATTTCAGTTTTTCTATTTGCCGCTTAGCGCACAAGTCTCTACAGAAATTGCGCATACGCCCCGTTGACCGCTTTGACCGCCTCAAGGGCCCAGTCCTGGGGCCTTGTGATTTACAATTTTACGCAGCGTTTTGTGTAATCAAATGAAATACTTTTTGTGCCGTCATTTCATTCACTTTTAACCAGTTGATGGCGCCAGCCGGCAATTTCCCCCCCTCCCCCACCCAACACTTTTCCTTTTCATCGTGTGCCGGCAATTTGCGGCCACCCAAGTGCCAGCGCTCCAAGAGCTTCGAGATCCTCAATTAAATACACTTTGGTCTTCTTAACGACGAAATTAAACACCCACCAGTCAACCCTTACTCCCCGCCCCTTCACCCACTCTCTCTCTCTCTCGCTCTCTCTCTCCGCCCAAGAGCGAACATACGCTCATAATTCCGGAATGAAATTCCAAAAATTTCTTGACATTTATGACAACATTTGCATACACGAATATCATAAATTAACTCCACATGCGCACCCCATAACCAGGGAAGCGTTCCCATTGTTGTTATTGTTGCCTTTCTTGTAGTTGTTAATATTGATGTTGTTGTTGTAGTTGTTGTTGTTGTTGCTGCTGCTCTTGCTGTTGCTGTCATAACAATGTCAAAACTTAAATATTGACAATACCATCGACAGCGGCATCGACAACGCCATCGCCATTGCCTTCGCCATTGCCATTGCCTTCGCCATCGCCAGTGCCTTCGCCATCGACGTCCCCATCGCCATCGCCGTCGACGTCGACGTCGTCGTTGAGGTTCTCATAGTCTCATAGCCGCTGCTTGCCGTGCGCTGCTTTTATAGCCGAACGCATAATTTTTCGATATTTTCACTTGTGTCAAAGTCAGAGATTTTTCCGAACCCTTTTCACACGGCACAGCACACACACACACACACACTGCACACACTGCACACACACACACATGCAGACACGCTGACACACAGCAAATAAGAACAGGGAACTTGGCTTTCTGTTTGGGCTTTTATGTGCAAATTGCGCGCAGTAAATAAAAATAAATGAGTATGAAAATTTTTACTCATATCAGCAATATTTTTTATTTGCCAGCTCCGAGTCGAGCCGAGCCGTTCAACCCGTACCCGCTCATATATACATATATATATGTATATATAGTGCTACACACACACACAGACAGGCACACATGCTTCCCACCGTAATAATCGTAATGAATGGCTTATCACGCCAGCTGCCATTGTCAACGATTTGGCATTGCCTGGCGCCATTGTTGGTTCGATACATTGGCCCAGGACGATGATGGGGTTGCGTCTCGGAGTGCGCAGGAAATGGTTAATAAACGAAAGAGTTATGCACCCGACGACGGCTTGACGGATCAACGGATCCGCCAGACGTCGCAGCCGCTCGCACGATTTCACAATCAAATGAAATTTAGCTATAGAATTTAATGCGTTATTTGCCGTAAGCTGCGCTCCTGCTCTCTATACGCCGTATATTGATTTGCAGCAGCTCCTGTCACAGAGGCTTGTGTTTCGTGGGGGGAAGGAGAGGCAATAGATAATTGCCAAACGAAAGTCGCACACACATGCAAACCGTCGCCATATGGAAATTTATAGCTGTTGCTTTGCTTTTCCTCCCGTGAAATCAAATAACAATTTCGCCTTTCATTAAATTCCGCCTGGCAGGCGCTTTAAGGCGCACTCCTTGCCAGCCAGGATATGCTCGCCCAGCCAGGATACAACTGGCCCGCTTTTTCGGTACTGCGGTACTTTGTCGCATAAACATCAACACTTAAAAAACGTTGCGACAAAGCAAAACAAAGGCGTCGACGAAAAAGTATCACAGTCCCTTCAGGAACTACCCGAAGGGCATATTGACTTTTGCACTTCACTTGTCGTAGCTGTCAAGAATTCTGGGAGCATATGAAAACATGATCGATGAGTCCTTTGGGTAGATTAAAGGCAGCCTTGGATAAAGCGGAGTCATTTTAAAGTTGAGTTGATGTCGATGGCTTTCATGCTAAGCCTTAAGGAAGAAGGAAGTGTTATTGAGATAGACCAATTTTTTATACGTTAAATATAAATTATTATTTTTTGAATTATTTTATTCAAAATAAAAATGTTGAAAAATATTTTACAATATTTGTAGGCAATTCTAGAAAATATATTTTTGAAGTAAACTAATGGAGATCTTAAAAGGCAGGCGGGAGAGGGACTGGCGAGGTGTATCAAAAAAGAGCAGATCATTTTTTTTTTTTTAACTTAGTTTAAAATATAAATATTATAAAAATTTAAGTATTTAATTCCTAGAAAATTTAATTTAAATAACCAAAGGTCTTGGAACTAAAAGTATGTATTAGAAATATTTAAAAAAAAATTAATAAATCTATTTTTTTTATTTCAAACATATTTTTCTCTATTTTAAATAAATAAAAATAAATAAATTATTTTGAAAAACATAAGCACAAAAATAAATTTATTTATTTGTATATATAAAATGTTTGTTTATATAATTACACGTTTCACACGTCTATAGTTAAAAAATAAAATATATAAATAAATATAATATATGATAATTAAATTAATTAAACTATTCAATTTTCTCATTTAAAGACTTTGAAGAAGCTTTATTATAATATAATTATTTACAATTTTTCTTAGTCTTAAACTTAAATAAAATTTAATTTCAAATTGTTATATATTTAAATAATTTTATTTTTAATATTTTAATACAATATTTCAATCTCTTTGATTATTATTTAAAATATTAATATTAATATAATATTATATATATTAATAATATTATATACTATAATATTATTAAAGCTTTAATTGCTCATATTTAACAAATTGATTGAAAATAAATTTAATTTTAAGCCGAGACATATTTAAATAAATTATGTGCAATAAAAATACAATTTTTTTTTTTTCATTAAGGCAAATTTTTTTACTCTCGAATTTCTGAATTTATTAAATCATATTTTAATATTATGTCTAAGCTAGCCATATTTAATTTGTTTATAATTTTTGCTTAATAAATAGAATCAATATTATAATTAAAGTGGCACCAATTAGTAGTTTATTTCACATATTAAATATTAATTATATTATTAATAACTTTGCCGTCGTAAGTAAATAAATTAAGTCAATGAATATTGGAAATATTTGCAGATAATTAAATTTCCAGAGGGCAATCAAAAAAGCGACAACTTTTCCCGTTAGTTTATTGCCCTCAATTATTTACTTGGCTTTATTTGATTATTGGCAATTATTGTGGCAAGGACTTGCCAGGGAATTTATTATTAATCATAATTTGACTTTATTTGCTTTTATTTATTTTAATTACTTTTCATCGAAGTCGATTGCCTTCAGCTGAAGCTTCAGCTTCTTGCTGAACGGAACGACTGAAGAGTATCAGAAGGTCCTTGGCTGCTTTGTTTGAAATCCTGCATTGTTTTTGCTGCTTCTGCTTCTGCTCCCGCTTAAAGGAGGCAGCATAATCCATTTTAAATAAAATTCCAAATGAACAGGCACAATGGCGGGGCAGTAAGGGCAACGGCAGACAGACGAATCCTGCGATATCCTTTATTGTTGCCAACATTCGCGTTCGCCTTTGCGCTCGCGCTAGCTTTCGCGTTTGCGTTTACTTTCGCGTCCGTTTCTTCCCTTCTTCCTTTTTATTCTTTTTTTTTTTCCTTTTTTGCCTTCATTTTTTTGTCCTACTCGCAGGATCGACGGCAAACACACTTAAAACATGAGCACGAAAAACATTTACATAAAATCGTCTTAACGCATTTGCCGCCTCATCGTCAGTGTCGTTGTTTTGGCCCTGACCGAATGGGTTTGCATGGGCATCGGAGGGAGGTAAATGGAAGAAAGAGAGGGGGGGGATTGGCGAGGTAAGTGGTGAATGGATGGGCAATACGGTGCGCCTTTGGGGCAAATAAATTACACAAAGTGTCGTCGGGCCCGTTCTGTGGGCCATTTCATGGCAAATTTAATATGCCCAATCCCTCGGATGGGGCGAATCTTTAATAGACAAACTTAATGGGCGTGGCTGGGGCTTAAGTGCAGTTTGATTTACCTTCACCACGATCCCCTCCCCCCACCCCATCTAATCAGACTAATTGTATTTGATGTTGTTTTACACACAGCTTTAAAGCGATGATAACTCTTGATTATCCACAAACAAATCAAACTCTAAATTTTGCGCTCAATTAACCCAAAACTTTTATATGCATATGTGTGAGTGTGTGTGTGTGTGAGTGGGTGTGTGTGTGAGTGCATGTGTGTATATGAGTTTCTATTGAATCTGTGCTTTTCAATTGCCAAGCGTAATTAAATTTCGTTGGTAGTTTTAATTTGTTGTGCTGCCAGGGGGATGGTGGGTAGGGGTGGGGGGGGGGGGGGGGGGGGTGCGTGGGTGAGTGGGGAAAACTTTTAAATCACATTTGCAGCTCGGGAAAACTGGCAATTGGCAGCCAGGCGAGTGTCCTGGCCATGTTTAATACTCGAGAGAAATCAACAACAACAAAAATACAAAAAAAATACAAAAAAAAAAGAAAAACAGATGAAGGGAGCAATTTAGCAGGAAGGACGAGAGAGAAAGAGATAGCAAGCGATGGAAGGCAAAACTTTATAAATTAAATGGACAAGGGACACTGCGAGCTGGGGGTGTGGGCGATGGGAAAACCTGACGCTGCTGTATCGTTGAGTGAAAATTTAATTTGGCACATGAGTTTCCAGCAAAGGACTCGAAGATTTATGCAGCGTCCTTCCTTCTGCTGGTTGAACGCATGGTAATTATGTAGAAGTTACACTCGACGCTCATTTTTGTTTTGTTTCCTTGTATTTACTGTTATTTTTGAATATTTTTGTTTTTATCAGTGTATTTATTTTCTTTTTTTTTTGGGTACTGGGGGGTCAGTCCCCCAAGGGTCAATTTTAATTACGCTCATTCGGAGCCAAAAAAAAAAACGAGATGCAAAATAAAAATGAAAGCAAAGCGTGTAAACTTTTTGACAGACGGCGGCGGCAACTTGTGACTCGGAAGTGAGAGCTCAAAATGGGAAGAAGGGAGAGAGGAGGTAGCGAGAAGTAGGTGTGGAAATGTAAGGAAGGGCAACGAAGTGAAAATTACTGGCGCATAATTGAAAAGCGTTGCCATTGCCGAGAGCCGAGCATCGAGCACCGAGCACCCAAAAATTGGGTCCTTTGCATGGCATTTGGGTGCAAAAATTAAAAATACATTGACATTTAATGGCACATCGTGTTATAAATATTCATTTTTTCTCCTTTTTTGCTTTGCTTCCTCCCCCTCCTTTTCCTCCTCCTTTTCTTTTCTGTTTAATGTTTTTCCGTTCCTTATTGTTTGTCGACTTGGAAAAGTCATTTTGAAATTCCGTTGGCATATTTGGGCGTTTGCCATAAGCCTTTGACGTGCGCTAGAAGGAGGTACACATACACACATACACACACACACACACACATACATCAATGCGGGTATACACCTAGGGGCGCTGCATACTTTGCGGCGCTTTCAGAATGCCGCGAACCCTATGGCAGTCAACGCGGCGCATACTTAACAATTCATTTGCAAAAATTCCTTTTTATTTTGCCACCTTCCCCAAGCCACACCAGCACACACACACACACACGCACACATACAGATATACATTTCAACATTGGCTTTTCAACACCCTGCCAGCCGGTATAATCATCAATCATCATAATTGAAGTACTTCGGCGCACACATTACGCATACGACCCATCGTCCTGGGTTGAGTGACTCATTTTCACAAATGAAGCGCACTCGAAAGTGTTCACTTTAATGTCCTCGTAAAGGCTCCTTCTAAGCTGATAAACTTGGATGTCTGCCTGCGAGAGTTTAGATGCCATTTCCTCACTCACCATCGTCTCAGCGGCATCAGCATTCATTTGGCTTGGAAATGTCTGTCATTTGGCTTGTTTTCTTCCTTTCTGCTGCTTTTTTCTTTAAATTCCTGTTGTCCTTTAGCATTTGTCGCATACTTGTCACCACCCCCATCTAGCCCACCCCGTTGCCAGCTTTGACAACAATGTGCATCAATGATGATGATGACGTCGCCCCTGCTGTTGCTTCTGCCACTGCCTCTGCCACTGCCTCCGCCACTCTAAGTGCATCAAAGTAGCCCATTGGTGGACAAGTCTGAGATGTCCTTGAAGTTGTCGCCAAAGTTACACAGGACAAAGTTGTGCGAACGCGATAAATCCATTTCTGTTTTGCGCTTAAGCGATATCCTTTCTTCGCGAGAACAATCCCTTGACTCCCTCTGTCAGCCACATTTCAGACATTTTTATTTCATTTGGCTTTATGAAATTAGTAGAAGTCCTTTCGTTGTTATTGCGCTTTAAGGAATTCCCAGCTACTCAAGTATGAAAGAAGGACTATCCCTTGTTGTTCCTTGTTGTCGTTCCTTTTATCGGCTCCTTCTCGTCCCCCCGCCCCATATTTTTTCCTCCTTTATTTTTGGTTGCTGTTTTATTCGCTTTTGCGTTGGAATAAATGTTAAAATATGATTTGATATTATGGCCAAGCACGCCCCAAAGACAAATGGGCGGAAATGGGTCAGTTTGGGGCATGGCAGATGCCATGTAGCTTTGGCATTTGTTATCCTTCTTATGAATTCGAGCATGCAATGAGGATGCTCATATATACTAAGCCACCACAAGAACAACAGCAATAATAATAATAGGACGACACACACACACACACACACACGCACACACATATACAGAGACATACATGCATACATAGAATTAAGTGTTGAACGTCATTGGAATTTTGATTGCAAATACTCCCCAAAGAAAAAGGATAAAAAAGACCTCCTGCCAGCACAAATACAGAGATAAAAATCAATTTAAGGCGCACAAGGAGTGGCTCGATTGTGCGGGAGTTATGATAACAAGCGACACTCCTTCAACAGGATATACCTAAACGTCGACTAATTTGGCATAAGCAACGTGTCGCATAAAAGCTCAGACAACAAAAGGACACATACCAATACAAATACACACACACACACACACACACACACACACACACACACACACACACAGACAGACAGACGCGCGCACTTAAAGAACGATAAGTGGCGCACAACTGGCGACTGGACTGGACTGGAAATGATACAACTAGGAGAACTTAAGTGGTCGCCGGTGAAAGCTAACCTTGGAGAGCCCCAAGAACCCAGAGACCCCGAGATTTAGGGAACAGATGACGAAAGGCAGCCGCAGGAAATGCGCTGTGAAAATAAAGTCAGTCAGGGTAAAGCACAGAGGCTGGGCAAACGGCAAAACAGACGTGTAAGAGCACTGTTGAAGGCTCTGGGGCAGGGGCACTCACTGGCAGGATGGTGGATGGGGGATGGGGGATGGGGGAAAGGACCATTCCGGGACGGCTTTTACTTGTTCGTGTCCATGTGGCTGGCATTGTGACCGCATTGCCGGCGTATGCTGCACGTCAAGCTCAGTTGCTGATCATAAACTTACCGGCACACACACGCACACACACGCTCGCATACGAAAACACTCTCGCACACTAACACCAACATACATATAGTAACACCCTCTGTGTATGGGCAAATAAATAAACGAATGCCAAGAAAATGCTGTTGCCATAGCTCAGAGTCCCTTACACTATTTACACTGTGTTGGCCCCTCATTGGCCCACCCTCTGCTCCCACTCTACTCTTTCTCTGACCTTCCTCTAGCCATCCTCTGCCCTTTCATCATCTCGTTCTCTTCCTTTATTCTCTCACTCCTCTTTCCCACATCTGCCCTAACCCGTGCCTCACTCAACACACAAGACACAACATATCATTTGAAGCTCGTCGCATTGTTTGTGTCTTCACATCTGCTTGTGTTTTGATGCCCTACAAAAAAGCTAGTGCATCGAGCAACTCGATTATCATATGCAGTTTGTCACATACTTAATTTAATTTAGTAAAATCGAATTTAAAAAATTTATTTTTTATTTATTTTTTTTATAAATTTAGTAAATATTTTTTTTTCCTGTTGGCACATTTTCTTGGATTGCAGGGTATTTCAAAGTCGCTTAAGGTCACAACTTCATTTTTTTCTCTTTGCTATTATTGTCATTCCCCATTTTCCGTTGTATTTGTTGTTCTTTTACTTTTTGTTGCTGCTGCTTGCGTTGTCGTGTTTGTGGTTACACTTTGCGTGCTGTGCACCGGTGGAAGTGCGACCCTCCGTTCCCCATCACAGCCTTTGGCCATTATTACAACCGATGCTTTCTCACTCTCTCTTTATCTTTTACTCTTTCTCTTTCTATCCCACTCCCACTCGTTCGGTCTCTGTTCTGTCTCGTCGCCAGGCTGTCAATTTTTCTGCCTTTGCATGAGTCGCGCTGCGGTTGCCGTGTCTATTGTGCTAATAGGCACCGCTATCGTATTTTAACAGCTTTTATTTACACATATGTGTGTGTAACACACCCATACACCCATACACCCATGCACCCAAGCACATACTGTCACACGTTCGCAACTACATGGCACAAGCATTTCTCTTGCTTATCATAGTTTCCCATTGTCGCCGTTGTTGTTGTAGTTGTTGTTGTTGCTGCTGCCGCCAACTCGCCTTTCGGGGCCTCAAACCCATAAAAATGGCTGAAAAGGTTCGAGTCAAGACTTGAGTTGTTATCTTCGCTTCGGGTTGGGGATGAGTTGCTACCTTATATGCCATAATAGCCATACAATATATATTGTTTGTGCTTTTAGATCCTTGATAATAAAAAAGTTTCCTTACGTCTAAAATTAATCAATTAATTCAAAGTATCGCAGAGCTTGTCCTTTAAACATAGCTGATGTTCCCTAAGAAGTCCTTAATTTCCATTGATTTTTCTTTTATTTTTTTTTAATTTTTTAATTTTATTTTTGTAGTTTTAACTCATGCCAAATGTGAAATAAAAGTAGTTAGAGTAAAAATAGAAAATTTTAATAATATTCTTAAATACAAAATTTGAGTAAGGACTCAGCGTTTATTTGCTAATGGGTTGGCAATCTAGGATATTCATCGACCTAAATGTGTGCGTTTAAAGCATATTTTTAGCATGTGTGAACAATGGAAGCAACAGTCCTTTCCACTTAAGTCCTTCTATTTATATGAGCAGGCACATTATTTCCATGTGAAACAAAAGAAAATTGTTTCAAGTCACTCTAGACGAACGCAGGATACGCTGCCGGAACAGAAGCAAATGTGAATGTTATCAGAATATAATTTAATTTATTGCTTAATTATATTTCATATAATTTTAATATTAAAATTTATGAACGCGTTTAAATATCAGGGATTAAATTCAGACTCTTCCATATCTTAAATCTCAGTTAATGTTGTCTTCTTTTGAGCTCTGACTCTTTTTATAATATAAAAATTAAAAACTAAATATAAGCTTATAAAAATAATAATAATGATTTTAATATTATTTAAATTAATTTAAAATTAAAAAAAAATTTATTGGTAATGGGATATTTTTTTATAATGAAGGAAAATTTAAATTTATTTATTTTTTAAGGACAGACAACAAGTCACTTGATATATAAAATGATATGTTTGGGGCAACGATAAAGATCAGAAATATATATAATTGAAATGAGACAGCACTTCCTTTCCTCAATTTCAACATCAATCTTTCAATCTCAAATCTCAATCTCTCAATAACTCATAAGTCACCCACAAAAGGATTCCAACTCTGAGAAGGGTATTTAAATTGACCCAATAAAGCATGGAAATAGTTTATATACATATATGTCATATATTATATATATAGTATATATAAAGATTTATATATATATTTATATATCCTGCGAAAAGCCTCCTCCTGCTGAATGTGACGTTATTTAATGTCAAAGAAAATCTATTTAGATCCTTGCACTGATTGCCTCTCTCTCCCCCTCTTCCATATGGACGCAATCTGTTCCCTTATATGGTGCAAGCATTTAATATCCTGTTTAGTATATAACCTAAGCAACTTTCCCAACAATCGTATAATATCGATAGTTTATGGTAAGCCACACGAAACATCGGATAAAGCGTAAACGCAATGCATGAATCAACTTATTATAACTGCGTCAGCTTCTGAAGTGGCCCGTAATTTATATTGTTTTCCTTGGGTTAAGCACCACCGCCAGTGGGGGCAGCAGCTCCTTCCAGGAGCTCCCACTTAGGAACTACTGCTTACCTAAAGCGTTGGCCTTTAGCCTGAAGGATCTTTTGTTTAGATAAATTAAGGTACGAAAGCATATTATAAGCCTTGGCTTAGCTTATCGTTTAGAGCAGGACCCTCAGCCATTTCGCATTATCCTTGTACATATATATATATAAGTATATGTGCGTGGTGTGATGTGTGTGAATGGGTGGATGGCTGGATGGGTGCTTTGTATGTGTGTTAGTGTGCGTGTGTGTGTGTGTTATGTGCACATGTCATAACGTGGTCTCGTTTAATCGCTCATTTCGTGTTGTTGTTTTTGCTGTATTTTTTTGGCATCCTCGTGTTTGGCCTTGTTCACAGCTGCGTTGGTCATGTAGTTCATTAAGTGTGTTTGTGAGCGTGTGTGTGTGTGTGTGTATGGGAGGGTAAGTGCAAGTGTGAGCTATGCGTGTGTGGCATGAAAGGGGGGGGGGGGGGGGGGGACTGCCACTCCCACTCCCACTTCGACTCCCACTCCCACTCCCATCCCCACTTCTAGCTGGGTAGTTCGCTTCATGGCTTCAACGGCTGCCAAAGGATGAGCCGGTCTGAGCTCAGCTGCGTTCACTCATCCAGTTGTCAGTTTTAACAAGCTTCATACTTTGGCGCTCCACGTGCTGTGTCATCGGGATGATTGGCATTTTCAAGTAACGGCATTTTTCAGCTACCTGTCGTTTGTTGCCGATTTATGTATGTGTGTGTGTGGGTGTATTTCGGCTTGTGTGGGTGTGTATAAGTATTTTTTCCTGCTGCGCATCAATAAAAATGCCAAAATGACAGGTTTTATAATTGGCGATAAAATGCCACCAACAAGGAAAAACGTCAGCATTCACGGGCGTCCAGCGTTCATTGTCCTTCGCATCCTCACGTTATCCCTTCACGTGTTTACCAGCTGAACCGTGCTGAAGAATTCATTGCTGCAGCTGCCACCGCCCACCCAACCTGCCGTCATCAACCGCCCCGCCTCACCCCGCCCCCGCTTTACAATTGGGATTACACAAATTTGGTCATAAATTGACGTTCGGCAGTCAATAAAAATTTTAATGGTCAACACTTGGTGAATATTGAATGGAAATCAGTTGGCGCTTATAAGAGGAGCATAAGTAAAACAAGCAGAAGATGGCTGCAGGGATTGGAGTGGCCGGTCGTTGGGGCATGCAATATTTGACGCTTAACAACTTCAAGCTGCTGGCTACAGTGAGTTATGGCACTTGCTGAACGACTAGACACGCCGCACAAGTTTCCGTTTCAGATGGGAAGATACGTTGGACGGGAAACGGGATGGAGATAGGAACGGTGGAAGTGGGAGTGGATGTGGTGGGAGTAAGCATTATTTGTGTGGCAACGGATGTTGCAAGTAACTGAACTTCCTACGATGGGCGCCAGTTAACTGTAATAAACACTAAAAGGCATCAGCCACGAGGAAGCTGCACATTTAACGTGCCCGACGCCCGACGCCCGACGCCCAACGCCCAAAGCCCAGCGCCATTTGACTGACAAATGTGGCCGGCGAACATAGCGGCCAGGAAATGGCAAGGAAATTAAAACAAATATTAAATGCCAGGCAACAACTAGGCGCACGGAAAGCGGGAGGTTGGTTGGGACTCAGTAGGACCCAAAAAGGACAAACAGGCTGCAAGCAAGCAACAAGGACTCGCCGAGACTTGCAAAGCCAAATGAAAATAAATATCGTAGAAAACTTTGCCCGCAGCCAAGGCAAGTAACCAGGGGGCATTTAAATGTGGCAGTACGGCAGTTAAGCGGCATGCGGCGTGCGGCATGTGACATGCGGCAACGTCTCCTGCTCCACCTTCTTTCTGCTCCGCTCATTTGCCATAAAAGTCAACAACTTTCGCTGCCGCGACGCTGATAAAGGGCAGTCAAGCAGCGCTGCCATTGCCAATGCCAATGCCAACGTCGCAGACGCCTTCTATTGCCACGCCCCCTTTATTCGATTGAGTTACGCGTAATCGTTCCAAGTGCTTGAAAATTAAATTAAAAATTTATTTACTTTAAAAATGGTAGCGTCTATGGAGCTTGAAGCTTATCACAGTTATACACACATAGACACACGCACACACGCTCACACACACACACAGTCAGTTACATATATAAACACACGCACACAGCTACAGCTGTGCTGCCAAAGGCCATAATAAACCGCAGAGTGATAAGAAATCGATTTGTCACCAGGACGTGAGACTCAATTGGCGCTTAAGCAAACAAAAGCTAACGCGAACGCCGTTGCGTGGGGCATAAATCACGCTACCACATACCAATACATATACACACTTACAGACACAAACACCCACACACACACGCAGGGGTGCAGCTGATGTTGCTACGCATGACGCAAAGGTGGACGTCCTCTGTCTGCCAGTGCGTGGGTCTGTCTGTTGGGCTGTGTGTGTTTGTTTGTTTATGTGTCTGTCCCAAAATATGTATGTATGGGTGGGTGGAGATCTGCGTGTGTGTGTGTGACACATTTAAGTTTATTACAGTTACTCCCGCGAGTTGTTTTGAATCAAATCCCCAACAAAATACTCGATGCTCCACTGCGAAATGTGTGCGCTACTGAGATTTGGATTTACTTGTAATCATTGAGGGAGCCACTCACACACGTGCACACAGTCAGACACATAAACATTCACACACACACACATATACACATACACACCCAAGGACTTCATTCGGAACCGTAGGGTAGAAATTGAAACAAATTTTTGAGTTCTGCCTTAGTTTGAGCTCAAGCTAAGCCCACGACGCATTGAGGAGCTGAAGGACCTCTAAAAAGGGGATATAGCCTTGAATATGTCACTTTATTTTAGGCGTGCGCCTAATGATTATGTTCCAGGCATTGCCAAAGGATACAACAGGATAACAAAGTTGCTGGCGCTTGTGTTGATTTATGTTCCATTTGCAGGTAAATCCCAGTGAAAGATAATTTCCATGTGTTTATTTCGGCAAAATTTGTTGTCGTCTCCAACGCGAGTCCTTACAATCAAGGCGCCATTTTGACAGACTTATTTGCGCTCCAGCGATCCGCAGCGCTTTCCCACTTCCCCACTTCCCACACATATCCTTTTCCGCCTTCATCGAAATACCCACGTCCACCTCAATCGCCATCTATAACCTCCAACCTCTGAGATCCGCTTCAACTTCGCATCACTCGGCATGTCGCATGTCCTCCCGTTGGAATAGTGGCTGTCGAGCAGTTTAAAATACGGCATAGCGAAATCCTGCTGAGATGTTCCAGCCACTGCTTGCACCCCCTCCCCCAGTCACCCCACTCCCTTCAGCCCCAAAACTCTTCCTTTTTCTTCACGCCTCGTTTCGCCTCTCCACTCCCTGGAACCATGCAACTTCCTTGTGGTAGCTGCTTTTCCTTCTGTCTGTCTGTCAGCTTCCCTTCAATTGGGTACATCAACTTTTCCATTGATTTACCAATATTTCATTAAAAGGATACTTTCATATATTCAAAGGATATTACATGTCATTTTGGCATCATTAAAAATACTTTAAAGGACATTCTACGTTTTTTTTATACTTAGTGTCTGCCTCTGAGCCTCTTTTTAATTAAGAGCTTTGAAATTTATAACTGAAAATATTTTATCCTTCTTCGTTCCAATAGTCTCCTTCTCATCCCTTTTTATCATTCGAATCTCTTCAATCGTTAAGTTTTCGCTCTCTTGAAGAGTGTAAAAAACTCGACTCCTTTTTCAGCGCCTCAAAGTTTAGGACTTACGTCTTTTCCTGTGGTACCATTTTTATTGGGTAGTCCGTCTCACCGCAGTCCTTGTCGTTTCTTACTTACATCGCAGACTCCTTCCTCTGCTCCTCTTTTTCTCCCTCACTCCAAATCCTGTTGTTGCTCCTGGTCCCAGCATCGAGTCTCGACGGTAATGTTTTTTCCCGTCCGCACGTGAAATATTTGCGACTGCCGCAAAGTAAACAAGGACTCGCATTAACTTTCGGTTACTTTCAGTGTATGTACATGTGGAGGTTTCTGTCTCTGTGTGCATGGGTGTGTGTGTGTGTGTTACCAAACACACTCAGAATTTAGACGCTTCATTTCACTTTATTTCAACTGCGATTTCAATTTAAATTCCACGATTTTCCTTTTGCGCTTCAACGTCTTCGCTTGGGCGCTCGACTGCTTTCCATTCGACGAAGAAGAAAAGCTCATAAAAATTAATGGAATCTTGTGATTTTAATTTTTAATTTGGGATTTGCGGGTTACCAAAGTTTATTTAGCCAGCCAAAAGTGCCCGTGGATGCAGTCAAAAGATTGTTTCGTTATTGCCTCTGATTAAAAATGCAATGCGAATCCTTTCCTTTCCTTTCCTTTCGATGCCAACACTTCAATTCATGTTGCGGTCAACCGTTTGCAGGCTTTAAGATTGAATGGAAACCCTTTTTGGGAATTCATTTACTTTTGGATCAGCTCTTAAGTAGGAGTCCCAAGCCCCCAACCCCCCACCCCCACACCATCCAACGATGGGCACGGCCATCGAGGGCTAAAGCAAACATAAAAACGTAAATGTTTTAATTAACTTTTGTTTACCAAGAAAAACCTCCCCAGCAAAAAAAAAGTACAAACTGAAACTTTTCAATTTACTTGAACTCTTCAAAACTTTGAGCGTTCCCAGCGAAATCTGATATTTCGCTGGTCCACTGCTTTTTTGCTGGCACTGTATGGACATCGCACTCCTAAGCAGATTACTGTTTGCTTTCAATTTACTATCCCAGTGTCTCCATCCAGATCCAGATCCAGATCTTAAAGCCAAACTGAATTCCAATCTGATTCGCCATCGCCACCATCGCCATCGCAATCCTTTCCAGTGCAAATATTTGTCCTGCGGCTATTAACATTTTGATGACCACAGCCCCTTGGCAGCCAGTTGATGGCTCAGTTATGCGCTTGTCTTTTGGGATCGCTGTAAATTTATTAGCTGCACATTTTTGGCCGTTAAACTGTCAAATGGCAGCAACTTCGAGCCATGCCACAAACATTAAAAATTCCTCAAAGCTGCTAAAAAAAAAAAAATTTCAAAAAAAGGACCCAGAATATGGCTGAAACTCGCTGGAAAACTATGCAAATGTCAGGAGTAGGAACTTTATGAGTTTGCAGCTGGTGCAAACTTTGATAAAACAACGAAGCTTGGGCAACTTGGGATATGCTGTGGCGCCACCAAAGTAGTTGCAGGCATCCCACTTCAAATTTGCTTCATTAGCGTAATGCCCGAACGGCATTAGTGCCGTGTCAAAGGTCAGCAAAGGTGCTGGCCCCAAGGACTATTGCCCCGGCAGTCAAGAGTTGAGTGCTTAGTGTGGATTTGCATCTCCATTAAGTTGAGCATGTCGCACGATGGGTTAGTGCAACAAGCATATCATTTTGGTGGATTAGCGGCTTGTCCTTGTGCAGCAATGATGCCCGAACAGAAGTCGTTCCGTAACAAGGATATGGCTCGAAAAACAGCATACGGCCACAGAGGCAACCTTTTGCCAGCAAATCGCATACCGCAGCAATTGCAAAGTAGAACAGAGCTTCTGGGTGGTTGGGTGGTTGGGTGGTTGGGTGGCTGGGTGGTTGGTTGTTGGTGGTGCTGGTGGTGGTTTTGGTGATCAGGATGCGACCAGACCACGACCATAACTAGCTTTTGGTCTGCGTGCTGCGTACAAACAAAAGTGACAGGAACATGCCACTGCTGCTGATGATGGCACACACAGCCGCAGTCGCCGCCGCAGTCGCAGTCGCAGCCGGAGCCGGAGCCAGAGCCGGAGCAGATGTGGCAAATGCGGCAGTGACACCGCCAGTGACAGCCACATCGTCGACATAGATAGATAAACAAGAGTTGTTATTGCCATTGTTGTTGGCGATGTTGCTGGTGTTGTTGGCGCACATATCGCTCATAAACACGACCATAAAAGTAACACCAAACAAACAACGAAACAAATATGCGATAAAGACAGCAACAGCAAAATGTACATGCACGTCGAAAGTTAATGGTCCTTCAATGGAAGGAAGAGTCTAAGTAAAAACTTCGGTCACTTGCTGCCATCAAGGGCGAACATCAAATCGCCACTAAAAACAAAGTCATCAGGACTTGATTTATGCGTTAACTTAACTTCAAAACTCTCAATTTGAAAGTCATCTTAGCGCCACTTCTTGGCCCACGCAGCGTATACGTGATATGCGCTTGAAGCGCAATGCGGTGATAACAAAGACGAGTGCAACTTTAGTTTTGCTTTGACGTAATCGTCGACGCTTCCGCTAATTAAGCCAACAGAGGAGGAAAACGAGGAGGAGAAACTAGAATAAATAGAAATTAGGGAAAGGACAACAACCAAAAGGAAATTGCGGGGAGATTATTGCATTTTCTGGCGGCCTTTGCAGGCAATGCCTCTCCCTGCGTCTTGGTCATTTGTGTGTGTGTGTGTTGATAAACGTTTACCGTCACTTGAGTGGCAAGGAGAAAGGAACTGCTCCAAAATGCGCAAATAGTAGAAGGACGAAACGGCACAGCTTCGGGCAAGGAAAGCAACTGCATCCACATCCATATCCACATCCACATCTGCATCTCCATTGATGGGGGATGTGGACGAAGATGTGGACAACAAGCGCTGAGAGCGTTTTCCCAGCATTTAGCTTGCTTTCTTTCCTTTGGTTAAAGGAAAAGCAACCACCAGCTACCGGGCACATTCACGCACACATACCCATCCAAGCACACACACACACACACACACACACACACACACACACCGCAGTCGCATAATAATGCGGACACGCAGCGAAGGATGCACGCTTTATTTGCCTTAAACAGAGCGCGCCGCATTTGTTGCCGCTTTTGCTTATTGTTGTCTTTCAGAAAGTAGGCTACGTCGTCGTCCTCATCCTTGTCATCATCATCATCATCATCATCCCTTGGGCCATCTCCTGTTCAAATTAAACTGAAAGTCTTGTCCGACTTGCAGACAACGGAAAGAAACGTTGTCTGGCTATTCTTCCCCAATCCCCCGCCCCCCGCCCACATTTCTCCTACTCCCATCCTCATCCCCATCATGCATCCCCATCATCCATCCCACAGTTCCCATTCGCCCAGCTTCACTCCCGCATCATCAACGAACGATTTCACACTGCCTTTCCCCTAGCATTTTATGAGCCAAAGTGGCAGCACTTTTTCTAGAACACTCAGACCTTGTCCGTTCTTGGAATCGTCCTTCCACATTCCTCCCCCTCCTCCCCCGACAGCTATTTGTGCCCCTGCACTTGCGAATGTTGTAATTAAAGTTTAAGGATTGCGCAAAGTTGGGAACAAGTTAGAGAACGACGCAAAAAGAAAAAGATAACTCAAAGCACACAGGCAAAAACGTTAAACAAAAGCCGGGAACAAAGCGCTTACGTTGACCTGGCCAGGACCCGTACCCATCGCCAGCTCCCCGCTTGTCACTCCGTCAACGTTCATGTTCAGAGTCTATAATAATCGATAGCTCTTTAACTTCCCACACACACACACACACATAGGCAAAAACAACAACTGACGGGTTAAGCTCAAGCTTAATGGTCATCGAAGTTGACACAGGGACAAGCAATAGAGAGAAAAGCGAGCGGAAAGCTGGAAAAGCTGGTAAAAGGCATTGCCAGGCATATTTCCATTTCTGTATAGAGGGTAAAACTTTTTTTGTTGATTTATTAAATTAATTGCTGCCACATGCAGCTGCCCCCCCTCTACCCCTCGACCTACCCACGCCCCAAGCCCATGCACCAACGATCTTAACGTTTGTTTGTCTTTCATTACATTTTTGCAAAATCCCGCAAAATAAAAAAAAAAAAAGAAAAAAGAAAAAAGGAAAAAACAAAACACAACAGAAAAAAAATGACAGAAACTTTTTTATGACAACATTCATGCAACAGTCGGTGGGTCAATGTTGTCGCCCAGGACAACCAAGAGCAGCAGCACAAGCAGAGGCAGAAGCAGAGGCAGAGGCAGCGGCGGCAGCAGCAGCAGCAGTGGCAGGATGACAGGTCCTGCCATAAAGGTCACGTTTTATAGCTAAAAGTTTTTACTTCCCCAAATCTCATTCTGATATGATAATGATATATGTGTATGATCCTATATATATTATCCTTTAATATCCTTATATGTCCTAATGTGTGTGTTTATGCACTGTCATGGAATTGATAACTTTATTCGCTTTTCACTTCAGTTTGGGAAACTTTATAGTTTCTTATAAAGATTTATGATGCATGGAAAGATTGATTCAAGGACATCATTTAGAATAAAAACTTAATATTATATTCAAAGGATTCTTGATTATAAAAATGTCTAGACTTTCGTATAATAATAAATACTTGAAAATGAGAGCTGAGAAATGTGTGAAGTCTTTTCTGGAAGCTGGGGCTACGGAGTTTAAGCGGTATCATCTATATCCTTTTCAGATGTGAAGTATATAACTTTGAGTAAAAAAAGGAAAGAAGGATTTCTTCAAGTCCTTTATAATTAAATTAATTCTTAGTCCATCTCCATCCATAGCCTTGTATATATTGTTATACCAGGCCCCCAACTTCACTGTGCCTTATTCAGGCTTGGCCCTCAATGAAGGTCCGATTGAAGGACCTTTGCTGCATAAAAACTTAACTTGAATTTAATCGAAATTTTCATTTTTGGAAAAAATGAGATTGCGTTTTAATAAACTGATTACAAGAAACAGTCTAGACATTGGGAAAATGATAAATACTTAAAAGTGAAAAGCGTAAAAACTCTGAGGGTCTGACATCTCGAGTCTAGCGACTTGTCCCTATCCTTATCAGCAGTCCTGGAATTAAGGATTTCTGCCAGTCATCAAGGCGACTTCAGTTGCTGACACTTTGTTGTATTGGCCAAGTTTTCTGCCAAAGGACCTTCGTCAGGTGTCTGCCATCGTGGACAGAATCAACTTAAAAACTGCGCTCAATCCACTCGGAAAATGAAACTGACGTTCAGGAAAACACATTTGGAAAAGCTTCTTGAACTTGAAAATAACAATTTCCATTGTTTGCTTAATCAAAATATCGATTTTATTTCTTTGGCCACACAAATACTTTTACTCCATGCGTATCCTTTTTGGCTTAGCTGTAATTGCTTGCAATTGATCTGCATATCCTTTTCATCGGAATTTCAATATTTAATTGCACATGCAGATGGAATTGGAATTGTTTTAGTCCTTGCAATACTTTTGTCTTTCTCTTCCTACCTCCACTCCCCCTATTCCTATCTCTCCCTCTCTCTCTCTCTAACCGAAGCTTCACATCTCTTCCGCTTTGCCATCTCTCGCTTTGTCCTGTGTGTTGTTGCAACACTCGGAAATTGAGAACAAGTTATTATATGGCAGAAATGATTTATGCGGACGTTGCACGCACCGAGAGACGCTCAAAGGAGCAAAATGAATTGCCACACGACGTGTTGCTGTTCCACACAATTTCCGGTGAGACCAGCGTAGCACATCCCACAGTTGGCTGCACGTCCAGCTCCTTCTGCAGCGCCTCGGCCTGCCACATCACTCAGAGTGTTAGCCGGGACAGACGGCAGGGAGGCAGGAGGCAGGCAACTGGGGGGGAGTAGGCGCCACAGACACAGCAGGAGGCAAGGACATGACATCCAATCGGTTCGCACACTCTTGCAATTGATTTAGCATCATGGAAAGCGAATAACGGTATTTGTTGGGCCGCACAGGTGAGGCAGCTGGGTGGGAGCAACCCTCCGCTGATACGCTGGCCGAACTTAAAGTGTACGATTTGTGTGTTGGCCAAGTTAAGAGCATTTAATGGCGCCACAATTTGCCTTTGTTATTGTTGCCGTCCGTGGGGCAAGGACAAGGACAAGGACAAGGAAGGTGTTGATGGCTCCGCGGACCCCGATGAGAGCCAAAGAAAAATGACGCCACAAAACCTCACGGTGCAAAATACTCATTTATTTCGATGGCCAGGGTGTGGCAGAGAGTGGAGCTCAGAGAGCGGTATGTGGCAGACGGTATGCGGCATGCGGCAAGCGGCAAGCGGCAAGCGGCAAGTGGTTAACGGAATATGTTGCACGTTTAACGCTTCGCTTCAGAATTTATTGCTGGGCGGCTGCGCGGTTGACAGTAAAACCCATAAAAATTCACTGCGGCGGCACAGAAGGATCCGCAGCACAATGTGGGCGGGGAATGAGGGGAGGAGTCGAAGGCGGCAGATTATGGGTGTTTGTGTTGGGGTGGACGTTGCGGCTGCCTGTTTACAGTTACTTAATTCTTTTGCATGAACTTGCCACATAAAACAATAACAATTGTACACCTTTTGCCTTCAACTTTTATTTACCTGCTCTCTCACTCACACACAGTCAGTAATCGTCTCTCTCTCTCTCTCGTTCTCGTTGCAGGTATGTGTTGAAAGTGTGTCAATTGTGCGACGGGGACTAAGGTAAAGGGGCAAGCATTTCGATTGCCGGCAACTTTATGAAATTTTCTTTAAACTTTCCAAACTGCTGCCATTTACCGCGTGGCGTTCAACATTTTGGGGCGTGTCGGACACCAGTGATGTTGTTGTATATGTGTGTGTGTGTGTGTGTGTGTGTGTGTACCTGTAATTGTTATTGTTGGTGCCGTCATAACGCGCGCTGATTGTATTATGAGTGACGTGCACCGCAAAAAAGCTTTTAAGTCATTAATTTCATTTCGAGTGCCACACTCAAAGGATTTTAAAGTGCACGACAATTGTTGCAAAGCCCATGGCTGCTGCCGCTGCTGTTGCCGCTGCTGTTGCTGTTGCCGTTATTGTTGACAATCGACAGGCTGTAGGGACAATCTGTGTGCCACATCCAGTGGCAACAACACGGCCATTAAGTTCGCTTACAAATGTCCTTTTTTACATCAAATGAATTTGTTCAGCACGCGTAAAAGTGTCAGCCGAAAATAAATCTACTAATAACTACGATTTATACATTCTAACAAGGATAGAAGGATATGTAGGGATAAATATGTGTGTCCTGGCCACATTCGCATTTCTATGCATAAATTTCTCAAGCTTCAAATGAAAAATAAACCAAATGTCGCCTTTAAAGGCTTACCCTCTATACATGTGCACACATGTGTATGTGTGAGGCCTTCTCTACATGCGTGCATATGTGTGATTGTGTGTGTGTGTAGCTAGTTTGTGAAATCTGAAAACACAATTTGCATTCAAGTGAATCAAATAAATTAGTTTGTAAATTTTAATGTGGAAACGTTGCAACATTTTTCCTATGGCCAAATGTTTTATTTTTTTGGAATGGGCGTGGCAAACGCCCATTTTGGGCTGTTGCTGTACGCGCTGTCGGCTGCGGGGCGACTGCGGTTGTCGGCAAACTTTTGGCTTATTTGATTAAATAATTTCCACTTAACTTCTTACTTTTGCCTCGACAACGTCTCGAGGGCAAAGGACAGAACGCAAAAGTCGAAGAATTTATCTGCCTCTACAGATGTGTGTGTGTGTGTGTGTGTGTGAGTGGGTGTGTTGGTAATTAAAACCAACAAATGCCTGTTCGCATGTATGTGCGCACACACACGCACAACAATTTAGCTGGCAAATTAGTATGGCAAAAACTTAATCTTTGGCCCTCAGGCCAAAGCCTCAAGGAATGGAAGGTAGGCGAACACATAAAACGCTCACAATAAATGGCTTCTGCCTTTTGGTAACTGGCATTGATTGTTGGAACTTCTTTATAGATACCATAAGTATGCATACACATGCACACACATGTCTGCTAATATATGTATGTATATAGAGGGTGGAAGATGTGTTGCGGCGTTGGTGAGAAAATACACCCGGCAACTCCTTTGATATTTACACTCGCTACGGGGAACCGACAACCACCGCTGGCAGCTCCAAATGAAGTGGCCCAGTGGCTTGGGGCGTCTCATGACAAGTAGATTTACAGTGTGGTCAGAGAAAGTTACACTGAGCGAAAATACTTAATTGCAGGTTGGGAATAAACCAATTTAAGGACTTCCACTCGTCCTAAATTTAAAGATGAAGCAACGTAGAAATTAAATTATATTTCATAAAGTTATTCTTAAAAGACATTCCCCGAATCCCCTCGAAATACCCCAAGTCAAGATCTCAAATTCCAGAATTGTCTCGGCAGCAACGATTTTTTAGAGCCTGGGATTTTGCAGTCAACGCTTGTTTATCTTAGCACCAAGCGTGTCTCGAATCCTTGGGCTTTAAAAGCAAAATACGGATGAACGTGACTGCCCGAGCAGGACTACTCAGGATTTTCTCTGTGCAAGAAATTTTATAAATTTAAACCCTTTTAGAATATAAATAAAGGTCGCATTTATTATAATTATAAATAATAAATAATAAATAATAAATAATAAATAATAAATAATAAATAATAAATAATAAATAATAAATAATAAATAATAAATAATAAATAATAAATAATAAATAATAAATAATAAATAATAAATAATAAATAATAAATAATAAATAATAAATAATAAATAATAAATAATAAATAATAAATAATAAATAATAAATAATAAATAATAAATAATAAATAATAAATAATAAATAATAAATAATAAATAATAAATAATAAATAATAAATAATAAATAATAAATAATAAATAATAAATAATAAATAATAAATAATAAATAATAAATAATAAATAATAAATAATAAATAATAAATAATAAATAATAAATAATAAATAATAAATAATAAATAATAAATAATAAATAATAAATAATAAATAATAAATAATAAATAATAAATAATAAATAATAAATAATAAATAATAAATAATAAATAATAAATAATAAATAATAAATAATAAATAATAAATAATAAATAATAAATAATAAATAATAAATAATAAATAATAAATAATAAATAATAAATAATAAATAATAAATAATAAATAATAAATAATAAATAATAAATAATAAATAATAAATAATAAATAATAAATAATAAATAATAAATAATAAATAATAAATAATAAATAATAAACAAAATTTAATTTCTCCCAGTGTACACGTTTACACATATGAGTGCCCAGGATCAGCTGGAATAGCCGAGAAAGGAGCTAGGAAGAAACAGGATATAAATGACTGGGTGGCGCCTTTCGGCTGTAAGTGAGGGGTGTGAACAGGAGAAATAGGGTTAAAGCAATACGAAATAGAGTAAAAGAGTAAAAGAGGAAGAATAGGCTATGGAGGGGGGCGGGAGTAACAGTGATGGGGAGTGGAGTGGGGGTCCTGGGCAGGAGTTTAACATGGGTTCGCAAATTGTATTGTTTTTGTGTAAATTAGTTCATTTTGCGAATGTATGCGTATGCGTGTGTGAGTGTGTGTGTGTGTGTGAGTGTCGTGTGTGCGCTGTGTGTATTTTATGTGTTGGGTAGAACTTGACGCTCTATCTTCAGCTTGGACGACGTGCTTGGTCCTTTTAATTTGCATGTTTTATGCTCACTTTATGAGATTTGAGTTCGTCCTGTGGTTTAGCATAAAATATTAAACTGGCCCGCATGTGCGTGTATGCGAATGTATCTATGTGCGTGTACGTGTGCATGTGTGTGTGTGTGTGTGTATTTTGGCCACCTAAAAGTTGTTGCGATCATAATTTATCGTTGGCTTTATCGTGTCGTATATATATTTGTATATGTATGGGTGTATGAGTGTATGGGTGTATGAGTGTATGAGTGTATGAGTGTATGAGTGTATGAGTGTATTTATGTGTATGTGTTTGTGTGCCTGACATGGAGGGTGCCTTTCAATTTGAGTTTTTGCCTGACGTTGCCACAAATCTGGCTCATGTTCTGTTTAGTTTTTGTTTTGCTTGTTGCTGTTGTTCTATGCCGCTTTATTGTTGTAGTTGTTGTTGTTGTTGTTATTTATTTAATTTATTTATTTATGTGAGTCACTAAAACCACTTTAATCAGCCGAATGTGACATGCCCAGCTCATCTGGCCTAGAAATAAAGCCGCCCATATAAGCCCACGTCCCAACATGCCCGCCCATCACACTAAGCCCTTTCATTTATAAGCCGTCAACACGCACCACGCACCACGCACCACACACATCCCGCACCACACACCGCGCAACATGCGGCATGCACCACAACGTGGTTAACGACCCTGCGACCATATATTAGTTGAGCATTTGACCAATTGGCCAGTTAGTCAGTTGGGCGGTCGGTCAGTCGGTCGTTTGGCCAGTTTGTCGTCTCATTTTGTGACAACAGCCGAAAGACATGCAATCCTTTGACAGGATGAGGGAAACTTATGCAATTGTTGCGTTTGGGACATCAATTATATAATCATCCAATTGAATGTCACGTGCTTGACAAATTAGTGGGCAATACAATTGCAGGAGGTCAACAGTGGAACGGGAACGGGAACGGGGACGGGCACGGCCGAAGGATGTGGCACGACGGCCACTTGAGTGCAACTGTTGCTCAATTGCTGGCAAACATGTGAATAATTGAAGTCCTGGAGGGTTAAATTCCATTTTGGAAGCAATGCATAAACATAGATAATAGATGAGCAGACCATGCGTTCTGGTCACATTCAGCTACGTGCGAGCCAACAAGGATTCACAAGCACACGAATGAAGGCGGAAGAAGGTGGCAGAGGGTTGAGTTGGGGGCAGAAGGTGGAGGCGATGTCAGACGTCGAAGCACATGTTAAACTCTTTACACCGACATAAACAGCGAGCGAAATACGTGCGTTGCATGATACATTGTAATTGGACAGACAGGCGGACAGGCGAACAGACGAACAGACGGACAATCGGACAGACGGACAGACATTTGGATGACAAGTTGGACGCACAGCTGGGCGGGAGTTGGGAAGGACTTGAAATGGTTTTGCAGTTGGATTTTCATGGCATCAAATTGATGAGATTGTGCAAGGATCTGTTCCGTTTTGACAGTATATCCTCAAACAAAAACAAACAAACAAACGAACGCACACAAAAAACACTTTTTGAGCTTTGCTTTGCCGTTGATATAGCACACCACCCCCACCCCACCCCACCCCACCCACTCTACCAGCCAGCCCCTTATTTCATGACACTACCGGCCTTGATCCTGTCTTGTGGCTGGTAAAGCAATCAACCAGAAAATGCACCAACAATGGCACTTCTCCTCTCCATCTCTTTCTCCTCTACTCTCTCTCTCTCTCTCTCTCTCTCTCTCACCCCCTTTCCCTCTTTCTTTCTGTATCGCCATATGACATGTAGCTGGCGAATGCAACTGAAGTGCGTTCCCTTGCACCACGTTCAAACGCACCGAAGATGTGGCACATTGGGGTCGCATGTTTTCAGCAACTGTCAACGGAAATTGCTGTCATCGCACTCCACGGTTGAAGGGGAGAGAAGGGAAGGGGGCGGTTGGGATTAAGGGGGTGAAGCTGTAGGACTTGTACACACTCTTTGGGGTGAAAGGCATCGAATCGAGCTTCCAGATACTCATCCATAAATCTGTATATGATATAAGTGTGCACACACACACTTGTTGTATATTTGACATTTGGTCACTCAAACCTCGAGCTGATGGCCACCAAGGGTCTTCTCGGTTTTTGGCGTGACATTGAAGGACTTGCGGGCAGGACACACCGTATGTGAATGTCCCTGCGGGTAGGTGTGTACGTGCCTGTGTATGTGTGTGTCTGTCACAAACACATGCCTCAATTTAATAACAAAACAGGAAAATAAGCAAACAACCACAGGAAGAAGAAGAAGGAGCGGCAGAAGGGGAAGAAGAAGAGCAGAAGAAGAAGAAGAAGAAGATTAAGAGCGAAGGAGCTATAAGGAGCGTATGACCAAGCAGAACATGAAATAAATGAGATATCACCAATTTGTATTGAATACCGTAAATGACATAATGACCAGGACAACGTCCTAGCCAGGACCTTGTTGTGTCCTTGTTGGATCGTTTATCGCTCCATCTAACGCCAGTTCCAGTTAATGCCGCCAATCATTTACGTCCAGCCCTGAACGCAATTAGGAACACACAAGCCAGACACTTGCAAGTCATTAACCATATCGAAGGCGTTGCAATGCCATCGCCTTATTACGTATACGACGCATGTGACAAAGGGACTTCAGGCGTGGTGTGTCCAGTGTGAGGAAGAGAAGCTCAGAGCCTTCGTTAAGCAGGATAACTACTCAAGCGAAAGGAGTGAGCAGTTCCTAATCGGTACTTAGACACAAGTATAGGCAACGGATTACAATAGAGCATTTAAGACCCTGGGAAAGGATAATTAGGACAAAGGATTGTGGATAAGCGGTTACATCAGGCAATGAAATCGAATGACCTTAATTTTCACTTTTAATGCTAATTTGATACCAAATCGATCATCAATTGAACTGTCAAATTGGGTTCATTGAATTATAAGGATCATTAGGAAGGACAATTAGAAAGCTCTTCGATGCAGGCCTGTAAAATAAGCAGCCTTAAGAAATCATTAGGCGGGACATTAAAGTCGCTTAACTAACTAATAAATACCTCTAACAATTTATATGGCGGATCATGAATTTTTATCCTGAACATTTGTAAATAATTTTACGAAGTCCTTGCTTATATTCTCGACTATTCTATTAATCCTTCTTTCCGCTATTATTCCTTCTAGTTTTTCATAAGTGAAAACTGTTCCTTTATTTAAGATCACAGAAAATTTAACTACTCCAAATTAAAGCCTATAAATAAATGAAATGTTGGTCATCCTTAAGACTCACATAAAGAAAAACCTTAAAGGATAACCGCAACGCAGCGAAAATAAAAATACATCGTGAATTTCTCATATTTTAAATAATGAGAAAACTTGCGGTTTGTTTGAGAGAACAAAATTCAAAGGGAATAAATAAATCAATAAAATATGTGAATACTCCAACAGTCTTTTAAATAAACTACAACGTATCCTTTATGAAACTGAAACAAAAGTTACTCATTTTGAAATTTCAAAAATTATAAAAAAACAAAAAAAAAAAACTTTGCGTATTCAAATCTTTGACTAAACCTACATTTAGTTCATAATAACATTTCGACCAAAGCGCTTCTTGGAATCCTTAGCCACAGCTAAAAACACAAGATGCTCCTTCCAGCATTTATATCCTGTTCATCTATAATTGTGTAGAGAGATAGAGAGAGAGAGAAGGACTTAAGTCGTCGGCAGCCTTGAGTGTAAATAAGCTCTTTAAGGAATCTTAAGCCTTTTTATAAGAAGTGTTTTCTTTTCATTTGCTGAAAAGCGCCTTGAAAAGAAGAAGACGAGGCGAATGATGGCAGAGACAAGGAGTGAGAGAAGAAGGTGGGAAAAGAAGGAAAGAAATTATAAATCATAATTGTTTTAAAATTGAAAAAAGGGACGAGACAATAGAAATGAAAGAAATTGGAACATAAAGTGTGAAGCAGAGACAGAGAGATGAAGTGAGAGAAAAATGAAAGAGAAGTGGATAATAAATTTGAATATAGGCAAGGATTGATAATAGAGAGAAGAGACATAAAGTACAAAGGAGGAGTAAAGAATCACAGAAGTCATAAAGGACTCAAATTTAAAGAGATTAAAGGATCCATCAGAAAGCAACTCCTAGACGACGATTGAAACGTAGAGGGTAAAATGGAGGAAGAAACGAGATGAGAAAAGGGCAGAAAATCATAAACAGGAGAGCAGCAGGAATAAGGATAACAGAACAGACAAAAAGAAGAGGAGATTTATTTATTTCATGGTCACACTCGAATCAAGGCATCCTTAAAGTAAAGCACATATTTTATAGGGTATTATTTACGGCCAAAAGTATTAACGATAAAAGAAAAACAGCGGGAAAAGCAGCGGGAAAAAAGCACACAAAAAATATGTCAAAGGCTGGCCTTTTATTTCCATTGCCGCGACACGCGTCTAAATGGACAAAACATGTGCCAATTCGGGCTGCGCGAGGTCTCCACTTTGAGGGGAGGGTGTGGGTCTGTGAGGAGGGGTCCCAGCTGCAAAGGGGGTACGAGCTGTGAGCAAGATCCTTTATGGTATGAATTAAATGGACTACAAAGCAACAAAAACAATGGCAAAATAAAAGTGGAACAAAACGAAGAGAAACAACAACAACAACAACAGCAACAACAACAATAACAGAGCTAGAAACAACAATGAGGCGGCAACTGGCAACTCGTAAAGCAACAGGGGTATGTGAAAGGGCATAGAGAAGGGGGGGTTAACAGCAGCAGCAGCAGTGGCAGCAGCAGCAGTGGCAGAGCAACGGCAGCAGCAAAGAAAATTCGTATACAAATTGTAAAGAAATAAAATTTTAGTATGCGCATATTGATTTTATGATCAGAAATAACTACGCATAGGAAGCACTAGGCGATTGAAGAGGGGTATGTGGGGGGAGGGAGAGGGTGTTGGGTACTATGCTATGAGTGGGGCAGAGAAATGGAGAGAGGGGCAAGTGCTGGTTAGGACCCTCTTGGATACATTTCAAAAAGTGCAAAGCAATCAGAAGCCTCGTGTCTGTCTCTCTGTCTGTCTCCCTGTCCGTCTCTCCGTCTATCTGTCCGTATGGACAACCAAGAGCAATGTTCAATTGCTCGGCATGAAAACGAAATAAAAAGCAAGAAAAATAAAATTACAAAATGGAGCAGCCGTTGGTTCATTTAATTTGGAACCAGTTCCGCTCCCCTGCCCATCGGATAGGCTGGCGACAGCCGTAAAGTATCCGCTGGCCATACACATTTGACGTTGGCAATAAATTTTTGCTTTAGCATCTTCCCATCCCCCACCACCATTACCCTCCCCTTCAGCACTGAGATAGAGAGTGGGAGAGAGAGAGAGAGAGGGGAGGACTGTGAAAATGCCCGGGAAAACATTTTTCACAATTCTGTCATTTCACTGGCGTTTCTGTGGTATCTCGAAATATATTTGATTTAATGCAAATTGATTGGACAGCGGATGTCGTTCATGTGTTTTCCTATATAGTGCCAAGTTCAAGGACTCGCACATGATAATAAAAAGTACACAGAAACAGAGAAGAATCAAAGCACAAGCAAAGGCAAAAGGAAAGTGTGGAGAGGGGAAAAGGGGAAAAAGGGAGACGGGAAAAAGAATAACAAATAGGAAAAGAAATGCAAACAGACTCTCGAATTTTTCACAGACAAACTTTTAATCTCATTTGCTCATTTTTCGCATTATCCGCTTCATAAAAATTCTATAATCCCACTAAACCTTCTGCCAGTTGGCCAAAACACACAAAGTGGGCCAAAATGAAACCGAATACGTCAACAGACGCACAACAATAAAAATATATAAAGAATATAAGGAAAAGGCGCACAAAGTAGCAAAATATGTGCGACTCCCAAAAAAAAAAATAAAATTAAAAAAAAAACAAGAAATAAAAAAATAAAAAAAATGAAGAAAAAAATAAAATAAAAAAAAATAAATAGAAATAAACGAAAAAAAATAAATCAAGAGAAATATATAAAAAATTGAAGATGAAACCGAAACCGATGTCAAAATGCTGTAGCTGTGACTGTAACTGTGACTGTGACTGTGACTGTGAATGTAACTGTAACTGTTACTGAAACTGGAACTGAAAGTGAAACTGAAACGTCGACCCATTGTAGGAGTGGCTGGAGAGGGGGCGGTGGCGGTCGGCGTACCGCCGCCTGATGGCCAAAATGTATGCCACAGAATGTTGTTTACAAATCTCTTCAGCAACGCCCACAAATTTGTATGCAAGGCATTGTTGTTGGCCGGCGCTCCTCGACCCTCGCGCCCTTTTGGCATGCGGGTCAGAGGTCGTAGATTTCAATATTTACTTTGCCCCAAACCGAAAGCACAAAAAGGAAGAAAAAAAAAAGACAAGAAACTTTCTGCTGAGACCGCCTAATGATAGCTTAAAGTTTTTTTCCCAATATTTTTTTTTCTTATTTTTTTTATCCTGTTTTTTTTTGGGGGGGGATTGGAATAGAGCTGGAAGGAATGGGATGGGGACAAGCTTGTAGGGAGCGGGATTGTTCTCTTTATTAAATTAAATATGACCGTCAGGCCGGATGATAATAATAAGAAGTAGGCGGCAGCTGACATACGAGCACGCCCAGGATCCCATAAATCGACAGGCTGGGCCCAATGGCGACGCCAAAGCCACACGCCTGCCATAAACTAGGCTCCCAGTCGAATGTTCTATGGGGATACCCCCAACCCCTCTCCCCCTCGTCATTGGTTAGGCACCCAGCCGAATGTTCGAGCGCTGGAATGTTGAACTACTCCATGGCCCCTTGGTCACATGTCCAGTGGCCACTTGAGAGCAGTTCCGGGCGCCCACTTCAAGTGGCCTTCAATTGCGTACGGGATTCGTATTGCTGTGCCTGAAGTGTAAGTGTAAGTGTGTGTGTATGGGTACAAGTGGGTGTATGAGTGAGTGTGTGTGTGTGAGTGTGTGTGAGTGTGTGTTAGCAGCGTTATAATTATGTCACTTTTGGCCTAAATCGAACCCAAGTTCGAGACACATCGCCATCTGTCGCACATTTCAACTTTAACTTTGGCTTTAAATGCGGACAGCTAAGCGTCCGTTATTGTCCTTTAAATGACTTTAGCGAAGGAAATGTGTCCATCCCTAAGCGAAAAAGTGTCAAATAAGAAACTAAATCGCATGTCCTTGCTGACCCCTTTGTGTTTTTTTTTTGCGTTTTTGGATTTTAGATTTTCGCAAAACGCGTCTCATCTTCGCTGGCTGCTGACGCACGGCGAGGGGCACGTGGGGGCAATAATGTGGCTGCCATTTGGGGTCGTTCGATGCCCCAGGGCGGCATTTAATTACCGCTCGTGTTCGTTGTAATGAGGCAAATTGCTTTTTGCTGTCAATTAAAGTAAAGTTTTCCCTTGTAGCCACCCTTCAATTCTCGCACCCAGTCCTTCTGCTCCTTCGTCTCTCCTTTGGAGCCAATCAAATGTGGGAGCGCGGCTGCGATGCCCTAGGACGATGCCGCGTAGCTGAGATTTCTGTGGTTAAAGCTGCCTGTAGTTCTTCGGGGTAGCAGTAGTCCCAGCCGCACTTACAGCCCATCAACCACCAGTTCTAATTTCAATCCACCCACCCTCCTTCCTCCCCTCTCACCCTTCCGCCCAGCAGCGTTCACGTAACTGTTTCTATCTGCACCTCAGCTGCGCGCCATACTTCCGCTTCCGGCGTACGGTATTTGCCGTTCTAGTTTCGTGCGTTTAAAAACTGACATTAAATGCGTGCGAGTGTGTGGGTGTGTGTGTATGGGTGTGTGGGTGTTTGTGCTCGCTTGTGTAGGATCTTAGAACACGTTTGTAAACATCTTAAATGTGCTTTTAATGAGCAGTTTTCCTTCCCAAAAACGGGCAGGCAAGCGTCAAGGCTGCAAGGCATCTGCCATGCGTTACATTTCTTTCCGTTCTTCCTGTCGTGCCATCCTCTATCCTATCCTATCGTCCTGCACTCCTGCCAGCCATTCAGCCATTCCCTGCCGCATCGCATTTTCACCCTTCGCGGCAATCGGTTTTGGTGCCTGTGCTAAACTTGAGACGCTGTTGTTGTATTTTAATAACGTTAATTAGCGCTCTAATTAGTTGTTGCCTTAGTTCGCATTTAGTGCGCGCATATTTAATGCATTTAAAACATGCACAACCCCACACACACACACACACACACGCACACATATGGGAGTAAGTCTGCGTGTGTGTGTGTGTGCACTCTCTTGAATATTAAGTGGCAATCGTTGGAAGTTGCTAATCGACAAGCGGCACTTGGAAGTACATCGGTGGGAGGAGAGGGCTGGGGCGGGGGCGGGGCTTTTACCTTGTCGTGCAAGTGTCCATTTAAAATGAAATGAAAAATGAAAATAAATTTATTACTGGAATTTTACATAACAAAACGTTAGTCGATTGGCCGCTTGGCCGCATGGCCGCATGGCCGATTGGCCACTTGGCTGCGTGTGGCGTGCAGCTGCCACATTTTGTTGCAATACGCAGCAGATCAGGAAATAAAAGCTGCAATTAATTGGCCATCATTAAAAGTGCATCCAAACAACGTGCGTGTATTCCGGGTAATAAAAACTGCAATTGTTTCGTCCTTCGTCCTTCGTCCTTGCAAATGTTGATCAATGGCAGCACCACAAGCATCCATTTAATGTCATTAACTAAGTGGTTCAAGCGCAAACAATGGATGCTGCAACACGCCCCACGGCCCCCCACGGCCTGAACGGGGGAGCTTCAGGGCACAGGATTCGAGGCAATAAATTGAAATTGAAATGAAATCAAATGAAATTTTAATCGCAATTCCAATTAAAGAACGTAATGTAATGAAACAATGGCGGTACCTTCATTAAAAGGATGGTCAAACAAAAACAGGATAAACCAAACATGAACTCTACGTGCCGCGGGTATCAAGGATTTAAAATCTATTGTGGTCCATCCATACACGGGTTTGACCTGATTTCGGCTTGGATTACGACGAAAACTGACAAAAAAAATAAAAAAAATAAAAAATAAATAAAAATAAAAAAATAATAATTGGGAGCAGTTCAGGTAAAACTTTTAAGCTGCAACTAAAATCAATGGTGGAAGGAAAAATGGAAATAATAATAAATCCTAAGAATAATAAAGATAAGAAATACTTTGTTAATATTTCCTTCTCGCTCACTCTCACATGCAGGCAGCTCTAAATATGCATACATATGCTTCCCCATTTTTCTTATCTCCCAACGATCAGCAGTCGTTGGTTTCTTGATATTCGCCGGGTTTTTCATATTCGCCGAGTTTTTCATATTCGCCTCGTAGCTCGCCGCCTTCTTAGAATTTGTCAACTTCACAGCAACTCACAACTTGACAATTCGCCCACACTTCTTTATGGTGCTGCGTACAATGTCATTTTTGCAGCTGTCGTCGTTATTATTAATGTCTCTGTCGTTGTCGTCGCCATTACTGTTATTGCTTGTTTCTTTTTGTTGTTGTTGTTGTTTTGTTATTTTCTAGGAAATAACATAAAGCTGTAGAACGTTAACAGAGGCAAGCTCATAACATGTGCCTTCTTTTACGATATGTAAACCTAAGCTTAACCATATAAATGACTGAAATGTCATGATTAGTGCCTCGCAGTAGTTTATGAATCAACTCATAAAATAATAATAAAAATAAATAATAATTAAATAATGATTTAAAAAAATAATTAAAAATAAGATTGAGTTATTTAAGCTAATTAGCCTACAGAATTTATAATACTTGAAACCAAGCCAAAACCTCAGACTTAAAACCATAAAATATTTTGAGCTGTAAAATGGAATTAATGTGTGTATTTGCTTGCCACTCCCCCATTATCATATTTATTTATTTGCATGTATCCATGTACAGTTAATATTCTTGTCTATCGACCGATTAAAAGAGTAAATCCCAAAAGTTTAACACTTTACATTGTCGACAATTCAAAAGATTTCATGTGGGGAACTACAAATATTGAAATTCAATAATGTACGCTATGTGCCATCCATTTTTTTCTACAGTTGTTCTAGTTGTTGTTGTTGTTGTTGTTGTTGTTCTTGTTGTGGGTGTTGTCGTCGAGTGGATGTAGTAAGGACCATAAATAAAAGCCAGGCATGTCCTGCAAAGCAACGGGGAGGCGGAAGGTAAAGATGCAAGGGGGGGTGAGGCGGTCCACACAAACCAAAACAACAATGAAAATTGCGTGAGCTGTGTAGAACTGTTTTGCTTGTTAAGAGATGGTCAACAGTAGCAGCAACAACAACAACAGCAAAAACAGGAACAACAACAACAACAACAACAAACATCGAACAACAAACAACAACAATGCGCTTTTTGCCGTCTCTGTACGCAGTTGTAGCTGTGGCACTTGCTGTCGTTGCGGTCAAGAGGAATCTGCCTCTGCGGCTCCTCACCCACAACAACTCACACATGCATACACACACACACACACACATGTGTCATGCATACACGCACACAGACATAGAGAGTGCTTCCGCCATGCCCCGCATGATCGAAGTTACCCAATGGACAACTTGTGCATGGCTCGAACCCGCAGTTGTTCATTTGTTCGGCGCACAAGTGTCATGCTGTTTGTCCTGGGGTGTTCCCCCACCCCACTTACAACTCACCACACTCCTGCACACACTGTACCCTCTTGCAACTACTGCTTTACCTCCCCCCACCGTCACTCTCATGCTTCCTATCACAGTTTGTGCGCCAATAACCATTAAGCGTTAAAATTTGTTGCCCTTCATTGTTGCTCTTGTTGTTGTTGTTGTTGTTATCCTTGTTGTTGCTGTCCTTGTTGTTGCTGTTGTTGTTGTCCTTGTTGTTGCTGTTGTTGTGTGTAGTTGTTGCATTGGCTTGTTTTCCGGGTTGCATATTGCGTGCATGTGTCTGTGCTCGGGTGTGCGTGCCATAACCAACAACAAGATTTGTTAGCCTGGCCAAAACAGTGTAATTATTTTATGCTCGTAATGGGCCGGCTTTTGGGTCAATTCGAAATTTGGTTAGCAAAGGAAACGCATCGGATGAGCCCATGCACCCATCCACGTTCCCGTCTCTGCAACCATCACTAACCCTACGTCCACCCCCCACTCCCGCCACCGTCATTAGCAGCGCCCCCGCCACCGCCCCGTCGATCTCCCGCAGGCTATTCAAGTGGCAGGTCCAACTGGCCCCAATAGTTGATCATTTAAAATTTCCAATTGGCTTGACAGAAATACACACACACACACACACACACACACACACACATACAGGCTGCATACATCTATACATCCATTAGCCGTGGCTGGTTTAGTGCTTGTCTGCCGTAAGTCCGACTCAAAGTCCGGGTATTTGGGCCCAATTCTTGGATGCTTGTATTTAATTTACTGTTGAAATTAACGATGCGTGTGTCAATATGTGTGTCAGGGTGTATTGGCATTTATCGATGTATATATATGTGTGTGTGTGTGTGTGTGTCCCTTTACCGAAAACAACAATTTGGCAGCAATTTGTTACAACAATGGCAACTGCAAATGATTAACAATGTATGCGACATTGTGGTTAAAAGCATAATATTATCATACATATTGAGCAAGGACCTCGTCCCTGTTCCTATCCTTATCCCTATTCCAAAAGACCCTTATATATGGAAATTAATTTTCTGCCATTTTGTTGGCTACTCCCTATCGGAGCCATTAGCTTATTGTGATATTTATGTGACTGCCATTAGAGCGAGACAATGCCCGTATTAATTACACATTTCATTTATTTCCGAGCTCCCAAATGCCCCAAGAGGCCAATGACGCAAAATCAATGGCTGACCCTTCAGCCTAACGAGTGCCGAGTGTCGTTTCCCAAATAGAGTCATTGGGTGTACGAAATCCACATAATCTAATATAACGGAATGCAAATCCTATTCCGTAATTATATGGAGAACGCATTACGGGCAAACATCAATCAAAATACGGCAACTCCGGGCATAAAGTCGACCCCTACGCCAAGTGAGAAAACAAATTGCCGTACAGTAGGTCAGTGCGGAACACATGCACAGCCACACCCACACCCAGGCACCCACACACACACACACACATTCACATACATGTCCATTCACACACTGCGTGTCTGCGTGTCAACAAGCAATTTCCGCTGTGAACGATCGAGCACAAAAAACAAAACAAAACAAAACAAGAAAGAAAAAAATGAAAGAGAAAGAGAAAGAGAAAGAGAAAGAGAAAGAGAAAGAGAAAGAGAAGGAGAAAGGAAAAGGAAAAAAAACAGCCCACAAATGTTGCGCTGCTGCAATAGGCGAACACAGCAGCAACAGTTGGCGGGGGGTCGTTGGCGGTTTGGTGGTTTTATTTTACGATAATATTAAGCTGAACCGCCGACCGGATAGGCCAGCAACCGGGGCAGGCAATCAGCATAAAGTGGTTCACATTAAAAATTGTATCAGGCCGCACAATAAAAACGCCGTTTCGCAGCGGAAGTGTCAAGCAGGCGAGGGCTGGCAGGACGATGGAGTGGGTCTTTTGTTGCCAATGTCCTGCTTCTCCTGCTGTGGCTGTGGATTTTGATGTTGATGTTGCTGTTTATGTTCTCATTGTTGTGCAACAAAATCAAATAATAAACTCATAAAACTGCCAGCGTCCACAATTAAAAAGCCTCGAGGCATATTTTCAACTTTTTTGTTGCCTACTTTTGAGGGCGGCCCAACGATGGCCGCCAATGCATTTCCGCGGCTAAGCGCGTTGCCATTGTGCTAAAAAATTGCAATTTAATGAAGCATGCCGTTAGCCGCAATTAAGCAACAATAAGAAATAACTGGACTATGGCCATCCGCTCACCCACACACATACTCATACACACACACAGTCACAGCCCAAAACCCAATCATTTGTGGCTTTTTTCTTAATTGAAGCTTGCAGTGGGCAAAACAGAGCTATGGCTCGATTTGCAGCAACATAAAATTATGCGAATATTCAATTACATGTTCAATGAACTAGTTCATCCAACTAATGAGTTCTAATAATAGTTCACTGTATGTTGTAAAAATCAAATTTTTCGGTCGACGATATGATGATTATAATTTTTGATAGTTCCAAAAATTAAGGCTTTAACATTAGTCAGAAATTCGACTTTCATTTTAATTTTAAAAATTTAATATATATATTTAATATTATAATATATAATAATATTATAATTTTAAAATGCTCACGAACTTTTTTAGATCTACTGAGCGGTTATTTCCGTTACTTCACATTTTTATTCAGCTCATATTACAAAGCTTCAGATTTAGATTTTTAAGCCAAAACTAAATTAAAGTTAAAATAAATTTAAAATTAAATAAATTAAATTCAAGGTAAAACGAAAAACTGTTTCCTTTGAAGGCATAATAATAAAATCCTTTTTAAGCTGATAAACAGGCTGCAGTTTCTTATTCGAAGATTGCGTATACGCCCTGTAAAGAGACTGAAATATTTTTGAGACTATTCTATTTTATTATATATTTTACTTACATTTTTTTTTTTGCCGAAAAACTTAAAATAATATAAATAAATAAACTTATTATAATTATTTCAACAAATGCTTAAAATTCAGTCAATTATTTATCAACTTAAATATAACAGAAAATGAGATATGCTTTAATTTAAACATTCAAAAAAATTTCTTGCTTTTAAACTTGAAAAAGGAAGAAGAAGACTTTGCTGTGGCACAGACAAACACATCGACCTAAACTTGCCACAATGCCGCAGAACTTAAACATATTCAAGTAGAGAAAAGTGTCAGGAAAACTTAGAACTTTAAGAACATATGATAAGGGGAGAGAAGGAACGCCTCCATATTCAGGATAAACAGGAAAAGCACTTCAAGGCGCGCATCTTGAGGTTGGGACAAGATGCGGGGGCGTTACTTTTACTTGGGCTGAGGTACTCCTTATCAAGAGGCATCTGTTTGAGTTTTCTCTATATTTTTTTTACTTTTTTAATTTTGTATTTGTGTGTGTGTGTGTGTGTGTGTGTGTGTGTGTGTGTGTGTGTTTGTATTTGAGAAAATGTCTCTGGCGACGGCGTCTCTTAATTGTCGTTGACTGTGGCGCGTGTTGGACATTTAGTTGGGGAATATTGGTCCTTAAACATAAGCGCACATTCAAGTAGCCATCATTTCGTTCGTTTCTCTGTACTCATCTTTTCTTTGCACTTCCTTTGTGGGTTGTCGTTTTCTTTTTTTTGTTTTTTTTTTTTCTTTGCGCTCCTTCGTTTTTCGTTTTTCATTTTGCTTTTCTTTTTGACAATTGATTTAAGTTTATGGCGGGTGCAGGCAAGCGTTAAGTTGTGGAAATGCGAAATGCGAAATGGCAAAGGAAAATAAAGTCAACGGACGACAATTGCAAGTGAATAGTGGAGGGAAATATTGAGGAGAAGAATGAGAAAAACAGAATGCAGTCAATTGAAATGCAAGTGGAAGTGCGAGTCCAAGTCGAAGTCAAGTCCTGGGGCAAAAGCGAAAGGAAACTGCCAGGCAAATTGGCAGCGCAAACTACAAAATGGTTGCTCCACTGAGCAGCGACAAACAAGGCGAGGCACGAGCTGTGGCAGCAACGCCAATGCCAATGCAAATGCGTAAGGATAAAAATGGAGCACAAACCAAAAGGTGCTGGTCGGGGCAGGGGATTTCCATGGACCACTGGTCCTCAAGTACTGACAACATTCTCAAAGCTGGAAAAGCGACTAGTACGCGTTTCTTTGGCAGTTTTCCTCTGTTGTCGCACTTTAGATTTATTGATTGTTTCAACGGCCACTGCAGCAGCAGAGGCAGCAGCAGAGGCGGCGACAAAGGCGGAGGCAATGGCCACAGCGGCGGCCTTGTAGATGCAACTGCCCTGCGCTGTTGCAGTGTCGCGTCTTGGCTTAGTTGTGTACAAAAAAGTTTCAGCGCCAACAGTGACAACAATAATAACAGCTACAATAAAACAACAATAGCAACAACAACAACAACAACAACAACAATGCAACACGACAATGCTGATGATGACAGCCGCCTGCCCTCGTTTCCGTCTTCGAGGATGTCAGAAGAGCTGAAGTCCTCAGGCAAAACGCACTTTTTGCTTTACAGTACACAAACACATACATACATACACACGCATATAGAAAACATACAAGTACTTGCACACTTACACACACATACACAAACACTCACTAACATAAACACATTCACACACACACTCACACTCACACTCACATTCACACTCGCCTTTTTGCGTGTACTTTTTACACAAACTTTTAGCAACGATTCGGATTGAAATTCTTTTGTGTTTACAACGGAATTTTTGCCTTACATTATTATACCCTGTAAGCTCTTAGTTGGTTGGCAACCATATCCTTTCAGCCTGTAACCGATAGTTGAAAGTACCTTAAAAAAGGAAAGCTGCTAGCTGAATCAAAGTAACAAACAAATTAAATATAATATCCCCGAGCTTAGCATTTTACACCTTCAGCAACTTTCCTTCTATTGATTTTTCTCGGACTTTCCATCAATATTAATGGGGGGAAAATAGTTACAAAAAAAATGACATAGAAGAATAAACTATGCACGATTTCTAAGGACGCAAAGGATGCGAATCATAACAACAGGTAGATGATGTACCTGGCCACAACTGACGACAAAAATTTATTCTACTTCAAAAGAAGTCTTAAAATAACTTTCCCATTCTTTCAACTATCCTGAATGTTTTTTATTTTGAAAACTATTTCCTTTGAAGGACGAAGAATGGAATGGAACAAAATAACTACAAACAAAAAAAGAAAAAAAATCATATTTAAAATGGATCCTCTTACTTTAAGCTGATGCGCAGGTTGCGGCTTAAAGTTTGTAAAACATTATGTATACGCCCGGTGAAGCGGGCACAGTATACATAAATCTCCTCGGTTGCAGGATATCTGCGCCTTCAGCACTTCAAAAAAATAAATTTTATTTACAACATATTTTTTCTGGGCTATTGCTGTAAGCATAAAAAACATTATCTGCGCGAGGAACGTTCATATAGGAATCAGATTATTTAAAAAATGTTGCGCATACGCAGCGTTGTACAGGGGAACAGTCGGTAGTGGCTGCATACATGTTATTTAGAGGGTTAATTACGACCGCATTCTTAAACAATTATAATAATTTTACTGAAATGTAATTTAGCTATAAAATTTTTTCTAGATTTGGGAAAATTATTGCTGCATTAATTTTCAAATCCAGAGACATTAAAATAAAAAGAAAAGAGAAACTCGTAAAGCTTGAGTAAAAGTCGGAGTTAGAGTTATGTTTTTTAATTGGGAGAATTATTATTTCTTTGGCTATCATAAATTTAAATAGCCATTTAATAGTGGCTCATAATATTTTCATCCCTTATTTCTTCAGAAACTTGGAAAAAGTCATTCAGTACCGCAATTGGAAATAATATTTCAATAGGAACTCAATAGAAACTATTGACTGTTGAGTCACTTGTATTTTTAGTGGCTTCATTTAAAAGTATTATAATAATTCAAATTAAATATGTGCTTATGGATGTGGTTGTCTGTACCTTCTCATGATCTCAAGCTGCAGTCTGCACCTTCTGATGATGAGCTACAACGAAAAGTAAAGCCCGCAGCCATGAAGCAGGTGTTTAAATAGGCAGCTTCAGCTGCTTCAGCTGGCAGAAGAGAGACAATAAGCAGTCAATGAAATGCCGCCTGAGTAGGCGGTTCGACTGCAAGTCCTGGTGCGGTAGTTATATAAGTTAGTAATCACTCGGTTTGGTTTTAAGAAACGTTGTGGTTTATTCAAGATTCATTTTAAGACTAACTTACAACTAGGACTTGAATCCCTAATCTAGCTTCGGGTTGGCGACTGCGGCGCTGTCGTTAAGGGCAGCAACGTTGGTATATGGCGACGGAGCTGACAGATCCCCGAATCGGGTAATAATGTATAGTAGATGTATATAGTAGATGTAATGTATATAGGTATAATGTATATAATATAGTTTATTGACAGCGGCTTGGTTGATGTTCACGACGGTTAAATATTACGGCAAAGCTTTAAGTTTCAAGGGTTCTATGCTGTTATCAGATTACTGTACGCAGCAATGTGTGTTGGTCAGCAACTGTACTTAACTTATATACAATTAGTTTTATGATCTCTTATGTTCAAAATATTTTGAGGTAGCTGCTGGTGTGAGATGTAGTGCTGCATAGCCAAACAGCTAACAATTCTCTTTAAGTACTATATCAATTAATAATTTAATTAAAACTTGACTTAAATCATATAGTATAAATATAAAAATAATAATTCCTGAGTCACATATATTGAACTTAAAATTTTAAAATATTACGTATACGCAACGTGTAAGTGAATCAATCAGATACTTCATGTTCGGCACTTTTGCATTTTTTATTATATAAAACAAATAAAAAAGACTATTAAATATAATAAAATAAATTCAATAAAAATGAATTTTAAATTAAAATTCACTGAATTTATTTTTAATTTTTTTTTTAATTTATTTGTTTTAAAAAAATATCACTTAACATTTTATACATTTTCGCACAATACCCACATCGTTTTATTATACAATTTTAATGCCCGCAACGTGACTCATTTATTTCTATAATCTTTCCGACTTGATATGATTTTATTGCGTTGTTATCATTATGTAAATGATCAAAAAGCACAGATTAACTTCTAATCTGCCAGCAGCACGTGTTTCTCTGGGGTAGACAACATTTTTATCTTTTAATTTCAGTCATTTCAGTTTGCTGCTTCGATGTTAACATTTCAATAAATTCCCTGCACGACACACACATTTTTTTTGGCCATTTTTCTCTCGCGTCATCCCTGATGGCAGTTGCGCTCATCAACGGTTTTTTGTTGCAACTCGCAACGCATCGTCGTGCCTCCACGGGTCACCCCATCCTTTTACTCTCAACTTCAACCCAACTTCCGTTCTATTCCCGTTCCCATTTCTGAGCCGTTTCCCCCGTAACGATTTTGGTCGCCCATAATGAGTTTTTGTTTCCAGAAGCTTAAGTTCTGCATAGTGGCAACAGGAAGAAGACAACGAGCAAGAAAACAACGAGAGCTGCGAGCCACGAGCAGCAGCAATTTCCATTACCATTTAATTAAAAATTGCAGAATAATTATTTTTCTTTTCGCATCTTATGGCTCAGCGAAAAGAACTCTCCATATTCCACGTTTTCCATCATCCCCTTAAGTAAACAAAAAGCGTTGAGCGCAATTTGAAGCTCTGCAAATTAGCGCAAATGCAGTGAAAATAGGAAAATGGGAAAACGGAAAAATGGGTAAAATGGGAAAATGGGTAAAATGGGCAAACGGAAGATGTGAAAATGGCGGAATAGGGAAATGGAAAATGGAAAATGGAAAATGCAGCTAGCAAACTTTCAATTACATTAAATCCGGCACACAAAAGTTGTCAGCACGCACCGTTAACAATTTATTACATGCACCCCGCTGAGCACCCCCACCCCCTCGGAGCACAACCGTTGCACACCTTGTGGCAGAGCCCCAAAGGTCATAGCCGCAACGTGTTGACCCGGCCTCTTGCCACATTTAAGAAGATTCACGGCTCTAGCTTGGATTTTCATCATTATCATAGGCAGAAGGAAATGCGGTATATCTGTGTATGTGTGTGTGTGTGTGTGTGAGTCGTTGTATGCGTGTGCGCCCACAGGTGTTGCACGATTACGTGAGAGTCCACGTGGCGTATACTTAACTTTTATACCTATGCCAAAGTTTGAGCTGTTAAAGGGCACACGCGCCTCTTAACACGCCTGATGAGCGTTACTTATAAGCGGTAAATGCTACTTTAAGTGCTCCTCGAGAGAAACCTGAACTTAAATTCCGGTTCAGAGGGGAGTCAGATGAGTTGCGGGTCGGGGCTAGTGGCAGAGAGAGAGAGAGAGAGAGAGAGAGAGGAGACTGCGTGGGGGCACTGACAAATGCTGTCAATATATCAACAGTAAACCGTAAATGATGAGACGATTTATTATGCTGCTGCAGCGGCAACGGTCATGGCAACAAAAACGATAGTGCCAGTGGAAGTGGCAACAACAAGTAATCCGACAACTGCAGCAGCAGTTGAGGCAGTGGCAAAGGGGGCTATAGACAAGGCAGAAGTTAGATGCCACGACTTACGCTTCTTGCCTCTTGGCAATAAGCTGAAATATCAGTCGGCCTGCTTAAGTGGCTCTTGGCCCCAACTGCCACAAACTGCCTCGAGTTGCCACTTGATGTAGCATGCAACATACTCTTCACCATTGGCTTCTCATCTCTATATATAGAATAAAATTATGTATGCTTATATATATATATATATGTGTGTGTGTGTGTGTGTGTGTGTGTGTGTGTGTGTATACATTTTGGCAACATTATACTCAACGCTTAATACTTTATGCTTATTTTGTTGCCACAAGACGTTGCCACAGGACGTTGCAGTGAAATTTATATTCGTGCCAGGATAAAGTTTATATAGCCAGTGCTGTGGCGCTGCGGCTTATGATAAACTGACGCTGCGTTTGAGCCGCAGGCCTTGACGCTCTTTCTGGTGCGTGCAACAATTCACTTGCTGCACGAAAAATTCAATTTTGTTGCCACTGCCAACAGCAAGAGAAACCGCGCCTTCTGCCCGCCTTCCGCCTTCCGCCTGCATTGCTGCCACGCTCTCTGCGTGTAAGCGGATTACAAGTTAAATAAATTTCATTTATATTTCTTCAACTCGAACTGATATGGTAATCTATATGTATATGCACACACACACACACACACACACACAAACACATGCGCAAGTTCACTAAGCAGTTGCTAAAAGTTGTAGATCGCTTCGGTTACCTGAAGGACTAGAAATCTGTTAGGCAGCAGCCATGTAACGGCAGCAACAAATTTTAACCACAGCTAAAATAACAGCAATAGCAACAGCAACAGCAACAACAACAATAACAACATTAACCAAAATTACAATAACAGAAACAACAACAATGGCGTGTAAAGGGCAAAGGCTATGGAGCTTTGGAGCCCTTGAGCAATCTCTTCGCCGCATCAAGTGCACTTTTTTGTATGCTTTTCATCAAAACACTTAATTTGCATAATTTTGTGAAGAGTTTCGCAGGATGAACAAGTTGGCCAGGAGCAGCATAGGCAACGACCATGGACCAACAGCCAAGGACCAAGGATCAAGCACCAAGCACCCAAAGCTCAAAAACTATGGCACAATTTAATTCCGCCAGCTTTAAATAAATGAAATGCAATACAAAATATGGCCCCTATTCCATTCATTCATCTTTTACGCTGAGCCACCCCCCACTCTCCCCACTCTCTGCACCCACCTCCATCCTCATCCATCCTTTACTTTCCGCCCAACGACCATCACTTACTACCTTCCGCCCACCGCCCACCGACCACCGACCACCGGCCCACCACCCACCGACCACCGACCCACCGGGCCCACTGGCCCGTCGTCTCAACTTGCTGGTCTCAGCCCCTCGAGCCACATCCTTTCCTTTCTCATTGCACGGAAGAATGGTTCAGAATTATTGCGCTGCGAAACGCTTTTGTGTGCTGTAATTTAATATTTTTACTTCATTTATCGTTATGAAATTTCCGTGCAAATCGTGCACTTTGCATTTCCCAACCATTTTTCACGGCAGCACAAAACTGACAAAGCATTTTCCGACGGCCACCGAGCAACGAGCACCAAACTCTAAGATCTCAAACGCCAAGCTCCCGGCTCACAGTTCCCAGCTCCCATCTCTCAGCTCGCAGCTCCCAGGTCTCAGCTCTCAGCTCCCAGGTCTCAGCTCGGAGCACCGTGCACCGAGCATCCAACTACCAAGTAAATGCATTTCCATCCTAAATCAGTCTAATGCACTCAATAACTTTCAAAGCACTTTGCTTTAAGATGCGCAAACCGAGTTACTGAGTGGATGGAGAGGTTCACACACTAGACACTCAGTGGTAGTTGACGAATATCCCTACAGCTGCCGCCATGTCCTGCGTCGTTAGTTAGTCAAATATTCATCAAGTGCTTCGCAATTTTATCGGTTTATTAACTTGGCTAAAAAGGTAACCAAATTACCAACTTTTCGTCTGCTCAGAGGTCTTTATGTTTGTCAATGCTTTAAGTGATTTTCTCTCCTGCTTAACAGGGAACTATAAAACAACGGGTCCTTCTGCTTCCTGTGCTCCCTCTGCTCCATTTTGATTACTATTTACAAAATTAATAGTCCAGCTTTGATTATTATATTTACTTTTCCGGAGAAAAAACTAAATAATCATTGAATTTATTTGATTCCTATCTAATAATAAAAAAAAAGACTTAAAATTTAACAGTCATCAAATAAATTGCAAAATCGGAAGTTTATATTTTTTCATAACAAAATAAATTTTAGTTACAGTTATTCGAATTATTATTAGCCTGTTAACTATAAGCACGATTTTTCTATTAAAGCTGTACATTTTAAGACTTAATTCTTTTGAGTGTACATAAATTTAACTTACTTAAAGTTTTTAGGTTCGAAAATATTATACAAAATATAATTATTTAAATATGTAAAAATATTTATAAATTATATACAATTAATCCACGTATTTATAATCTATTTTTGAAATATTTTTTAATATAATTAAATAAGCAATAATTGGAATTAATTCAATTCACTTGGGAGGTCTTTTTCTCATAGGCGTTCATTTTCATACCTCAGCAGCTACCAAGCAAAAGGTTCGTGTCTTTGCTATGTGTTGAAATTTCTTACCAAGTGGAGAATTTCATGTGCAAATTTCTTAAGCTCAAAATAAATCCGACAATTTAATTTAATGAAAACTAAATTAATTTTTATGAGGCAAATTAAAATATGAAAATCAAATCTAATAAAAAAAATAATAATATTTCATATAATATAAATTTAATAATCGTAAGAACTAAATTCAAATTTATTCCTCTTCATCCGCATAATTCACATTTATAGCTGAAATTGCTTAAAGAAAATGGTGAATAATTTGGCTATAGCAACCGCAGATCTGACAGAAACGCTGCTTAGATTATAGAACAAATTGAGACTCAAATTGAAATACTGAACATTATACATTAATAAACTTTTTAAATTATACCAGAAGTTTTTGAAATACTTTCGCAAAAGTGGCCAAAAATCTCTTTTAAGCCAGTGGAAGCACCTGGAAACAGATTTACATATTTGAAGCTCTTTTTTTTGTAATAGCGTAACTTTAATATTTATAGGCATTTACATTTATAAGATTGTGAGAGGTTGAGCTTGAACTGAACTTAATGTTTTTCTAAGATTTTGCAAAAGTTAAGTCTTTAATCTTCGACGAGAGTTTGGGAAAGGTTTGGGCTCGTTTGGGGGACCATCGCAAATATGATTCAAAAACTGAAATCTTTCTTTTTTGTTTTTTCTTCTTCTTCTCCTTTTAGCTAAGCGAGGACATTGGCTACGTGCTCTACTCGGCATTGGGATCCTTCTATATACCCAGCTGCATCATGGTCTTTGTGTACATACGAATTTACTTTGCCGCCAAGGCGCGAGCGAGACGCGGCATTAAAAAACATCCGCGCAAAGCAAACAACGAACAGGTGAGTGGGCGGGTTACCTGTCTCCCCCATCTCCTCCCTCCGTGGACTGGCCACAGATTCGATTCGACAGACCAACGGACGATGACTACGATTGTTTTGATTGAGATTACCTGGCCATATTGCTGAGTGGTTCCTTCTGCGTGTGCACTGCAAGCGCATCGATTGGTGTGTGTGTGGCTGTTGCTGCTGCTGTGTTGGTACTTGTTGGTGGTGTGCCACAGGCTGTTGCTGGCGATAAGCTATGGCATTGAATTGGAGGAACAAAAGCGATGCCACTGTAAATGCAAATTTTGCCATTTGAATGAACAAGCGGCGTTCAGGTAACGCCAGGCCACCAATTTCCCACTGACACATGCTGCACATGGGGCGTATGCGCAATATTTTCGCTTAAAGCGTTGCAAAGCAAGCTGCAAGTGGCAACTGGCAAGTGGCAAGTGGCAAGTGGCGCACACAAAATCGCTCTTACTTCAATTTAACGCCAGTTTTGTGTGCCGTACGTGCCACTGTCACAGCAGTCGCTTTAGTCCGTCCCTCCTCCATTCCGCTCAGCCATCCACTGCCTCATCCCATCCTCCATGCAACCGCTCCTCATGCTATTTCATTGAAGCTTTGCCACGTCCGCCCATTTGTGCAATGCCATTCAACAAAGCGACGCCGCTTGTCGCTTCGCCTTTGTGGCACATCTCTTGCGGCATTGTTGCATGTTAAGCGAAGTTCGTTGATTGAGTGCAAAATCTCTAATGATCCCGCATTAAGCGTTGCACGCTGTGGCAATTACCATGCAACAGCTACCAACAATTACGCTGCTAATGTGCAGCGGCCAACACTCATTTAAGCTCCAAATTCATTCGCCATTTGTATTTTCAATTAACTGTACGAAAAACTCAATGGTGCAACATTGTGGGGCAGCAGCAACATCGACGACACTTGGCCGGCATTTGGGTCAGAGCAAAGGCTGCCTAAATGTGGCAACTGTGGCAGCTGTGGCAACTGCACCAACGCAGACATAAAGATTAACTCACATACAAAGCGCCCGCCACACATTCGGCACTCACACACACACACACACACACACAGATGCCCCATTCTGTTGCGCATATGTGTGTTGCAGGGCCAACTGTTAATTGACCTTGGTAATTGTTGCGTCAACTGCATGCAACGCCTGTCACGCCCAGTCCACCCCTTCCCGCATTGTTGTTGTTGCTGTTGCCGGGCGGGGATTTCCGAAATTGAAAACTCTTGTAACAAACGTCTGTCGGGATTTTCTCCGTTGCAGGTAACGAGCTTCACCACCGCCAACAAGAAAGGAACAATACCGATGCCATCCTCGAGCGGCGCAACGCAGCTGCAGCTGCACCAGCAGCGACAGATAGCCACCATTGAGACACCACCGAATAGTGCGACGTTACCCATGCAGATACCAACGGTGACCATGGACCTGGCCTCCGACATATCCACCTCGGAGGCGGGCGAGCTGGAGGCTGTTGCCGCACAGGCGGCGCTCGCCTATGCCAATCCCAATGGCAGCTCCAATGCCAACACTGCGGCCGGCGGCCTCAGCTCACCGAAGGAGACACTGCAGGTCAGTACCATAGCCATGAACCGAGGAGTGGGTCTAAATGTCCCAGTGCCGCCATCGATGGGCAGCAGCAACTCGGTGAATGTGCTTAACAACAACAATGGCAGCGTCGCCACAGATGCCGTCGGAGCTGCAGCAGTGGTGGTGGGCAACAGCGGGACAGCGGGTGGAGCAAGTGGAGGTGCCGGCAGTGCCAGTGGCAATGAGCTGCGCGTCTCACCGATTGCCGGACGCTGCCGCGCCCTCTCCGTGGGCATCGATACGGACATGGTGAGTGAATTCGATCCATCCAGCTCGGATTCGGGCGTGGTCAGTCGTTGTGCGGTAGTCAAGCCGCTCAAATTTCGCCTTTGCCAGCCCATCTTTGGACGCAAGTCCAACCAGCAGCGCCGCAACGAGTCCAAGGCAGCCACAGTGGCGGCCAAAAATAATGCCACAGCCGCCGCCGCCGCCGCCAAGGCCAAAGAGTTGGCCGTCAAAACGGAACTGGAGCCGGCCATACCGAAGACACCGAAGCCACGGGATCCGGAGAAGGAGAAGCGACGCATTGCACGCAAGAAGGAGAAGCGTGCCACACTCATCCTGGGCCTAATCATGGGCAGCTTCATCGCCTGCTGGCTTCCATTCTTCTTCCTGTACATCCTGGTGCCCGCATGTAGCAGCCACTGCAATATACCGGAGTCGGCGTTCGCGATCGCCTTCTGGCTGGGCTACATGAACTCGGCCCTCAATCCGGCCATCTACACCATCTTCAACAAGGACTTCCGACGAGCCTTTCGCCGCATCCTGTTCAAGTGATGTTTGGCCTACGTGTGCTGTTACAGGTGCGTTTATGCGAGCATCGAGAAGGCTACCGAACGTGCCATGGGCAGCACACCCATGGGCTATGGGCACGGCATGTATCAGCATTACAGGCGTTAGACTTGCTTTGCTTAAGCACCCGATTATCCTCTGAACGCATTAAGGATATTCGGCTCCTATGTTCATCCTTGGTTCCGGTTTCATTATTTATGTATTTATTTTAAAAAAAAACTAACGAACTTTGTAGCTCATTTCAAAAGCAATGAACGGCTGTGAATTTGATGGAATCCTTTTTGGTTCTTTTCTTTACTTTTGAGTTTTTGTCGCCTCTCATTCCTGAACCTCAACTGGAATAGTTCCAATTGTTAGAAAGAAACCCTCCAAACTATTCCAAAACTCTTAAGTGACCATTCAACACTCAGCACAGTTCCAAATACCTAAGACAGCAGCATTTCTGTGGCACCTCCGGGCGGCAAGCTTATGGCAATGTGTCAACTGGCAAGCAAACAGAGAAGGGAACACGGATAAGGGGGATAGAGAAGGGGGAAGGGGGAAACGGATGGCTGACTGTTAGCTGCTGACTGCTGGCTGCCGGATGTTGGCTGCTCGCTGCTGCCTGCAGAATTCAGGTCATATAAATGATACCCAGAGATTGAGGAAATGCTGTGCAACAAATTAATTTGATTTCCGTTTGCTGCACGTCTCCGTTTCTGTTGCAGGCAACACGAAAAATGCATTTTTAATGTTCGCCTCCAAAGGCAGCAGTCCAACAATGCGATGCAGAGTGTCCCAGAAATGATATTTTAGATACTCAACTCAAAGTATAACATCAACAAAAGGCAACACAAAAATATTCTCTGTGTGTGCAATCACACACACTCACACTTACACTCATACACACACACATCTGCACTCATCTTTCCAAAAATCCAGATTTGGATGGTTTAACTTTTTATTTTTTGGCAATGCAGCAGCAAATGCAAAATGTAGTCATAAGAATAAACGACACGTCGTACAGTCAGTCAGTCAGTCAGCCCCTCAGTCAGCTCCTCAGTCAGCCCCTCAGTCAGTCCTTCAGTCAGTCAGTCAGTCAGTTCCTTAGTCAGCCCCTCAGTCAGCCCCTCAGTCAGCCCCTCTCCCAATCAGTCATTCAGTCAGTCAGTCAGCCCCTCAGTCTGCCCCTCAATCCTTCCCTCAGTCCACCCCTTAGTCAGTCAGTCAGTCTGTCAGTTGGCCCCTCAGTCATTCAGTCATTCAGTCACTCAGTCACTCAGTTAGTCAGTCATTTGCTCAGTTATTCAGAATGTGAGGCTGCATCCTTCGCTTCTTGCATAAAATCTACACACAAATAAATACACACTCTTGTTACTATTTGGGCAAGTTTGAAGGCAGCCGCAAATATGCATCAAAATGTTGCTGCCACATGAGTCTGCCTCTTTCATATACCAAAATTTGGGAACATTTTGTGGTTAGTTGCACCTAAATTTAAGTCACATGCCTCAAGCTGAGACTTGTAATCGGCTTGTTTGTTCGTGTCTTGAATTTATGGCAGCTTTTAGCTTTGCTTTCAAAACACCCACACACACACCTACACACACACACACATACATATATATAGATGTGCTCTACACTTAAATGTTTCAAATTTATTGGCCTGGCTATTTGTCCAAATGAAGGCCAAGTGGCGGCCCTCTTTAAATTCCAAAAATGCTTCATAAATAAAAAGGCGGACAAATCTTTCGTCTGCTCAAATGAAGCATTCGAAAATTTCCGTAGAAAGCAGCTTTCGTTGGCAATCAACATGTCACACACACACACACACACACGCACATATATATAGTTACTCCTACCCATACCTGACATGCCATTGTCAGCTACAACAACAACTGCACTTAAGTGACAATTTCAACACAAGGAATCAAAAAAGAAAACAACAACAAAACCAACAATAATAATAACAACAAAAATAACAACAAAAATAACAACAATAACACCAACAACAACAACAACAATAAAACCCAAAAATAAAACACACAAAAAACTGAAAAAATCTGAAATCAGAAAACAATTGAAATCGATGGCAAGGCAAAGGCAGCGGCGATCCTTTCACCAAAGGTGCCAGGCACAGCCAGGAAAACCGACTTTCCACAGCCCATAGAACATTAAAATGCGCGACACACAGACACACACACACACAAACACACCTAGAAGCACTTAACTGCACTTAGGTGCGACAGCGACAGGATGAGTGTTGAACGTGGAGAACATTGTGCCAGGACTTTGTACGCGCTGCCGCATGGAAAATCATTTTCACTTAAAGTGTAAAACAAGCACAATGCGTGGAAGTGTAACGGCAGGATATGCACGACTACAAAGTATCCTGGAAAATGGAAAGTATAGATAAAGGCAAAGTTTCAGGCAGCAAAAAACTATAACCGGCAGAGGAAGGGAATCCAAGTGCAGATTTTGACTTTTTGATTAATTGATTGATTGATTTGATTTTTTGCTGGAAAAAATCGATGCTTAGCTTTGATGGAAACTAGAAAATTATTTCTGGAAAAACTAAGAAAAGTCCAGCGTTCATTTACTGAGTGCTATAAAACTTTATATATCAATTGAAGAATGATATTCTTGGGATGGGCCATCGTTTAGACTGAAGCTTGAAATAAATGCCAGATTAAAAAGTTCTAATAAGAAAAAATATCCAAATACAAAATTTAAAATTTTAATATTTTTTAAATTTTAAAATTCAAAATTTTTAAAATTCTTTTAAAAAAAATATATATTCACAAACGAAACTTTGCAGCTAAAGCTTCCATCTAATCTTCAATCTAGAGAGTGAACCTTTGAGGTGTGGAAATTTCATACTGAGTTTCGATTCAGTGGGGATAAGATATCCGGATATATATCTATATATGTATATATATATATATATATATATATATCAGATATATCAGATATATCAGATATATCCCTTCACTCCTTTTCTTCCCAATTGTACCTCTGGCTAAGCTACCCAACTTGTCTGGCCCAAGCACTCATAGAGTATTTCAAATGCTGTGACTTTGGTGCTCGGAGCGCATGACGTATACGCAGCGTTGCTCATACGTTCAATGCGAACGAAACGGAACTCGATGAGTGACATTTTATCGCACAATTAAGCGAATTGATGGAGATTCTATTAGTTGTATTCATGCAATTAACATAAACAACAGTCAAAGGGACGTAAACACAAAACAACAAATACAACAACAACAACAATAAAAACAACTGCAAAAACTACAAAAACTGCAATAATTACAAAAGTTAAACACTTAAAAACTGATTTGCATTGATGTCCGTAATTGAATTACGCGCCTTTTATGCAAATTTCCGCCCTTTCGATTCTCTTTTTATATAAATTTTATTCTGTGCCTTAATTAGCCATGGATTGAAAGCAGATAAAAGCAGGAGAAGAGAGGGAAAAGGAAATAAATGAAAACTGTAATAGAATTTGCTGAAATTATTTATTGAATGAAAAAATGAAAATTTAAAATCAAACAAATTTTGAAATTCGAAATTCGAAATGCCAAATTGAATTATGAAGAGAGCGGGGTGTGGGATGCGGGGTGCGGCGTGCGGCGAGTGCGAAATGTTAGAATTTTTAATTGCGATTTTCTGTCAACATTTATTGCGCGGCCATAAGCCAATTTAATGCCCGATTAACGTGGCAAATAACGTGGCTCAGAGCGCCACACATTTACAATTACAAATTCAATTTAAGCTCGTTTATTTTTTATTCCCTTTGGCAGTTTTTTTTTCTTTTAATTTTTTTTATTTTTATGTACAAATATAAACATTTATTCAATGTTTTTTAAAGCAAATATTTATTGAAGCTTTCGCTGGTAATGCGCCTGCCAGTCATAATTAAGTTTGCGGCTTAGCGTTTTGTTGGCAAATGAAATCAATTTTTGGCCAGAATTGCAATTGCCCCGAAACTGTGTCTATGTGCCACAAAAGCACTCATTCTGTTTACGTTCAACACACTCGCTAATCACTTGCAACACTCAATGAATGCTCCACAAATGCCAGCCGTAAATATCGCATTAAAATTATTTGCCAGCGATCTCCGACGGGGCATCATGAGTATTTCACAAGGTTAATGAGCTCAGAATACCCTGTAAAAAATATAAGTGGAAGGGGTAATATGGAAGAGGAGCAGGCAACTACAAGGAAATTCCTCGATCTATATAAAATAAAGGACATTTCATGGCAATTGAAGAAATGCCTGGAAGTCTTCACAAATTGTAAGCAGCACTGCTTGAAGCGCACTTAGATTACTGCCAGCAGTGAGTACAACATCTGGATGTGTATGTGTAAGGACTCGTCTGTGGAACTGTTTGCAGGATATCCCACAGAAATGTGCACTCAAGCTGAACGCACTTAATTGTTGCAGTTGCCTCTTTTATTCGCGTGTATTTTTGGCATCAATCGGTCATATTTATTTGGGTACTGCCATTAGTGTAATTAATAGAGATCCGAAACTGGGAAACTATGAAGAGGATGAAGAGGATGAAGAGGAAGAAGAGGATGAAGAGAATGAAGGGGATGAAGAGGAAGCACAATGTTCGCCCATAATAATAACTGAGCACTTAGGAACTCATATCGTATGTAAATTTATGAAGTGACGATTGCAGTTGATTAATTGGGAACATTTTATGGTTCGATGAGGAGAAATCGATACATTTTTAGAATTTTATTTTTATCTTTAAACATTTTGAGTTTACATTTAAAATTAAAAGCAAAGCAAATCCAATGCCTGAATATCTATGGAAACATATATGAAATGTTTGCCACTATCGAAGAAGGAACAAATTTATTGCTCTGATCTGAAACTTTCAAAATTTTAGACAGCGGCAAGAGGAAAATCCCAAGGTTTAAAGTTAAATGAAACAAAAACAAAATATGAAAAACTGACTGAAAAGCTTAAATGAAAATATTTCATGTAAAATATAAAAATTATATAAAACCAAAGATCAAATGTTTAAATAATTAAAACACATAATTATATAAACTGTATCTGAGGAACTAAAATCATAAATATATAACAACATATATATACATATATATATATACATGTATATATGTATATGTATATGTGTATTAATATGTATATTTAAACTTTTTGCTATTTGTAGTATTTAACTTAGGAGTTAGAGACTCGTCAAGCAGCGTATATCAAAGTTGAATTTTTGATCAGATTTAACTACCGACCGATTTAAGTAGTTCAAGTATTTAGTCTAGAGTCAAGTGTTTAACCATTTTTAACTTTTAATCGTATCGTGTCTCTCTGTTATAGTTGAGTGTAAAACCAATAGTTGAATGTAACTTATCGAATAATCAAACAACTTACAAAACATATATACAACTATACACAAATATATACATACATATACATATACATATACATAATAAATATAGATATGAATATGTGTATGTGTATATGTATATATACCCACGAATCAAACTCGAACTCGAAAAGCTGTTTAAATAATTAACTATCTATATTTTAAGCGGAAGTCTTCCACTAAAATTACGCGCAAATCCCCCTATGAGCTGTTACCCCTCAAAACTACTCCCAGCCTCCCCCCACCCCGCCCCCCTCAACGCGTAATATTCACCGTTACCATGCATAAACGTTCTAATGTTAGTTCTTTTTGATAACTGTAATATTTAGTGACTAACTAACAAATTGTATATGTGTATGTATTTCAAAAAGGTTTCTCCCCTTAAAAACAGTATAAACAATATAAACAACAAATAACGATAACGATTACGATTACGATTACGATTACAATTACAATAAAGAATATAGCATTAAAAACTATTGCTGCACAATTGCATATTAATCATCGTAGTTAAGTAAGCTTAAAAAAATAAAAACCAAGTAGTTAACAAACAATTTAACTGAAATTTATTAGAGAAAAAAAAACAAAACTTGCCATTAATAAAATAAAAATAAATTAATTAAAATAAATTAAATATTTAAAATAAAATAGAAACTAAAGTAAATAATAAATTGTTACACTTTTTCGTTTCTGTTGCTCTTGTTATAGTTTCAAGTGTTTACATATTTTTAACTTACCTATAAAAAAATATATATATATAAAAAAAAATATATATATATAAAAAATATATATATATATAAATATAGATACTTATTCATATGGCTAACAACGAAGAAACATGGTGCTATGAGTTATTCATAATGTTCATTTATTCATTTATTCATTTCACTCACTCTGATTTAACTGGACAGTCAAAAGCGTTAAAATCTGAGCCCCTTTTAACGTCTTGGACAATATCTGTGCATTCATTTATCGTATTCAAAGTCGCACTCATGAATCATCATTATTCACCTACACTACTTAGCCCCTAGGATCCGTGTAAATAATATTCATAGCTAATCTCTAACAAGGTCAAAAACTATATAGAAAACTTAAATATATATATATAATATTAATATAATTATAATAATAATATTAACATGTATTATTTAAAAAACAACAACAAAAAAACAAAAACAAAAACAAATGTAAATTATGCAAATGAAAATTGCAAATTGAAGCCACCAAAGAATTGAATTGATTGCATGTAAGTCGACAAAAAATAAGAAAAAAAAAAGTTAAATTAATATATTAAATTAACTACAATTAACTAAATTTAAAACTAACCTAAAGTAAATTAAACTATTTAATTGTAACAGCCCTAAGCTAAGCGTAAACAATCCCAACTCGTGCAGACCCCAGAGATTCACATAGTTGAAAAGTTTTAGCAATTAGACGCTCATATATCATAGTTCAACTAAAGCAAACAACACGGAAACTACAAATTCATCACTTCGTTGAAAAACAACAACAACAAACCAAAAAACCAAAAACCAAAAAAATAAAAAAAACACAACATAACAAGATGAAAAAAAACAAAAAGTATTTGTAAACTAAAAACTAAAAACTAAAAACTAAAATGCATTTAAAAAACTTTCAGTTTTGTGTTGATACAAACTTTCGTTCAATTCGAAAAATAAGTTCACTTTGATGCGATGCATAATATAATTGTTTTTCTAACATCTCGTAGAAACTAAGAAACGACACACATACACACACAAACACACACAGACACACACACCAACAGCCACTTTGACACTCAGCGAGAAGGCCAGAAGTTGAAGGCAAAAAAAAAAAAAAAACTCAAAAAGAAAAGAGGAAATTAAAAAATTGAAAAATTGAAAAATTAAAAAATTGAAAAATTAAGAAAAAAATTGAAAAATAAATTTAAATTAATAAAGAACAAGAAAATAAGTAAAGAAAACTATTAGCTAAGCGAAATATGTCCATTAAAAGGACAATAAAAATTCTATAACATTAATAAACTAACTCTTAAGCAGGCCGACTAAATACTAATCCAAATGCCACGAGGCTAAACTTGAAGTACTCATAGCTGCTAACTATGGAACCTACCTAAAACATCAACAACAACATCAACAACAACAACAACAACAAATATTTAATGCAATGTTTTAAATTTACTGTCGTTAAGAAAAATGAACAAAAAATAAAAAGAAATTCAAAAGAAAAACAAGAACGAGAAGCATACGGATAAGTTAAAGGAGCTGCAGTTAGAGAAAGGGAAGAGAGAAAAGTAGAAGCGTTTAACTACCAACAATCCGAATGCAAAATACATAATATGTAATAAAAACTGAAAGGTATTCTAAAATTCTTTAAAATCAAAATGTGTTTTATTTTTATTCCTTTTATGTCTTGGCAACCCTGGGCACTTGCAGCGGGCAACACTTAAAGGTCAGGGTGAATGTCAGCGCAACGGAAGTTCGTTGAGTGTCATTGCAGCGGCAACACTTACAGTTCTTACGGCGAAAAAAAAAATATTTTTAAAATTAATTTAATCGTTCGTGTGTGAGTTCTTAAAGCTGCAACTTCTTCAAATGTCACCCCACCCACCACATGCGCAATAACACAGTCACACACACGCATGCACACACGCACACATACACGCACTTGCATTCGCAGTTGCACACAGTGGAGAACAATTCGCCGTTTGTTCTATTGATTTTCGCGACAAGGCGAAAGCGACAACGGCGAATATAAAAAATACGCTCATTGTAACGAACGCGTTTCCGCTGCTGCCATTGTCGTCAGAGTTGTCAACGCTTTGCATTCCTTGCGTATCGCCGAAAGGTAAGTTAATTATGTGTTGCATACTTTAAGGCTGTGCGTTAATCTCAAATTGTACTGCATACTTTTGAGATGTCAAAGAAAATAGCTTCAAGGCGTTAAGATATACAAAGACTTTATTAGATTTTAAATATTCCAAATTACGATATTTAGTTGATAATACGTGATCTATAATCAGTTTATTTAAGTTGTTACGTTTAATTAAAATATACAGTATATTATAGTTATTCATTAATAAATTGTATAACATTTTTTTATTACTGGTGAGCAAATCATTTTGAAATATTTATTACAATTATTATTACAACGAAAAAAATGAAAATATTTTATGATAATATTATATGATACCATTAGCTGTAATTATACGAATAAATGCCGTAATTTATTTTAATCTGTTATACGGCCATTGGTATTTTATTTCTATAATTGCTTTCACGCTCGGTACTTCATATTACACCTAAAGCCCTTACAGTTTGAGTCTCAAATGTAGTCGATTTTTACTACAACTACGTGAGTTTAATTCCCCCTTTATGTCACGAATTCATAAAAGCCACAAAATTAAAGTAATTATAAATATTAATGCGGAGCTCTTAGAATATTCGGACTGGTTGTCCAGACTACGAAAATCGCTGCTAATTTTATTTACAATTTTTGGGCTCAAGTTCTATTTATAAATAAATTATAATAATGACAAAAATTGTTTATAAACAATTAACATGAAAGTTTAACTTCATGCATAGGCGAGCATTGGTCCATTATTAAAGTGCTCATAAACATCATCCGAAGTGCAATTATATAATTAATTACGAAATTGCCGCCAAGCGGCTGAAGCTTCATTAATCAAATCGCGAGCATTACAGTGACAACGGGACGACATGCAAAGTTTTCCAGCACGCCGAAAATGTAAACATCCAGGTGCTAATTACACACGTGATGCCATTGGATGGAGCGGCTGGGCATGAGGAGAGGACCCAAGGGAGGCACAAAGTGTGGCATAGAGATGTAGAGGCGCCGCATGACAAAAGTTTAGCATGAGAGGAATGTGAATGCAGGACAGTGTTAATTGCCACAGTTGTTCATTGTTGGTTTCCTTGTTGCCGTTCTGGTTTCAGGTCTTGTTACTGTTGTTCAGTGTTCAGTGTTGAGTGTTGATGCGTTTAGCAGACACACAAAGGACCACGGGTCAGGGCACCCATCAGCCCCCAGTCTCCAGTCCACCTCTTCCTCTCCCTTTGCCTGTCTGCCATTTCGTCACTGGAACTAGAACAAATGTTGTCTGTCCGATGTGTGGATGTGCGTGTGTGCGTGTGTGGTGCGTGCAAATATTTTAGCAGAATTAAAACAGCAGCTACAAATAATTGTCAAGGGTTTCGGTTAACAAAGTAGACGGAAAGCAATAGAGTGTATTTAAGGGAGTGAAAGAGACGGCAAGAGTTGGGAAACTTTTAATTAGTTAATTTAACGCTTGGCACTGAGCAAAAGCGGACGAACACTGCGTATGAGTAATGCACACAACAACACTCATATACACGCATATAAACACACACACACACACACATTCTCAAATCTACTCACACACACACATTCACATATAGGACGCGTGGGCTTTCTTCGAAGCTGTCAACACTCTCAGGGGATTGCCACTGTCGGGGGAATAAAGGGGGCGGGGTTGCTGCCGCAGACAGCGCCTCTGCTAAGTAATTTCCTCTGGCGGATGCAACTAATTACTAAACATTTCGCATAAAATTCGCAACTTGACAGCATCTAACTGCACGGCTCGTCCTTAGACCAAGCCGCAAAGCAGCAACAGTAACACTTGCCAACTGCTTGCCTGTGTATGTGTGGGTGTGTGTGGGTGTGGGTGGGTGTGGGTGAGTGTGGGTGTTAGTGTGGGTGTGTGGGTGTAAGTATGAGTGTGAGTTTGTGTGTGACCTGCTATCAACAAATTTACATGCGGTTTTGTACTAATTCACCACTGAGCCACCAACGCGACGCTCCTTTTACCGTGCTGGTTGCAAAGTAAACGCTGTGGCAGACAAACTGCCAGACTGGCATTTTGTAAAGTGTGGCAGCGGATGGATCAAGGTGGATGGCTTGGATGGCTGAGTGGGCTGGCGAGGGGTAAAATTTAAAGAAGGAGGGGGAGTGGCTGTTGGTCGTGCTGCCACAACACTTCCGCTGCACTGCACTGCACAGAACTGAGGCAGCGATGAAAAATGATCGTAAAATAACAGAAATTATTTAACACTATTTTGCATTAAATGCAAAAGTTTTGCATTTACTTGCCACTCGTCTGCTGTTGCCGGAAGTTGCTTCAAGTTGGTAAAAGTTTGCCTTGCCACGCCATGCCAGGCCAGGCCAGGCTAGGCCACAGCAGGCCTTGCCACCGGCGGCAGCGCCGCCTGCAGCGGCTTAGGAGGCAAGCGAAACGATAAATAGCAAATATTTGCGGTTGCCGTGGCTCCTTATTAGCCAAAGCCGGGCCAAAGTCGATATAGCCGAGTTTAATTAACATGACCTCCACTTTAATGTAAACTGATTTACAGATCAAGTCCGTTAATTGTTCCATTTAATAATGGAGGGCAAAAAAAAAAAAAAAAAACTAACTATAAATAAGTTCAATTAATTATTATCCAGTTTAAGATGCATGCCTGAACTTCAATCTCGCGAATTAGCTAATTGCGCAAAGGGCAGCTGCCAACTGTTGTTTGCTTAACGCAGCAGCGTGTGTTGCACGTTCTCATTATCGGGCCCATGCGAGTGTCCAGCCAAGCGGCAACACGCTGCGCCCCAACTTGACCAGACTTGGCCAAAAAAACCGGCTCACCGACAAGAGTCAACACGTCGTGGGGCCAAGATGTGCAGTCGCTTATTGTTAAATAAAATCCGACGATGCAGACGACGACTGCAATGTTGACTGCTACGTTGGCAGCGACGCCGACTGCGCCGCTGACTACGCTATGTCTGTACTATTGACGTCGACGGCAAACCTTTCGATGGCAACGTTAAGAGCGCACCTGACGTAGCGATGCGACGCGCTGCGAAGAGTCACGGCAATCGTAACAGCAGCAGCAATAGTCGCAGCGGCAGAAGCAGCGATCGCAGCAGCAGCGACAGAAGCAGCGACCGCAAATGAGATCGAGCCAACAAAAGCGCCGACCAAGAGGCAACCGCAGCCGCCGATGACAACAAACCCGTCGTGGCACTCGCAGACGCAAGACGCGACGCGCTTCAAACCGATCGCAAAAGTGAAATAATCGAAAAATTAAATAAAAAATATTAAAAATATAATATATATTTTAAATACCGAAAATCCAAATCGAAATCGTGAAATTAAAGGAAGACAAATAAATGTTCAGAAATGAATACTGAAAATTCATAACAATTAAAAAATAAAAAATATTTAATTTAATAATTTTACAATTATAAACAATAAAAAAAATTTTAAATAAAAAAATTTTAATTTTTAAAAATTAAAGCCATAATTATAGAAAAAACCTCAATATTAAAAAATAATTAAATAATTATATAATTAAATAATAATTAATTAAATAAAAATTGAAATAATCATAAAATTTCGAATAATCGGAAAACCGCGATATATCGGATATATATTGGAAATTTTGATTCAAGCTGCTTTTTATTACGTAAGCTCGAACTTAAGGCACTTTTTGGGGTCACCCTAAGGGCTACTTGTGTATCGTTTATGGCATAAACGTGACAAACATTTTTAAAAACAAACATCAACAAAGGTCGCCACGCAGAAAACACGTTTCCATCAGGGCCCATGGAAAATTTCGGTCAAACTAAACCGATTAACGTTTCTTTCGTTTTATCGAATATTGAAAACTCAATTGACTTCTGTCTCCCAAATATTTATTTTAACTGAAACGGAAATAAAAACAATTAAATATAAAATAAATTTAGAAATAGTTTCAAGTCTTAAAGATCAACTAAATTCTAAATAAATAAACTGACATAGTTCCTTCTTGAGGCAACGACCTTGAAGTCTTCATGGGTTCAATCTACCTGACAACGAACGATCTTAAACTTAAAATATTTAAAAAATGCAAATTGGAATCAGATCAGATCAGATCAAAATTAAAATTCCAAATTCTAGAAAAATGAAGTTCTCATTTAAAAAAAAAAAAATAAAAATAAAGAAAGGAAATTTGTATGTTAATTGCCATAGAACAAATTTGTCAGGCATCTTTTGATTATTTTATCAACGATCTGGAATATTTCTCCAACGATTCTCACATTAATTTGCATTGAAAATATTTCAAAAATTTTTTAAAGTAATAAAAAATGAATAAAATAAAATAGGAGAAAAGCAAATCTCGTGCCAAACATTAACAGAGATTCTCATCTCGAAATGAGATATGCTGCTTTTTGAGCTTCGAAATTGTAATTTATTCATCTGTCGATTACATATGTAAAATATGGATTATCATGGCTTTAGTTTCTGGCTGGGCTTCCAAACATTTCGGAAGGTTAATACCTCGACAGGTTCCCAAAGTCAAGCGCCGTTTATTTTCCGGTCTGAAGGGCGGGGGCGGGGTGAGATGCTCAAATCTGTTTACCTGACAAAGCGCACGGCACGGTTTAAGGGTAACCCGTTAAATTAATAATCACCACTGTGGGCAATAACAACAAGAGCAGCAACAACAATAACAAGCACAACAACAACAACAACAATAACAATAACAGAAATAATAACAACTCAAATCCCCCAATTGCTTAGGGCGTTACTATGTGACAATTTCCGCAAATGATTATACCCTGAGACCATCAAAAGTGTAACGCCACGGGGAAGGGTATACACAGCAGTGCAAGGAGTTGGTAACAAGGAAGTGAAAAACCGAAAAGTGATTTGAATAGGGGAGAAAAAAGTATAGAGAGAGAGAGAGTGAGAAAGAAAGAAAAAGAAAGAGAGAGAGGGCTTACAGAATTATTTCCAGGACAAGTAAAAAGTCTTGGAATAATATTTAAAATAAATAAGATTTACAAATTGAACCCAAAAATATTTAAATTAATTATCCTTAAATTTTGTATATATTTTTATTTGAACGAAAAAATTAAAAATTAAATTTAAAAGACAAATTAAATTATATTTATATACATTCCGCCTTCAGCTCTCCTCCAACCTGTATAAATTATAGAGCTTTATTAATCAGAAACTTTTAATCCAATAAAAGACTTACAGTCAAAGGCTCTTCAAACTATAAACGAAAATCTTTAATATCCTTTAATAAAACAGGAATTAAATTAATAGAAGAGCCCACAATTTAGATGCCTTAACTTGAATATATCTACAAGGATTCATAGCTCAAATCAGTACAAAGTATAGACTATAGCCCGCAAGATCCTCAAGATCTCAGCCCATAAATCGTCATCTGCATAAATCAAGCTCTACAAATCAATCAATAGATTAAATAATATAGATTAATTTATATACTGAAGCTTTAAATGAATCAAGTACAGGGCATTCCCTCGTCGATCATCGCTTTGCGCTCGCTGCTTATCCGCTAAGCCGCCGCAATCGCATTAACATCATTTTCTGGCCGAGCAATTGCCGAGCAAATAGAGAGAAATTAATTAGTGTATTTATAAATAAAGCATAAGAACTTTGGGAGGAAGCTCATTTGACATTCAGGGGTTCGTAAAGCGCGAACAGGCAATGAAAGAGACGATGAAACAGACAAAAGCTGAAGCAGAATCAAAATCAAAATCAAAATCAAAACAAACAACAACAACAACAAATGACGAAAGAAAATTCAAAGTGATTTTCACAATCTTTTCGCCGGCTCAATTTGAGAATCACGCGACGGTCGCGTGTTACGCGTTTTGGGGGTTAACAATTTCATTGCCACCCCCTACCCGCCCTTCCCCACCGGCACCTGTCCAAAAGTGAGCCCCCGGGGGTCACGAATCTACTTTATGTCCCATCATTATTATTGTCAGCCTATCCCTCTCTCTCTCTCTCTCTTTCTCCCTCTCTCTCACTCTTTCTCTTCCTTTCTCTCTATCTTCTTTGTGCTTTGTTTATCACTTAAGAGCCGAACGGGAAAGGAAAGGCGCGAGGGGGATGCAGGGACGTGTCACGTGTAGCGGCCGTTGGCACAGGAAGACATTTCTATACGAATCTGGGCACTCGGCCAGCCGCTGCATTATTTTATATATATACATATATATATACTGGCGATATCATCTACAGTCCAATACAATACAGTATACGTTATTTACAGTTATTCACCGTTATTCATGCCAATAAATTTGCTGCTCGATTTTTTTTTTAAGCCGTTTGCCCGGTGAAACTTATGGATTTATTTTTAGACGCAACTTTAAAAGTCGATTAAAAATAATTTTTTGTGTCGCGTAAATTGATCAATCAAATAACGGCACACACACACACACATATACATATATATATGTGAATATATATCCAACGAATTGGTGTTAATTTTTGTTCCATTTTTACTTCTGCTTCCTCTTCCTCGTCTTCTCTTCATCCTCATCTACGTGGACAACAGCTAACACTCGAAGTTAAAGGTAAGTGTAAATTGATAGTACCTAACTTTCAGTTATTGAGAAACAAATGATTATTCAAATAAAAAATTGAATGATTCACTTTATTCACTAGAAGAGACGATGATAATAAGAGATCCCTGGGGGAGTATTTTCTTTAAGAACCTCATGATATATTTGCCAGCTAACCCAAGGGGGCTGTGAGTAGTGTAAGGCCGTGGGTGGAGAGTGGGAAGGTAGTGGGTGGTAGATGGTGCGGGTGGGTGGTGGATGGTTGGGGACTCCTGTCACGGTATGTGCCGCTAAGCATGCAACATTTTGCGATGCGTTTGTCATGCAATTTTAATCGCAATTGCATTTTTAATTTTCCTCTTCCACCTGACGTCAACGTTCGTTCCTCAGCTTAAAATGCTTCTCACTGCTCCACCCCAAGCCCCCACTTTCTGCCCCGCATCCATTCAGAGTATCGCGCGTAGCTTCTCTTGTATTCCGTACGCCGAAGGAGGAATGAATGCAAGCAAAATGTGCGCAGTGCGAGAAAAATAAAAAACAAACTAAAAGCAAATAAATATTAAATGCAATACACTCAATATACAAACGGGGCAGGGGGGAGGGGGGGAAGCAGCAACAGCAGCAGCAGCAGCAGAGCAACAGCTGCACGGCAACAGCAGCAGCAGAAGAAGAAGAAGAAGAAGCAGCAGCAGCAGCGAACTGGCAAACAAACTGCCAGCGGGTAGAGACATGACAAAGCAAATAGTTGTAGGGCACGAAAGGTGGGGGGAGGAAAGGAGGGGAGAAGGGAGCTGTAGTTGAAGCTGAAGGATGCAGGACACGGTGACTAACGGGTGACTAACACTCTGACGTGGGGGAAGCCAGAAGTGCCCCTGGGACGACAGGATGTGAGCGGCCCATTTGCATAAATCTACATTTTAACTGTTTTCATACTCTGATCCCATAACAAATGGGTAAAAAAAGGATAAAATTCAGTTGTTATCCTTCTTTGCAACTACTAGTAGTAGAGAAGTGAGAGATAGTAAGAGAGATGGAGAAAATGAAAGAGAGAGAGGGAAGTAGACTAAATGACAGAAGCTTGAAAACTTCAAAATGTGTCTTCATTAATTTTTCAGATCTATCGATGTGTCACTTTGCTTTCAATTGATTTGTTAATCTCTGGATCTCAAGATACTAATTAATTAGGATATTTCTCATAATTTATTTAATTTGCTTTATATTAATTTAAATCAATTTAATTTATGTGCAAGATGCGACTTCAATCAACTGCCTAAGGCTCAGTGGCTAAATATATGCTTATGCATTTGTCTATATGTTTATGAATATGTATATGTGTGTATGTGTGCATTCGCATATGTGAGTATGTGTATATGTATATGTATTAAATATATACACTTACATATGCAAATGAATATGTATCTATGTATGTGTATGTGTATGCACATGTATATGTAAGGGAATCTGCATGCTTTTCCCAAGAGCCTAAGGCTACGCAACATATGGCTTCTCCCACCTGTCTCTCTGTTAGTACAACAAATACACCTGCAGTCGTATCTGTATCTGAAAGTGACAATGTATCTGTGTATCTGCAACTTTGGGAATCTTCATATCAAAGTCATTAAGGTCCTTAGGTTAAGCAGCTTACGATTTGTGTGGCTTTTATCTGAATTCACGTAACTCTCTGTGTCTCAAGCTGATCCTGCAGGACATCTAGTTTCTGTAACTTTGAATTTATAATAACAGCCTTATATCTTATATTATATTTATTGTTTATCCTTGTCTTAATCCGCATCTGATTAACTTCTCTTGGAATGTATCTGCAGTGCCTCAAATGCCTCTCCATTTGAATCCTTACTTTTGAATCAATTTAAACACACAGTTTAATTTTAAGCTGTAGTCATTTTAAGCTGTAGACCACCTACTTAAATGTCCTTTTTATGACTTACCTTGTTTTAATAAAAATATATGAAATATGAAAATGTCAGGAGATTCATCGATTTCCCTTCTCTGTTTGCTTCTTCCTTGTGGCAACACCAAAGCCGTTAAAGCGGGCAAATTGTCCATTTAATGAGCTGCATTAATTATAAAACTCACATGTCAAGCCATTTGACACTGACCAATTAAACTGGGTAGGCCCCTCAGACGAGCACCCACGCAATCGCAGCACCCCTGTCACCCTGTCACCCTGTCACCCAGCTACCATGTCACCCTGTCACGTTGTCAAGTCGAGATTAACCTATTGCAAATATGACAGCAGCCACAAGAAAAATGAACCATGGGATCACGACCACAGGAGCCACTCAAATGTTTAAACACTCACACGCACACGCACACTCATTCGGCACTCACACGCACACTCACTTGCCACTCATACATTTACGCCGACACTCATTAAGTGTTAATATTTATGGCCTTTCAATTGAATGTGTACACAAAAAACGCAATTCATGTGATAATTTTAATGATTTATCAATAATCACATTATAAATTGTAAATATGTATATATTTTGGGATTACTCTGAATCATAACGGCATTCATAACGCTATGACATCCAAGCCCTGGCCAGACGATAGATATCATAGCATTCATTCATTCATTCAGATCATTTTTTATGAACTCTAACTTTTCCCCAAGCCAATCAATTGAATTGTTCTAAAAAATGGCATTATGTAATTCCCTTCTGTCATTAATGATTTTCTGTTGGCAGATACACTCACGAATATGTTGATTAACACTCACAAATACTTTGATCTTTTTGAAAAATTGTAATCCCCCATCGAGTACAATTCAAAGTGCACTCGACACTCAGGGGGCTCTTCAAAAGTCGGGACAACTGATGAAAACATTTAACTGCAATTAAACAATCGTCAAGTGAATGAATAACAAGTATTCATAGGTATTCATATATATGTATATATATGTCTCTTATGAACAGGTTCCATTTGCTCAAATTCATTTTCAATTGATATTTTCAATTGAGTTTTCTATTTTCAAATCAACGAACGTTTCTTTTAATTATAACAATTTGTCAAGTACTTAGGTTACATGCCACTCGAACTATCGCATCCACATAACGGCCACAACAACAACAACAACAACAACAACAACTATCGCATCACGTGCTTGGCAATCGCGTGACAAGCGTTTAGTATGATTACATATATTATATAGAAAAATATATATATGTGCATATATACTTTATTTTCCAATTTAATCTCTTCATTTGCCCCGTCGAGTACCCAAAGCATTCAACACCTTCCAAATGGCATGTTGGTCAAGTATTTTGTTTGATGTTTGCAGGAATACCCTTACTTTTGGCTGGTTATCCTATGCAACGGGCTATGTGACCTTTGAAAATGACAGAATTATTTCTAGTAACAAAATAATTGAGGACTTCAATCAAATATTTAAATTTTGAATAAATAAAATTTAAGCAATAAAAATATTTATTCATAAATCTGGATTTAAATTACTACAATAATAATAAATTCAATATTAATAAATAATAAATTAAATGAAAAATAAAAATTAAAGAAAATGTTTTTTTTTTTAATTTTTTTTATTTAATATTATATTTAATTTATTTACTTTTTATTTAATTTATTTTAATTAATATTTTTTGACTTTAGCATTTTCTTCGACTCTTCCTAATAAAAAATCAATATTGTTTTATTTTTTACCTTATTCAATAATTTAAATAATATTTGAATAACGGTATCAACTATTCATCACTTAAAAATTCATCTGATTTTCATATTTAACCGCTTTTTTTCCTTTTTGCAATTAACTGAAAATTAAGCAAATTAAATAATTAAAATGAGAAACAAATTTCAATCAATTTAAACACGTGCCACAGCGTAACGAAAGGTTGTGAATAGAGGCCAAAATGAACTGTTACAAATCTGTTATAAGGCCGTATATGTGGCTTTAATTAACCGTTATTTGAAAATAGTTAAGTATCGTAAAATGAAGTACCGTTTGAATATTAAGTAACTTTTACAAGCTTTTAATTATCAATTAGGGCTTTCAATGCCAAACAGTTTATCGATAAATAGAGTCTATCGATATACATACATATATAATTTTATTTAAACTAAAGCCAATGACGACATTTAAATCCGAGTTGAGGGACAGAAATGTAATTAGATGCCATTCTTCATATAAGGTTCTTGCACCCGTCGACGTTTACGGTTGAATCGCGACTAGCGCTAATCGATATGTAATCGAAATATCGACGGTCCTAAGAAAGTTGAATGACTGCCGCAAGGGTTCGCTTACCCGATTGATTGATTGCATATGACCCGAATTGAATCTGGAATCGATTCTGGGCTAATGGGAGCGCATTTGGAGCTGGCATGCAATCGAATTACGAATCGAACAAACAACAGGCAACGGGGGAGTGCGGCTGTGCGGCAGCAAACATGCAACATGCATGTTGCAAGCAATTATCAATGAAATTCAATAAAATACATTTACAAGCTTAACATCGGCCTGAGCCTCAGCTCAGTTGGGTCATTGAACTCTACACACACTTCTTTTAACACTCACAATGCACACACACTCATACACATGCATTCACACACACACACACACACACACACGCATCGTTGAAAGAAGCCTCTTGACTGGCAATTCCTTTTTGTTTACCTGTTCCATTTCATTTGGTGCAACTCCAGAAAATTAAAAGCCCAAAGACGTTAAGATACGCAGGCAACTCACAAATTAAAAATCTGCCAACGAACAGTAACCTGACCTGCGGCAAGTTCTGAATCCCCTCCCTTCTCCCCCCTTCCACCATACCCCGTACAGCTTACATGCCACCTACCGACCGAGCAGACATGATAAATGCGACAACAACTGCGGAGCGTACAATCCGTGCGAAGATGCATCCTCAGTCCGTCCCTTTGTCTTTTGTCCGTCTGTCTGCCTCCTCCTGTTGCCTGTCATTTCGACTGCGTTTGACCAAAGTTGAGCTCCAGTCCAATTCCAATGGCAAATGACTGACCAACACTGAGAGAAATTCATGTGTGCAACTAAAGAAATTAAATTGAGATATTCTTTAAAATATTCTTAAATTAAATTAAATTTATTTTCTTCTCAATTATTTTTAAAATTAAAAAATATTTTCTCAGACTCATTTTAAAATTTAAATTCTTACATTTCCTTAGTTTTTCGCCCGCTGCATTTAAGTGGTTATTTATTGTTGTTGTCTACACACTAAATTATTCCATACACCACTTGGGAACCGATTCGCAATTCAACCACCCCCCTCCACACTCCACACTCCACCCCTTGATGGCACAGCTGTCATCCTCCCCCCATCCCCGCCCACACTGAGAGTTCGTTAAAGTTTCTGGAAGTTCAAGCGAGGAACGTGCATAAAATTGTAGCGCGTTCTCTAATCATAAAGCGCCGCATGCTTTGCATTTTAATTGCGCTTCTTATAGCCGAATTTCTTTATACTCTATATATATACTCTATATATATACATATATACGTACATAACTCTTAACGTTATTTGAAAGTCAGATAAAGCGCTTTAATTGAGTGTCGGAGCATTTCAATTGGAATGCAGTGTGCGCATTCAAAATGCTCCATCTGCATGTCCTTAAGAATGAATTGCAGGAGGAAGTAAAATTGTAAGAAGCGGAGATATATATATAGATGATATATATACAGATATATATGTAGATATATATATTATAAATAAATATAAAAATTTATAAAAACTTTTGGCACTATATTTCGAATGATTGGCGCAATCAGAGGCTGCTTCTGGTTGTTAGGGCTGCAATCGTAGGAAATTGACTCAAGCGGGAAAAACTAGGCTGGGGCTGGGGCTGGGGCTGGGTTGGGTTGCGAAGGGGCCAAGAGCAGTTCTAGGAACTGAACTGGTAGTTCGGGGTAAGTCTGGCCTGGGGTTGGTCGACGGTGACGCTGAAATTGTTGAAAGCAAATCAGCCGTACGAAATCCATAACAAAGTAATCAATGAAGGCTACAAGGAAGGACTAGCAAACGAGACGGAAGCCAAAAAAGAAAATACTGAACCATTTCTTGTGGCTGCAATTTGTTGGCCAACAAGCACATACACATAACTATACACACACACACACACATATAGTTAACCCTCAACTAGCTGGCCAAGCCAAATCAAACAAGCAACTGGGACAGTGTTCCGCTTTTTTCAATCCTTTCCGCATTTCTGGCTTCCTTTTCAGCTTCCTCACTTGAGGAAGAAGACAAGAAAGGGAGGGGCAGTGGTGTGGAAAGGTGTACTTCATAACAACAACAACAACACCAATAACAACGTAACGGTTGATAGTTCTAAGTTAAAGTTTGCCACCCAAAAAAAAAACCCCTCCTTCCACTTATCAGACTCGCATTTGGTTTGCTTTTTGTGACTAGGCAGATGATTGTTAGTGTTGTTGTTGTTGTTGTTGTTGTTGTTGTTGTTCTGATTCTTCTTCCTCTTCTTGCTGTGTTGTTGTTTCAGCTGTTCTTGTTATTATTGCTGGCGGCCACTAATTGAATTGCTTGTTACCAACACACAACAACAATGCCTGATTGTTGGTCTCCATTTAAGTTTTTCTCACTCTGTTTGCAGATGCTGCGACCCCATTAAGTGGTATTATTTGTCTAGGGTATAACGAACCGGTTGTAGGGTATAAGCATCCAGTTATAGGGTATAGTTCGAGCAGCATTTGGAACCACATTAAGGGTATTTCTGAGTTGCATTGGGCTCACATTTCTTGTTGCCTGCAGTGGACATTTTTGTGGACGAGTTGATATTCGGAGGCAGCGCACGTGGCGTATGTGTAATGTGCTTTGTTGAGAGTGCACACTGTACATGCTGTGTGTGTGTGTGTGTGTGTTTGCTGTTTGCATGATAAAACAGATTGCATTTTGCCTATGTTGGCTTTAAATCCACACAAAGTACAAGCCGGAAGACTGCGGATGCGGAGCGGAAGAAGGAGGCGAAACAGGATAGAGACGAGGAAAATACATAATGCCATCAAGCCAAAGTCCTGCTGTTGACTGTACTTGTACTTGTGCAGCTACTCGTCATCACACCCACAAACACACACACACATATTCTTGGGTATGTATGTGTGTGTGGTGTTGTCGTCGACATGACGGCAACGCCTTGAAGCATGCACAGCACGCAACATTCTCATAAAAATTAGAGCTTGCCTCGAGTCGCGCCTCGTCGCGTCGCATCGCGCCTCTTCGAGTCAAGTCGGATTGAGTTGAGACCTGAGTCGGGTGCATGTTGCATGCAACATTGCTATTTATGAACTCAACGAGGATGACGCTCCCTTACCAACAATTCCTTTGGCCCTGCCCACTCCCTTACCAACATCCTTCCACCCCTCCCTCTCCCATTAAGAATTCCTTTTCTTTCCCGTTTACCATCAACAACATTCGCCATAAATCGCAGCAGATAAATTTCATTCTCGGATTTCATTTTGCTTCTGCCGGGCCTTGTCTGCCCTTTGGTCAGCAAAGAAAATATTATTTATCATACCCTAACAAATGGATGACTCAATGGGCTACTAAAAGCTGTTTGTAATCGCAAATTGACCGACACAAAAGAGAAAGACGACCCATTAAATTTTCAATTGCTTTCAAAACAAATGCAGCCAGTAGAACGTTTACGAATGTGTTAAAGTGTAATTAAGAGATGACGAGTGCCCATGGGAGCGTAACCAGTTGACTGTGTGTGTGTGTGTGTGAGGGAGTGTGGGTAGGCGTAAATAAATATATCAGTTTTTACAGGGCTTTCAATGGAAATGATACGTCAATAGATACAAAAAACAAAAAAAAAATATCTAAATATTCCACCAAAAATTAAATAAAATTTTAAAATATAAAAATAATTATTTTAGTAAGTAAGAAAAATAAAAACAAAAATAAATATAGTTTTTTAATATTTTATTTAATTTTTTTTATTTTAATTATTTATTTGCTTATTTATAAATATTTTCGTTAATTGGTTATTCAATTAAAGCACACAAATATTAAATAATAAATTTAAAAAATAATAATATTTAAATTACATTATAAAACATTTTATTTTATTTTTTTTTTTAATTATCATTTTCAATATGCCCCATAAGAAATGTGTTTCCGATACTCAAAGTTCCAATATCGATTACTGACCTACAAAAGTTCGCATTGGGCTTGGATTCTCATCCGCAGGACAAAATGCACTCAACTTTTGAAAACTGCATTACTTTGCGATGTTCAATTTTACAAAAGTATTCGGGTTTCGGTGCGTGATAATCCTTGTTGCTATCCTTCTGGTAGACTGGGTCAAAATCGTTTTCATGTTCCTTTAACAGGCCTGTTGCCCATTTTATTTATGCCAATTCTTGGTCGTTGGTCGTTGGCCGTTGGTCGTTGGCTGTTGGCTGTTGGCTGTTGGCCCGGTTGTAGGCCCCGAACTCGAGAACACAATATAAATAATCAAGCGAGGGCAGAGGAAGACTCGAGAACAGTGACAGGCGCGAGACACGCCCCTACTTCAGGGGCTGGATCCTGTGCTCCCCGGATCCTGAGCTCCTCTGCTCTGCTCCTTGTGCCGCATAAGAATCTCGCCCGTTGCAATGTTGCAATGTTGCAATGTTGCAGTCGCCTTCATTGTTTCATTTCAATTATTCACAGTTTTAATTTTTTTTTTATTTTATTTTATTTATTTATTTCTGCCATTTTGTTTTTATTTGCCGTTGATTATTTACTTTTTATTTGAATTCCTCGCTTAAATATCTGTGATAATTTTCATTTGCTCGCAATGTTATTTATTCATTTTCATTGCTGCGGCTCTTTGCATTTTAAATGAATTTAAATTAATTACATTCTTAATGTGACCATAATCCTCGCCATGTGTTAAATGACTTTTGTAGTTTTTTGCCAAACTATTTTTTTTTAGTTTTTGTTTTAAGCCCGTGGATTAAATAATTTTTACCAAAGCCGCTGTCAATGCCGAAGCTACATATAACATTGCTTTCGGGCGGAGGTTTGGCAGCCACGCCCACAATTTTAGATAAAAGGCAATCGAATAAAAAATGTAATAAAAAAAATATAAATGAATAATTAAATTTAAAAAAAAAAAATACAAATAATTTAAAGTAACTAAAAGCAACGTCTACTTCAATGCTTTTAAGGATTGCATGTCCTTGTTATCAAGCGCATGTTAGCTATGAGATGTGGGATATTTATTTAAGTAAATAGAGTGCTTTAAATTATAGCGGATTTTCTAGTTAGTAAAAAAAATAATTAATTACATGCATTAAACATAAAAATTATAAGGAAAATTTGATGTCTTTGGTACCTGAACAAGAATTATTAATCCCAACAAACTAAAGGACTTCATTGGAAGGAATCTATAATCTATCTATAAACAAACTGAAATTCATAAAAAACTTAATTTTCTTGGATCATAAAAAATATCGAAAGCAAATATTCTTTTGAAACTGGAAACATATTTATTTTCTCACTATTTTCCCCATTGGGAAGTTTTATTACGGACTCCATCCCCATTTAAAGGTCTGAAGATGAAGAAAATATTTTACGCTCCTTGGAAAAAAGTTTACCCATAAACAAAGCGATTTTCCACGAGTTTCAAAATTGCGAATCGATGGAAGACTCAACTTTGGCTTCTGAAAGTTTCACTTGTCCCTTGACCGAGCTCAGTTCATTGAAGCCATAAATAAAACTTATGATCCATGACCTTAATAATTGCTTACAGAATAATAATTAAATAACTGTCTCAATTAAATTAACTGATACTTAAACTTAAGCAATAAGTTATATATTTTCATTAAGATTCCCATTGAAACTTTATAACAATTAAAATGTGCAATAAGCGCCGCTCGGCAAAACATTTATCACTTGGAAATATGAAAATGTCTCTTGATATGAAACCATTGAGCATGAAAACAGAAACATAAAAAAAAATAAAAATAAATAAAAATAAAAAAAATACATTAAAAATAAAAACAAAATAAAAAAAAAAAATATTAAAAAAAAAATAATTATGAACGAAAAATTACAATTTTATATAGTGCGTGAGAGAGGCGCAAGGGGCAAGGGTATGACAATCGTTCCAACCGGGTTAACAAACATACACACACACACACACACACACATATACCCTGAGGATAGAGGGGGCTGTGGCGCAGCTTGAGCTACAGTAAAATTCTGCGGCAATTACCAATTTTTCAGCTTATTTTTGTTGCGCTCTTGGCCACATTTGCAACACGCATTTAATTGCTTGTCATTGCGGTGCATTGTTGCAGTTGTTGTTGCTGTTATTGTTGTTGTTATTGTTGTTGTTGCTGCCGCTGTTTCTGAGACTATTATTGTTACTGTTATTATTGCTGTTATTGTTATTGTGGCTGGGGCATTTAATTTGCCGAACAGCGTGCGCTTGTCACAATAAAAATCAGTCAAGTGCAATTTTCACCCCTCTCCCCCCCTCAGAAAATGCGACGCCCACAATCGTAGCCCCAACTTCCCATAGCTCTTGCTCTGCATTTCCCAAGGCCCCCAGAATGGATTCGTGGTCATTGCAATGGCATTGCTTGCCAGGGGCTGTGGCACCGACAGTGGCAATGGCAGTGGCAGTGGCAGTGGCAGGGGCAGTGGCATGGGCAGTGGCAGTGGCAGGGGCAGTGGCAGTGGCAGTGGCAGTGGCAGTGGCAGTGGCAGGGGCTATGGCCAGGGGTGTGGCGGTGGCTGTGGCAATGTCTGTAAGTGGTTTGCCTTTGCAACGCGTTGGTCGGAGCCACTCGTTTGGAGTATGGCATTTTCGACAGCTTTTCACATACGCACATCCACAACAACATTACATACACACACGCACCAACACACACTCACACACACATACACATGCATACACAACGATATGAAGGAACATGCGAACATGAGAATTCAATTTGTTGATAAGGAAAAAATCTGTTAAATTTGTATGAACTTCAGATGTTACATGAAACATTTCAGATTTAATTATTAAACATTCAGGGAATTCAATTCTTCACTTTTTTTACAAGATGAAAAATCGAGTTGAAATGCGAAATAATTTATTTATAGATTAAAAAAGTCTTAATTAAAATATTTCCAAAAGCTAAAGATTTACAAGAAATATAAAATAAAATAAATATAATATAATAATAAATAAAATAAAAAATATATAAAGTATTCTGAGCAACAAAAATATTAAAAATTAAAATTAAAAAAAAATTAAAATTACAAAATTTATATTAAAAAAAATAAAATAAAAAATAATAAAATTATTTTCAAAATTAGTCGCTTAATAGAGTAATTTTCTGATTTTCAAAATCTTAAAAGTTAAATTAAAAATAATTAACTCACAATTGACAATCAGAAATCTGAGTCCTAACTTTTCACATGATTTAATTGTTTATTTATTTGTTTTTACTTGCTTTTCTTTTATTGTTTAATTTCTGTATTTGTTGCCGATTTTATCCACAAGCGACAACTGACATTATTCAATGGCAAGTGCGACATTTTTCACGACAAAGCGCGCAGATGCCCAAAATCTGACAAGGAAAAGGCAATGCCTCATGTGATACACTCAGAGATACCCTAAATACAGTAGATAAAAAATAAATAAAATTTAAAAAATAATTATAATAAAATAAAAAATTAATAAAATATAAAAATATATATTAAACTCTTCAAAGATTTTTTTCCATTTGGCTTTTCATTGATGGAAATATCCAAAATCAAAATCCTTCCTTAAGAATAAAAGACTCAAATGATTGATACACATACACATAAAAGATTTTGATTGATGATTGATTAGGCAAGCGCAGTCTTTCTTACATTTAAAACATGTTTAAATTATAAATTTTAAAGTTACATTTTCTGTGTCTTTTGAGATTTTAAATTAAAGCTTCTCCATTCATGACATTTCATGTTTATGATGATTGATGGGAGTGATTGACTACACTCGATCTCCCACCTTACCCATTGGGCCTAAAGTTCCTAATATACAGAGACTCAACATTCCTTCTGAAAACATACCTTATGAATCTTCCTACATTCACATTACACCCACTCTCAGATGCTAATGACTAAGGGGTATTCAAACGTATTGTTTCTATTTATTCATCTTGTCTTTGGGTGCAGCTGTTGTTGGGGGCGACTCATGCTCGAGGCACACGAGTGCCAAAACCTTGGCCCCCTGCATTCATTGGCTCCCAGCCGCGGATGCATTTGTGATTTAATTAATCCAATTATATAGATACTAAGCTAAGTGAATAATCGGTATATGGCCAGACATTATATACTAGTATCAGACAAATGTCACAGTGTCTGTTATCGGTCTGTGATTGATATGAATACAATAAAATTTTATAACATTTCACTTGCTGTTTATTTTGAGAGACAATTAAATATGTAATTAAATCGCTCACAGGCATGCAAATTTAATAACAAACTGATGTTTAAACAAAACGGATTTTCTTTGAAAATTCTGTGAAAGTTTGCCCTTTGAAGTTTCCCTTCAGGTGATTTCCATTCAGTTCTCGAAGGGAGGAAACAATATTTACCTGTATTTGAGTACAAAGTATCAAGTACACTTGCTCAGGCTATGGCTAAGCAAAGTAATTAATTAATGACTTCAATGATAACAACAATTAAGACACAAACAATAAATGACAACAATAAAAAATAAAAACAGAAGCAAAAGCAACAGCAGCAGCAGCCCAGCAGCAACAGCAGCCCAGCAGCAGCGGCGCAGCAGCGGCAGCACAGCAGCAGCAGCGGCAGCAGATCTTTAGAAACGTCTCCTTCAATGACAAAGTCTTTTACAGCATCAGCTGAAGTTTAATTAACGACGTTGCAGAAAATTAGCATAAGTGATTAAATTAACGGTAAAACGTAACTGCCGTCGACAACAGATCAGAGCCGACGTCCCAGCCAACGAGTCATTCGCAGTGCCTTTGCCCGCCTTCAACTTTGAGCATCCGTCGAGTTGCTAAGAAGACATGTGTTAATTTTTTAATGGCCTTTAATAAATCTCTTAACGGGTCTGCCCTCCAACCAGTGCTCCCTTATCTCCCCTTTGCCTCTCCCACCCCCCACCAATTACCCTTCCCCACAACCCTTATTATTTATTTGTTAAGCGTTTTATTCCAAATGTTTGGCTGCATTTCGATTTGCATAAAACGTTGACCAAACATTTGGTTTAATTGATAATACAGTGAACACTCACTTTAACGGAATGATTCTATTAAAAGACTCACAACATTGTGAATAAACTTTGTTTATAAAGCAGATCGTTCACCTTTCTTTCGTTTAGACCACAAGTCAATTGGCATTGTGTATGACGAGTGTTTTTTAATGAATAATAATTAAGTTACTTATGAGGTATTCCCTATTTAGTAATACTTTTATCCAAATCCAGATGTTAAGTGATAAGTGAGGTGACTTATCAAACGAGAAGATACATTTCTTATACCATCAAAAATTCGTGTCTCAGAGTCTCTTAAAATTGACGATTAGAACCTTTGGACTCTATTTGCAAATCAAGTTTGAGTAAAGCAACAAAAAAACATGCTTAGAAAATGATTGTTATTCAAGAATTATTCAAAGTACTCAAAAATATCAAATCAGTAATAAAAAAAACAAAATTTACATTTATTTTATAATATTATAATATATAATAATAATTGTTCATTTTTGATTTGCTTTCATGGAATAAACATGTTTGAGAAATGATTAAGGTATTCGAAAATTATTCAAAACTCTCAGAATTATAGGATAAAGAACAAACAAGCAAAGTTATTAAAAATTTAAAGTGCAGCAAGATCACGTGACGATCTAAGGTGTTATATTCATGTGACTAGACTTGAATATTTTAAATTTTATTGTCTTTATTAGAAACGTTTATAAAATTTCTATATGAGTCCTAAAAAGCCATATTCGTATGAGTGTTTATCAAAGAATAACTAATCCAAATTTAAGAGTGAATATTCGTTTCCAATCTACATCCTTATACACAAACATACACACCAAATAAATACAATATATGAATGTGCGTGAATATTTATAGTCATTTGTATTTATTCAAATGAATATACACTATGTATGAATGTATATATGAGCAGATGTACACACTTAAGTTCATTCTTATATTCTTTCCTACATCACTTCTTACATTCACATATATATTTATATTTTATTTAATTCATTCTCTTTTTCAAACATTTTGAAATTTATTCATTTATTTATTGATTTATTTGAGTTTGTGGTTTCATTTGCTCATGCATTTAATTTTACATTAACCCATATATTAGTTTATTCATTCATTTATATTTAAATTTTTATATATTTTTTTAACTTATTCATACATTTGATCATTATCTATATTATCCATATTTAAATTTATTCATTCATTCATAGATTCACATATATTTATCATTTATTTGCATTCATAGTTAATCCCATACATTAAGCATTTATTTATTTTAATTAATTTATTTTTAAATTTATTTTTATATTCTATCCATTCATATATTCATTCATTTATATATCCATTACACACTCGTTCACCCATTCATTCATAGATTCACATACATTCTTCATTTATCTTCATTCATTTTTAAATTCCTTCCATTCATATATTCATTCATTTTTATATTCATTCAGACACTCGGTCACCCATACTTCTAGGGTATTTCACACGTCGACTCAGACTTGAAAGTCACCACAAGAAACGTGTCAAGGCTTTGATACACATCAATGTTCATAGGTCCAAAAAATTGAGCCTCTCTTTTCCAGAAATTTCTCATCAGATTTCCCAGAAATTCAGTGCACAAAATTGTTTCCCAATAATTTTAGATATCTTTCAAATGCCATGACACACCCTAACGAATCCCATAAAAGGAAATAGAAAAAGAAACTATAAAAAAAAATTCATGAAATGAAAAAACCACTCCCGATGGATTTCGACCGATTGTGAAATACCTGGGACTTTGCAATAGATACAATTTTAGAGATAAAACAAAAGTGTTTTTCAGAAAATGGAAGATAAATATTTTTAGTTTTCTGCAATTGTTACTCCACGCTTTTTCGATTTAGGGAAGCTCCACTGTAGAACAACAAATACAACCACTTTGAACATGGAAATGCGCATAAGTCTCCCCTGAACAATTAACCAAATACAAATACAAACTACAAATAAAATACGTGTTTTATTATTTAAAAAAAAAAAAAAATATTATTTGAAATAGAAAGGGAAGGCAATATAAAGGAGAGAGAGAGAGAGAGAGCGAGAGAGAGAGGGAGAGAGAGAGAGAGAGAGAGAGGGGGAGGGAGAGTTATTCAACAGCTGCAGAATTTAACTAAAAGTGTATCACACTTAATGCCGCTTTTGTTGGCCATCCAGCAATGCGGGCCAGAACGAGGAGCAACAACAATTGCATACAATTGGGCATTGGCCCGGCATTCATTTTGTTGTTACGGTAAATAAATAAAAAGCGCATAAAAAACTTTTGTGATAAAAACATTTTTCAATTCGTTTTCCACACGCACAATGAGCACAAAAATTGCAAATTGATTCTTGTGGTTTCTATCGAAAGAGTGTAAACTGTGTGTTCGACTTTTGTTAGACACTTTTTGCCCTACCCCTCCCCTTCCACCAACCACCCATCACCCTCTACCCGCCACCCATACATCAACCCTGCAAAGCCCCTTAATTCTTCTTCTTCTTCTGCTCTACGAAGCACAACATAAAACATACAAGGCTTATGAATTTTTAATCACACTCTCCAATTTTCAATATTTACATGCCAAACACACACACACACACACATACGTATAAATGGCTTAAAACAATATAAAATTTCTACAATTTATGCAATTCAAATAAAGTTGTGTTTATTTAAAATTGATTGACCGGAAGATACCCCTCAACTATTTGCACAACAAATGCAAGTTTATAGCAACCTTAAGAGTTCCTGCCCGCCCGCCCCCTCCCCATCCTCGTCATTCACCACTTCTCATATTTATTTTCGATTTTCGATTTTCTATTTTCCATTTAATTTATAATTTAATTTTCTACCGTTAGAGCGAATTTTGATATGAGCTAATTTATTCCGGCAATTAGTTAATAATAATTACTCAGGGTAAGGGTATTTCCGGTTAAGTGTGCAATTAGTAAGCTTCAAATGAGTTTTCCGTGAAATTTTCAGCTCAATAAATAAGAGTTGCCATAAATTAGTTATATAAATTTACCCTTTGGAAAACACAAATAAAGTTCAGTAAAAATATTTATAATATTTTTATTTTCATTTTTATTTATTATAAAGTTAAGTTCAATATTGAAAATATGAATTCAACAATTGTTGCAAAACGTATTTATTTTTTATATCAATTTTTATTTTTGCCTTTTATAGGAAACAATTGTTGCATTTTATCAGTTTAAAGCAGATTTTTTTCTTCCTTTCAGAAAATTAAATTATTTGCCAAAAATTCGATTATTTTTAAATATGAATTTAAAGAGAATTTTCATAAATTTGCTATGCAACTTCTCATGTGGAAATAAAACTAGTTTTATTACCAACAAAATATGAATTAGGCTTAAATATTTGTAAGCCAAAAACAGATGTTAAAATAATAAAAATCCCCATGCCTCGAGGCGGCCCCCAATAAAACAGGTCGCATTCACGTGCAGGCTTCGTGTTTTAGAATCATGACGCAGGAGTCACCGTCTGAATAAATTATTCATATTGTAGTAGTTATAGTAGTAGTAGAAGTTGAAGTATAAATTGAAGCAGTAGTAGTAGTGGTAGTAGTAGTAGTAGTAGAAGTTTAAGAAGTAGTAGAAGTAGTAGGAATAGTAGCAGTAGTAGTAGTAGTAGTAGTAATAATTATAGTAGTAGTAGTAGTAGTAGTATGAGGAGTATAAGGAGTAGTAGTAGTAGAAGTAGAAGTAATAGTAGTAGTAAAAGTAGTAGTAATAGTAGTAATAGTAGTAGTAGAAGTTTAAGAAGTAGTAGAAGTAGTAGGAATAGTAGCAGTAGTAGTAGTAGTAGTAATAATTATAGTAGTAGTAGTAGTAGTAGTATGAGGAGCATAAGAAGTAGTAGTAGTAGAAGTAGAAGTAATAGTAGTAGTAAAAGTAGTAGTAATAGTAGTAATAGTAGTAATAGTAGTAATAGTAGTAATAGAAGTAATAGTAGTAATAGTAGTAATAGTAGTAATAGTAGTAATAGTAGTAATAGTAGTAATAGTAGTAATAGTAGTAATAGTAGTAATAGTAGTAATAGTAGTAATAGTAGTAATAGTAGTAATAGTAGTAATAGTAGTAATAGTAGTAATAGTAGTAATAGTAGTAATAGTAGTAATAGTAGTAGTAGTAGTAAAAGCACTATTAATTATTTTAAACTTGAAAAAAATAATTTTAGATCAAATTAAATAAAATATAATAAAAGTTTATTACATTGAATCTTAAGAAGTTGGTAATTCAACCGATGACACATGTCCTTTTCCAACTTAACACTATTCCGAGAGGTTAAAAGATTGTTTAATTATCGGAATTGTGTTAACTTCTTGCTGTGTCTGCCTGTAAAATAAACAAAGGTAAATATTGTTTTAGTTGCGATGAAACCGCAAAATTATTCAGAAATATAATATTTACTTCATCAAATACCAAAAATAAATTGTGTTAACTTTAAACTATGAAAATAAAACCAAAGTCAGCGCAGCTCTAAAAATACCCAATGCAGCAACCGCTGCTGATGTCTGAATTCTGCTATTTTTTACAGGGTATCCTATAATCGTATAAGTATAGCCACATATATTTATATATATATATATATATATATCACTTGCTACTCAACAATTACGTAACGGCATTTATTACATTACATCAAGAGATTGCGAATATGAAAACCTTTTAGCACAACGTAAATTTTTATAAATTCAAAACTTTGCGCCTACCACCCAAAAGGTGGCGCCCCATAAATTCAATGCGCCAACAATTTCTGGCTCTGGCTTTGGCTTTGGCTATGGCTATGGCTATGGCTTCGACTTTGGCTTTGGCTTTGGCTTCGACTTTGGCTTTGGCTTCGACTTTGCCATTTGCTTCAGCTTAGGCTTAGAAACAACAACAGTCATTTGGCATTTGGCTTTGGTACAAATTTGAAGCTAATGAAAATTTATGAAGTTCTGGACAAAAAGCAAATTCATGGCCCTCGTCGTCTCACTCAAAATTATGAAGCTGCTATAATGCGAAAGAGAACTTTTGTTTCAAATGAAATTATGGCACATTATTTCCACACAATTGTTCGTGTGGATCATAAATAAAGCCGTACAAGTGTATGCATTGCATTAAAGTCAGGACCTGCTGCCACTGGCTAATCTCATATTTCATTAAATCCAAGCAAATATTTCAAATTCAACGCTCCACAAGTGACGGAAGAAAAGCCGCAAAATGTTTGTAAAAATTTGTAAATATAGAGGATAATTTAGGGACCCTCAAGGATTGTTTACCTGTTCAATAGGAAAGGGCGCACTGCTTAACAGTTGGGGGGTGCTTCCAATGTACCTTTAAATTAATACTTAAATAATAATAATAACTGCCAACACCTTTTGCATATTAAGATTAGAAAATCTTAGTTGTTGGTTTCTGGGACAGACGAATATTTCACCCTTTTATTTATAGGAACTTTATAGGAACAATAAAAAAAAGAGGCCTGAGGCCAGCTGCAATTATTTAGATATTTGTTTAAATATTTTCTTGGGTTTGCGATTTAAGACAAAACTTTTCTTTTGAACTCCATTGACATTACTTGGCCCTTGGCCCAAGTTCCTTATAAATACGGAACTGAAGCTCCGCCAGTTCCATTCTTAGTAATAATTTTGCTAGCTTAAGTTCTGTTTTCAAGTGCGTGTCTTGAGTAAAGAGTCAACTTACAGAAAAGACAAATATTAAATACAGATAAACAAATATACACACACACACACACACACACACACACACACATACAATACATCTATATAAGCAGCACGTGAGTAGCTATTGAAAAGTGAGCCTCTTTGTAAGTTATTCATATTGACTGATTTAGTCAGCGATTTCCACGGCATTCACCATATTTTCGGATTATTTGCACAGCTGGGGACATGTTTTTGTTTTTGGTTTTTTGTTTTTTTGTTTTTGGTTTTGTGTTTTTTGTTTTCCTTCCCCCCAAATCGAATTTAGTATTTAGTTCACATGACGCATGGGACATGAGCCAAAAAAAACTTGATTGTTCGTTCATGCGGAAAGCTTTGCATGATATCTGCCTTTCCATATGTTTACTTATTACGTTTATGCATCGATTGCCACTCCCCGGCACCATATTATTTCGCCGTCTGGCAACGCTTTGTGTACTAAATTCAATACTTTATAAAGTGTAAAAACGCTTTTAATAGAAACTGAAATTCTGATAAATAAAAAAGTGTCCTGACATGACATAAGCTGTCATCAGTAGAGCAACACTTGCATAAAGTGTCCTTTTGCCAGGCTATTTTTAAAAAGTATCATGTTAATAATTCATTGATTTTAAATAAAAAAAAATAATTAAATTAGTTTTATTTTTAAAAAGACTGAAAAAAATGGTTTTAAATAAAAAAGGATATTTTTTATTAAGCCATCATTTTTGTCATCTTAACAAATAAAAAAAAACAAATAGTTGATTATTATGTCAGATAAAATTGATGGGTTGGAATTGATGGATTGGCATTGATAGATTGACATTGATAAATTGATAGAAATTCAAAGTCTTCAAATTTCATTTTTTTTTATTAAAAAGTCAGAAGTGCATTTTTATGTTAATTTAATGAAAAATAATTATTTAAAAATTTTTTTATTAAAATAAAGTCTGGCAACGCTCTGCTGACTCATTCTTAATACTTAAAAATATGGCAACGCTCATTTAATAAAAATCAAAGCTTCGAATAAATAAAAGTCACTTATTTGACCCAAAAAAAAAAGTCAGCTTCTGTTGAATTTATGAAACAGTTTACGATTTTGTTATCATGCTTAGCAACGCATAAACGAAACAATTCGCAAAACTAAAACTATCGAGGTCACTTGGTACTCTAATTTTTGAAGACAGTTGAAGTTAAGCAGTCGTTGCATCACCTACCAAATACGCGGCGGAAAAATTGATATCAAAATGAATGAAGTTGGAAAATATCTTAGGTAAAAAATGTATAAACAGCCTTGGGGAAAGTGGGGAAAGTGGGGAAAGTGGGGGAAAATGGGGAAAGTGGGGAAAATAGGGAAAGTGGGGAAAATGGGGAATGGGTAGAAGAAGTTACCATGGGCAACCTTTTGTGAAGTGCAAGTGAGTGCTTTTAAGCCGGAAGTCCTTGCCAGGACCGTCAGCCTGAACTCTCAGCCATATTAATGAGCTGGCAACCGTTTCGACGTTGACAATTCAAAGTCTATGCAAATTAATTCACTTCACTCGCAACTTCATTTGCGCTCGTTACGTATGCGGGCGCCCAGGACACCCCACAGCAGGCGAGTTATGACAAAGGCCAACAACGGCAGCAGCAACACAAGGAGCAACAACAGCAGCAGCAATACAAGGAGCAACAACAGCAGGAGCAACACAAGAAGCAACAGCAAAAGCAACAACAACAACAACAGCAATACAAGAAGCAACAGCAAAAGCAACAACAACAACAACAACAACTATAAACAACAGCAACTACAAGTGCAGGCGGCAAAGGCAAAGGCAAACAGCGCCCACTTGGCTAATAAATGATGTGGCCGAAACGGGACCTGAGAGCAACAGTCACTGCCTCTTCGAGGAGTTGCCACATCGACACGCACAACAACACAGACACACACCCAAAGGCCACTGGCAACATCTTGTTGTAGCTATGTAGTTATTGTTGCCGTTGTTGTTGTTGTTGTTGCTGTTGTTGTTGCTGTCAATCAAGAAGTGCAATGTTTTTAGCATAAACACAAAGTGTTTGTTCTTGATTGTTGTTGTTTCTATTGTTGGCTCTGTTGCTGTTGTTGCCGGACAAAACTGATGTTGTCAAACTTAGTTGTTGTTTCAGTATTTTGAATGTATGTGTGCGCACGTGTGTGTGCCTGTGTGTGTGCCCGTGTCTGTGTCATGTAATTGCTCTTATGCTTTGCCAAGTTATTAAGTAAGTTTATTGTTGTTTTTGTTGCTGTTGTTGTTGTTGTTGCTGTTGTTGTTGCTGTTGTTGCTGTTGTTGTTGCAGCTGCTGCTGGTGCAACATAATCTGCTGATTATGACAACTTGCAAGAAACTTCTTGGCTGCCCCCTGCAGGATGAAATAAGCCATACTTGAGAAGTTTATACTTTGGACGTGTGTTGCCTCCTTTCTGGGCATCTAATTAAGCTGCATGAATCCTGCACTTGAGCCTCGATAGCAATTTGTTAATTTGTTGTTGTTGTTGCTGTTGCTGTTGCTGTCAGGCATCTGGAGAATGCAACAAATGCCGCAAACTGTTGCACATTCCACAAAGCTTACGGAATAGTCAACCTAATTACCTTCTGATTGTAAATTATACTGAAAACGAACATAAATTTTGTGCAACTGACACGCGCTTCTGTCTCACCTGTCATATGTGGCGTATGAATAATTTCAGCCATGGCATTAATACCCAGGCAATGGAAAGGCCGAAGGGTATGCTCGATCGCTGACTGAAGTAGAAGTAACTAAAAAAATATATAATATAAGAGTAAATAATATAAAACTGAAGTCGAAGTTGGAGGCATCATCCATGAGTTTGACCCCCCTTTAGCTGTGGCAGGAATGCCAATGGTAGTCCAATTTACAGGGTATATTTTGGGTCTGGCAATATGTAAGCTTTGCTGCTGCACGTGTGTAGGTACATCGATAGCTTATCATTTGAAGCCAGCAGTCAAAATGGCATTCAAGCTAAAGTGAGCCCGGCTAATTGCACACTCCTTGAATGCAATTAAAATGATGAAATGACGCAGGATGGACACAGGCGTTGGAAGAGGGAGTGGAATGGGGATTGGTATTGGGTGTGGGTGTGGGTGGCTGTAAGCGACAACTGCGACATATGTAAATAAGTGTTTCATGACATTAATTGCGTATTGATGGTGTTTGTTTATTGGTATTGATTGTTTGTTTTCCTATCTGGCAGTGCGAGTCAACATTGGGCATTCAAATAACGGGATGCCCCTTGTGTTTGCTGCAATCAATCAATTAACCGATAAATCCATACTTCAATCAATCAATCAGTTCTAGTGTCCACGGTTACGAGACCAGCGACTGCCAATATTTTGCCATCTAAGAGGGCATCTGCATTTCATACTCTATTCGAATCAATCAAACGCAGTTCATCCATCAATTAAACATGCAAAAAGCAATTATCAGACCGCTTTTAAAAGTGCTTTATCGGAATGAACTTTTAATCTATATTTTAATCAATTGATTATGCAGTGAAAAACCTTGAATAGCTGAAATATTTTCCCGCATGGAAACTATAATTAATGCAAACTGCCAAACTTGTTTTAATCTAATTGCAATAACTATCAATTAAACTAATAAACTATCAATCACTCAATTAATGCACTCAATGGAATCGGTGAACTACATTTTTTTTAATTGCCACGTGATTGAAGTGGATCTAATTAATAAATATATTAATAATTAATTTAATATTGATTGACAAATAAGAATAGATGGGCAATCAATCAATTTTAATATCTTCCAACTAATTTGATTGATTAGGAGAATGCTTTAAAATTTCCTGACACCTTCTGTCAACAACTAATTTAAATTTTGCATCAATCATTGTTAACAGTATTTGTGCACAGATAAACTCCGTCAATGATTGATTGATGATTGATATAAGAAAATATTAAAAAGTCGACTTTAAACTTTATTTATACAAATTGCTAACAATCAATCAATTAAACGAGCAGTCAAATATATTGGGTATAAACTCTTGATTAGTTACAAGCCCGCCATCTGCCCTTGACTAAGCTGTCAATCAATCAAATCAATCTTCTCTTCAATCAAACGCTTCTAGTCGTTAGTCAAGCAATCACAGGTGGTCAACTCTCTGGCAGCTGTTCCAATTGACTTTTCCGATTCCGATCAATAAGTCAATCAGTCAATCCGTCAACCCATCAATCGATGAATCATTGATTGAATCACACCAGTAGCCACTGCACAATCTTCTACAAGTTTGGGGCGTGTTCATTAAGAAGTCGACGGGCTTAATTCACGTTATAAACTTATCATTAGCCGCAGGTTTGCGCCAAGTTAATTGCTGGTCCGCAAAGTTGTCAACACTTTGCCAACTGTTAAATGCGATTTGCGTCTCATGAATATTTATGCCAAATATAATTTAATATGCTAATTACAGCTGATTGTACGCAAATAATTTGTACAATCATTTGAAATTATAATTCTAACGCCCGGTGCCCAGAAGACAACGCCAGCAGCGGCAGCGCCACCAGTGGCAGCAGTGGCAACAGAAGCGACAATAAACACAACGACAACAGCGGCAACAAAAAGACAAAAACAACTACCGACAAGCAGCGCTTGAGCCTCGAACACGCCTTAAAACAACAGCAAGAGTGACAACAATGCCAGCAAGGACAACAAGAGCCGTTAGTCCAGAAGGATAACACGCATTTTTAAGCTTGACAATTTTGCATAAATTCAAATAAAATCTACAACAATGTTTCGCGGGGGGCGGCGTGACAACTGCTGCCGGGCAACTGTTGCCAATTTTGGTACTAAAAAAAAAACTGAAAGTAAAATTTAAAAAAAAAAAAAGAAAAAAAAAAACTAAAGCGAAAAAAAAATGGAAGTAGACAAGAATTAAATAAATTACTTTCTTACCTTGCTGAAAGTTTTCAACAATTTGTGCAGCTGCCACATGCAGCCCACGAGGCGCCACAGGGCAAACCTGTCGAGGTGCTGCATAGTAATTGTGTCGCTTATCTCGTTGGCCCCTACAGCGCACTAGATAAAGGATAAGGGCTGAGGGTGTGCCGGTGTGTGAGTGACTGTGGGTGTGGCAAACGGCGAGTGTTTCGCTAGGATAGGCAGGGCAGTATCTGCATATTGGCCATCAGCTGAGGCAACTCATTTCATGTCCTTTTTCTGTGTGCTATTTTGTTTTTTTTTTTATTTTTTATTTTTTTTTTTTTTTGCCTTTTTCTAAGTGAATTAAAGTTTTAATAACTGATCCTAACAGCGTCAAGGTACATGGCCATTGACAGGGACAAGGACTCTTTGCCAGTTAATTGAAAATCTAATGGCCCGGCACTAGGTGGCATTTAACACGGGCAACTTAATTATGAACTGAAAATAAAAAAAAAAAACAAAATTAAAATTAAAAGGATATCAAAGGAAATTGGCTGTCAGTTTGCCAAAGGATCTCAAACTGACAGCTGATGGCTAATAAATAATTAAAATTCACATCCCTTAGGGTTAAATGCGCAACAAAACATATGACAAATACTTAGGGAAAAAAACTAGTGCGAAAGTCAATGTTTAAAGGACACCTGTTGAGGGTAAAGGATACAAAGGCTTTAAGGGAAAGTGTAACCATAAATTTCCATTTAAACCAATTCCTGGGTGACAAAATGTAACAGGTCTAATTTATTACCAAAAGCCGTTGGGCAAACACGAAGACACCAAGAGAGAGGTTTTAATTTCCACACAGTCGCACACAGAGGCAGGTACACGCACACACACACACACACACACACGCACACTCGCTGGACAAGCGAACTTTCTGCCTTCGTAGAGCTTCAAGAGAACAAAACATTTCATTAGTTCAATTAGTAACCAAAAGCTACGAAAATTGGGGTGCTCCTCCACCTGAAGGATGTGGCAGGAGCAGCTAAGAAGGTTGACTGGCCCCTGTGGTTGAGGCAGAGAACGTGAGGGGCTGAGGGGCTGAGGGGCTGAGGGGCTGAGGGGCTGTGTGGTTGTCAAGTGGCAGCTTTTTAAATGATGATTAGTGTCCTTTGTTGTGTCACATGAAATACAAGACAAATTATAGTTTGTTTAGTCCCTGGCCAGGGATATTTAAATGCAAATTTATGGGGAGCCTGCGAGACGCAGTTGCGCCAGTGAAAGGCTTCGGGAGGCGGTCATTAACATGTCCTCAGATAACCAAGCAAAAAAAAAAAAAATCCAAGCATACCCAAAATAATGTCCTTTTGCATTGGCAGAGTTCAATGTGCAGCCGTTAAGGATAATTTATTAATATCCTTAGAAGCAAAAAACGAATAAACCTTCTGTGCCGCCAGCAGCAGAGCCGTTGTCCTGCCAAATCCTTTAAGATTTGTTTTCGTGTGTTGGCCATTGACTCCACTATAAGATACTCAGCAGGATATTTAGAACTTATTTTTTAAAGTAACAAATTTTATTTTTTATAAATAAATATTTTATATTTGAAGCTTAAAGCTTGAAGTCCTTCCCTTTTTTTCAATGAGAAGCTCTTCATACAATCATCAAAGGATTAAACTTCCTTCAAATAGCAATGATGAGCGCCCATAATTAAAAACATATTTTGGGGTTTATAAAATTAACAAATTATTAGTCAATAATTAAAAAATTATTAATAAATAATTAATAAATAATTTATAAATAATTAATGTATAATTTTGAGTCTGAATTGTGACAAACAAAGTTTTAAGCAGAAGTGAAAATTAAGGGGATTCCCCCCTCCGATTGTCAGACACGCAGAGAGACAGACAAACATTCGAAACATTTGTTGACTCATTTAAATATTTAATCAAATTATTTTTGTTAACAAAGTTTAATTTGTTTTCCGAACTAATCTATTCTAGTATAAGACCTTAATACGTGCAAATTCGCTACTGGGTGGCTTCCCATGTCCAACTTTTAACTTTATCCATAAACTGAAAACAATACAGGGTCAATTTCTGAGTTAAGCTTAAAGCAGCGCTGCTTTTATTATTGCTTTAAATATTTTAAATAAATATTTAATTTATATTATTATTTAATATTATTATTAAATATTATTATTAAATATTATAATTTAATATATTTATCGCTGCTAACTTATCCCATAAGAAATCATAGTAGGCCCTGAGCAAAAGTCTAAGGCTCGAGCAGCAGCTGAGGGGCTCAGTCAGTTTTATATTCTCAATCGAAAAGTTTAAACATTTTTTAAAATATAAATTTTATAAAATTCTAAAATGGGAAAAAGTATGACAGAGAGTAATGTTTTGCGCTATATTCGCCGCGAGCTACAGCCGATATCCTATGAGTATCTAACGCACATGTTTATCGATAAATGCGGCGTCGATGCTTTTCGCAGAAAGGAAACGGATCTGCGTCTGGTTGTCAGTTCGCTGGTAAAAAGCGGAAAGGTGAATTGGACGGAAAATCACATATATGCCACATCCTTGCCACAGGATCTGGAAAGCTTTCAAGTAGATGATTCTGACTCCGAAAATTATTCCCATAATAATAGTCATGATGATGATGATGATGATAATGATGATAATGATGATAATGATGATAATGATGAAGATGATTATGACGATTATGACGATAATTAGGAACTAAGAACGAATTGTTAACTGGTGACTGGGCTCGTCAGGAGAGAAAATGGAATATTATTATTTATTGAAGTCACGGAGAGATCTTTCTACATATCAAAATAAATGATCAGACATCTTGTAGTCCTTCTTAGTCCTTCGTATGCAAATTTAAAGTTGAAATAAAATTGTGGTTTTTCATGTCTGACGACCCTGAAAAATTCTGAGGCATTTAAATCTTTACACTCGTTTGGGGATCTAGATGATATATGTGTTTTTTAAAATCATGAATTAATTTATATTTTATTAAATTAATTTAATTATTTTAATAAACTGTAAATTTTATAAATACGTACATCGTGTGACTCAAAATATTAGCTTATATCTTCAGAGCTTTTCTCTGGGTTGAGACCCATTTTGACCACCTGACTGAGAGTCAGGTATATTTAATATAAATTAAAACACAAAGCCTTCTAGTAAATTAAATAAATTAAAAAAAAATAAATAAAAAATCCAAAATTTATTTGGAGCTCTTAGTAGGCTTTGCCATAGCTTAGTAATTCGTAGACAATCTCATCTCCTCAAGTCTCGAATTTTCTCAGTTACACTTCAAACTTCGTGCCGTACACAACAAGTAACAAGAAAAAAAAATAAAAGTGAAAATAATTTCAAAATGGATAAAACTTTGTCTGAAGAAGGTGTCCTGCAGTACATTAGTCGGAAATTAAATCCCGTCACATACGAGAATCTATTGAAAGCCTATACCAAAAATTGCGACGTTGCGGATACCGAGAAAATCGAAATGAATCTGCGCTCCATCATTTGCAGCCTGGTGAGCTCCAAGAAGGTCCAATGGTATGAGAATCATCTGTTCCTCACACATCCACCACGTGACGTGATGTCCAATGCCTTGAAGCCCCCCATTAAATAGAGGCCCTCAGCCAAAAAAGGTCCAGCTCAAAGGATGCCCGAAAATGGCCGTCGCCACATGACAATAATTAATCTGCGCTGACGTCTAATCTGAACCAACGCTTTACACCCAAGAAGCAAAACTCTTTTAAAGGATATTCCTGTAGTTCATATAGCATATTTTGAAAAATCAAAATTTCAAAAAAAAAGTCTTCAAAATAACAAAAGTCACTAGATTCCCATTTGAGATGTTTAATACCAGAATTTTCAAAGCTGTCAAAATTGTGTAGTCCTTAGATGATTTTAAAGTCTAATAAAAATTGCAAGCAAAGTTAATCAAGCCTTTCATACCATCAGCTATACGTATATACTATAAATTCGGTATTTTAAATATACTAAGCGTATAATACTAAGGTATATCAATCAGTCCATATTCCATGCATGAATTTCTGAGGTATCCTGAGCAGAGACGTAATCCTTTCAAGGCGTTGTTTATAGTCGCTGTCATATACCAACTGAAACTAATATATATACTAAATACTTAATACAAATACAAGTATACAAATTACATGCCACACACAAGCTCACACAATAAAGTCCTGTCCAAAAGGATACAAACTTTGCTGAGTGGAAGGAAACTTGCAGCTTTTGAAATTGGAAAGATCCACGTTAAAAGAGAGCTGGACTGGGGTAATCCCGGGGCTGGGCAATAGATACTCGGGTTAATTTTATGTGGTCATTGGGGAAATTAAAATCTTGTGGCATTCAATTGCCGGGACGATGTGGACTTTGTCCTTCAATCGACATACACACTGAGATTCAGGCTTTAAATATTAATACCAAAAGAGATTAAAGTCTTAGTCAAAGCAAAGTCAATGTGGGCGGACTTGGGGCTGGGATTGGGGCTGGGATTGGGGTTGAGATTGGGGTTGAGATTGGGGTTGAGATTGGGGTTGAGATTGGTGTTGAAGGAAGAAGAGGGAGGGGATGGAGTTCGGGTGGCTGTGCCACCACTAAGTGCGTTAATATGCCTAATATGGAGAACTGACGACGGGCACCCAGTGTCCAGGACAAACTAACCTAATTATTTGTGAAATGTGCGCTGGGAAAAGGAAAGGCGAATGAAAAACCGCAGTCCATTGTCTGCACGTCAGGTGGATAAGAAAAGTGTTAAGGGGGGGGGATGGAGCGGAGTGGTGGCGCAGTGGCACGGCAAACAGTTGAGAGGACAGTCGCTTGGCACGCGCGTAATGAAAACTTTGTTAAAGGAAAATGCAACAGCAGCAGAAAAAAAAGAGAAAGAGAAGGAGAAGGAGAAGGAAAAGGAGAAAGAGAAAGAGAAACAGAGAGAGGGAAAGAGGGGGGGAGAGAAACAGGTGGAAAAAAAGGAAAAGCGAGCCCCTCCTATCCGAAGGCGTCAGTGCAAGAGGAGTAGCATTCAGTGGTGTCGAGTGGCTGGTGGCATTCGAGGGCATGGAGCGAGCAGCTGGAAGAGAGTGAAGTGGGGGAGTGGGGCAGATGAGTGGCGAGTGGTGAGTGGTGAGTGAAAAGCGGCGAGTGGTGTGTGGGGCACGTGGAAAGCAAACGCAAGTGTGGCGACAACGTGAAATTAGCTGTGCATGCTTGCAACACAAGAGCCGTAGAATTAAAAGTCCTGCGGAAAGTAACTCCGTGTGGCAAGAAGGGCAGTGGCAGGAAGGGGGCAACAGTTACGTAGCTGACCACTAAATTGCCTAGATGAAGTTGTGCCATCGTGGATGGACGGGACGGGGCAGGACGATGTTGATCAAATTAACAGCATGTGGCGTCATTTGGTCCTTTCATTTTTTTTGTTTTTGTTTTTGTATTTGTTTTTTTTTTGTGCCACACTCATGGAGGACGCAGTTTTTAGAGATGTGCCCCGCTGCCCGTAGCTGCGGCTAACTAATTATTTGACAGTACAACTTGTTACATGGCAAAGTTTAGTGTTGCAACAGTAACGGGCGAGTTGCAATAGTTGCAACAGTTGCCACAAGTTGCTGAAGTCGGCCGAGTTGCCACAGTTGCCACAGTTGCGATTGTTGCAATTGTCGCTCACTTTAAGAAAGTTTTTGAAAAGTATATAGAACAGTTTTTAAAAGTCATGTTGCAAATAAATTATAAAACCCGCACCCCAACCCCTCAACCCCCATTCCCCACCTCCCCATGCCCCATCAGCACTGCAAATTATGAGAGGCGTTGGAGCGGAAGGGGCAAGGGGATGAGTTGCCCCCGAAGAAACTTGACAGCGAATTGCGATGTTCAGGATAAAAGAAGGCCAATCGCAAAAGCATGGAATGTGTATCTGTGTTTGGGTGTGCATTCCATTGGTATGTGTGTGTGTGAGTTTGTGTCTGTATGTGTGTGTGTGTGTGTGTGTGGGTAGGTTGTACGAGTGTCTGGCGCTGAAAAATGAATGTAATTGAAAGTTTAACCCCTTAGCAGCTCTTTGAAAAATTGGCATTATTTTCTGAGTTTCTGAGGTTGCAACAACAGCAACAACAACAACAGCTGCAACAACAACAACAACAACAACTACAACAACTACAACAACAATAACGAGTCCGATAAATAAGCAACTACTGAAGTATTTTCGGTGGCCAAGTATTTATTTTGCTTCGCTTTGATAAATGACTTTGATGGAGGGAAATGCAATGGGCGAGTGCCAAAGGCAAAGCCGCAATTGGGGCGTGGCAGCGTGGCAACGCCCCCTAAAACGAAACACCCTTTTCCCCCCACCCCCTGACAGGACTTTTCTCATTAGACACTCGACTCAAACGTCAGAAAAAAAAAGGAAAAGAAATCAAGGAAAACTTTGCCAAAGGGCAACATGTGTTAAGCGGCAAGCGGTAAGGAGCAGAGCCCATCCTTGGGGGCAAGTCACCAGAAACTAGAAAACAACAATTGTCCAAAACAGTGGAAAAGCATTGGAAATTTTCAAATGTTCAAATGTTGAAATTTTCAAATGCTGAAATGCTGAATTTTTCAAATGTTGAGATGTTGAAATGTTGAAAGCGTTGTTGCAGTTGCATGTTGGTCGAACTTTGCTCAACCGCATACTTCAACTTCAATTTTCTGTCAGAGACCAGAGTGTAAGGGAGGCGGAGCACAGGTGGGGGATGTGGAAGGGGGCGGGGCTTGAGTTCTTAGTGCTTTGGGGCTAGGGACAGCTTGAATCGTATTTCATTACTCGAACTGGTATTAAGTGGCAAAGTTTTGTGTTTAACAACTTTTAGCAGCCGTGCGGCAAAAATGAGGAACTACGAAGGACGAAGGACGAACAACATTTGAGCAACTCGAACGAAATCGAGGGGCAGGGGGGGAGCGCGGCAAACCGATGAAAGTTCCCCCAACCGAAGCAGAACTAACTTGCAGCCACTTGACTTAACTGCACTTTCCACGCAATTCGGAGGCGTGTGGGTATGTGGGCGTGGTCATCAGGCAACCTAAATGAAAGGCGACAGTTTGCCAGTTCAACTGACAAACGCGATTGCCAGCCCATTAACTAGAAGAAGCGTTGAGCAGGAAGCGACTCGAGGAGTAAAGCAGTTGGAGGGGGTGGCAGCAAAAGAGAAAGGAATGAAAAAGGATATACACACAGAGTTGGGGATAGAGTATGTCAGGTGTGGTGTGGTGGGTTGACGGGGTATGTTGAGATAACTCTCCCAAGCACTTGTTGGTCGAAAAAGTTGTACAGTCAACGTGACTGTTGGCACGAAACACTCAACGTGGCAGAAACTTTTGGCCACATTTCCATGCATTTTTGATTGGCAAAATCTGCTTCAATCCGAAACTTAGCCCACCAAACTACCACCCACCATTCACCCACCATACCTCCCCCATACTTTTGACTATCAACGGTTTTCCAGCGCTTTAATTAGCCAGACGCACTTGCGTATGCAACGAGCGTTAAAAGTTTTATGCATTGTAATGAAATGCATACATTGAAGGCAACTTTGTAGCCAAGGCAGAGGGAGAGAGAGAGAGGGAGAGTGGGGGAGAGAGAGGAAGCCCTAAGGTTCTAGAGCTGGCGAGCCATGGCGTGGCGGGGCGTGGCAGCTTGCCAAGTACCTCATAAATCAAAATGGGGCCCCATCACCATCCGCCAGCTTAGCCGTTCTATTGCCTTTCCAATGCGTTAATTTGGCGCACATTCCCCTCATTAATGGAGCTTTGCTCCACTTCAGGCGCTTTCTCCAATTCTCCTTTCGCTCGTTACTTCTCTCTCTGTCTCTCTCTCTCTCTACTTCTCTATTTTAAGCTTATCATCTGTTATGTTTATTTTTATACTTATAGTTTTAAGCGTTTTTTTTATTTGCATTAATTAATCTCTCGTTCTTTGAAAATTCACCCCAAACTCTCGCCTGGCAAATTGACTTCAATTATTGCTCCTCCTTTGGTGTCCTTCCGTATCCTTTGGCCGCTACTTTGCTGCTACTTTGCTGCTACTTTGTTGCTGCTACCGACGCTGCGGTTCTTTAAGCTTGGCTTAGTGGAAGCTCTGATTTTTCCATTAGCACATTATATCATTAGGATCTCGCCTTAATTCACCATCGATTGGGTCACACCCCGGCGACTGGTAGCAGGACAATTACCATAATTACCCAAGAAAAAGTCGGAAAAGTCGGGAAAAGTCAGTAGAGTCAGAAAAGTCGATCAAGACGCTGCCAGGCCAGCTGCTGGTCACTCTACAAGTAAAGGAATAAAAAAAAATGCAAAATCATGCATTAAACATGCAACTTCTGATTCTGACTGCAGGTGTGTGTGTAAGGGTGTGTGCGTGTGTGTGTGTGTGTAAGGAAAAGGTGAAAAATTGCACAGTTTTTCATACGTTTTACGTCATAGCAGGCACTTTAGAGCCAACATTCAGCGGCCATCCTTTTGGCCTCCTTGGACGCTGGCCAAGTGCTTCCCAGACGACTCGCTGCTAATGGGGGCAGGTGGTGAGCTGGTGGGCTGGTGGGCTGCTGGGTTACTGAGTTGATGAGGAGGCGTGGCAGTGGGATGCAACACAATGCTGCACTTTGGCTAAATTACATTTTCAATTTGTCAACAGTGAGCAAGAAAATGGCCAACAACAAATGGAAATACAAAGACCGAAACTGTGAAAAGCGCAGAAAATTATAACATAAAAATAGACTGACAGCCACACAGACTATAAGTATGTACATGCTATACAGATGCTGGTGGGCGTGGCAGTGCGCCCATCAATGGAAAATTAAGTAGCGTTGTGTTTGCAAATGTCTTTTTGATATTTTCATTGGACTTGAATTTTGGCGCATTATCCGCCAGATTTTGGTTTTTCCTGCCACGCGTGTTGAATATTTCATGAGTGGCATAAACTTTGCTTATGCGACCTACTACGTCTTACCCACCCCCCCCCCCCCCCCCACTCCTCGCTCTTCATCTCCTCCGACACTCACACACACACTCACACTCACACACACACTCACACTCACACTCACACACTCGTTGTCCTTACGCTTATGCGCGCTTCCGTTTTTTAATAACTTTTCATTGTGCCTGTCAGACGCACACCCACAACACACGCAACTCACACACACAACTTACACACACAACTTACAGCCACAAACACACTCAGTGCCTCACTAAGATTCACGACATTTCACGGTGGTTGTTGTTGTTCTTGGTCTTACTTTTATTTTATTTTTTTTTTTGGCTTTTTTTGTAACTGCTGCTACAAGCTGCTATATAATTTATGATCCTTGGCATCGACGACTCCTCCGTCCTCTCATCATCTCGAATAGTCACACACACACACACACACACATGTCGCCAAGTTCCGTATAATTTTGCCAAGCTGCGCCAAAAGTGCATGAATATTAACTGCAAGCGGATTGGAAGGGGGATGGGGAGGGGGATAAGAAAGAGGAAGGGGTAAGGGGGAAGGGGTAAGGGGGAAGGGGTAAGGCAAAACAGGTCGGTCGGTAACGAACGGGCAGACAGAAAGACAGACTAGCGGCGATGATGTAAGCATCCAAATCCGGAGTCATAGTCGGAGTCTGAGCTGAGCTACAAGCAGCGCGAAGCGCCAACGCTTAGACGGAGTCTTTCCGGCTGCAACGTAGCGCCCATTCTTCACGGGCCACTTGTGCGGCACTTTTATTATGTGTATACCATGTGAAAGTCTCAAGTGGCAAGTGGAAAGTGGAAAGTGGCAAGTGGCAAGTGGCAAGTGGCAAGTGGTGTGTGGCAAGTGGTATGTGGCAAGCACCAAGTAGCGAATGGCAACTACAAACTGGAAGTACAGACACCCAACCAACACACACCAGGACGATCATCCTGCTTACTTATGCATACGTGTGGCTTAGTTTTGGCAGCATTTTACATACTTGATGAAAATTTGCGCAAATTGTCGTTCTTGTCTATTGAAAACTGTGGCTATGGCTGTGGCTATGGCTGTGGCTATGGCTGCGGCTGTGACTGCGGCTGCTACTCTAGTCTGAGGCACGGCCACACTTCTAGCCAGAATGGACTCAAGTTCCCGATTCCAGGCAGCAGGCAGCAGGCGGCAGTCAGTAGGCAGCAGGCGGCAGTCAGGAGGCAGGCGGTAGGCAGCAGGCGGCGGGCAGCAGGCGGCAGGCGGCAGTCAGCGGGCAGCAGGCGCAGGAAGCAAGCGGCAGGCAGCGGGCGGCAGGTAACAATGCGCCAGCAACACGGATAATTTGCTTAAGCCCAGCAAGCAGAAAATAACATTTTTCGCACAAGTTCACACACACAATGGGAGCGACCTTTGTTTTGGCCCCGGGGTTTTGGCCTTGTCGACCTTGTCGTTGGCTTCTGCTTATCACATGGCCAAGACAAAAAAAAAAGCAGTAAATAGAAAAAAAATAGAAAAAAAACATAATATAAAGCCACACACTGACTGACCCAGGGTGACCAGTCAGTGTGATGTGGCAGCTTTGGGGCGGGGGGGAGCGACTCTGCAGTTTAACTGCGACTCCGCATAAAAACACAAAACCTGAAAAAACATGACTAATAGTTTGTAGGGAAAAAGACAAAACAGAACAGAAGCCAGACAAAGTGTCAGATAAAAGCTTAAAGGATGGCAAATGACATAGACACAAACCTACACATACGCATTTATATATAAAAACACACACAAGACCTAGACAAAACACACACACACACACACACAGAGGCACACCCACACAGACACACACGAGACTCATGCGAGTGTTTGGTAAATGTCGTCAATTAGTTGGACACGAAAATCGTTAACGATGATAATGACGATGATGATAACGATAACGACGTTAATGACGATAACGATAACGATAACGATAATGATGATGACATTAATAATGACGATCAAGATAATAATGATAATATTATGATGATGATAATGATGATAATAATGACGATCGAGTGACTCAGCAACAAAAATTTAATTTACAATTTATACTTCGATGGCCGTTTAATGGGGCGTATGCGTAATTTCTGATTATGTTTCCAACAATGTGGCATTTAAAGCTACGCCTCTGCATCAATAGAAAAAAGTCTATCAATCTTCAAGAATTTGTCAATTGACAATTAAATTTATTAAAATAGAGGAAAAAATTTAAAATTTTCCCAATTTTTATATTTGAATTCTATGAGAAGACTTCAAAAGTCCTTTGAGTGTTTGGCAAGGAAATTTCCAAGGCTTTCAAGCAATTTAATTCCAGCTTTAATTTTCTGGCAGGTTCCCTCTTTCAGTTCTGTTATTAAGATGTATCCTTTTTTAGGGTTTGTTTGGAGTATATACAATTTTGGTTTAACTCTACTTAAAAGGTAAATGAAGACTATAAAGTGGAAGGACATATCGAATAGATTTTTTATTGTCCTTCGTACTCAAGAAACACGTAAAGTACACACTTTGTATTTCTGTGAGGTTTTAAGAACGTCAGAAGTTAACAGTATAGGTAAAGGACTATAGAAACAATTATCCTTTGGATATTTGCTAAAGCTTCTGTTATCGATAGTCGATAATCGATAGATGGGATCTATGCTTTAAAATGAAAATAAAGCATCTTCCGGTTGAAGAAATTCATTAATGGGAAAAACTTCGATAAGAAAAAATCGTCAATTAAAAGAAAAGCTATATAAAAATTAATTAATTGATGAATTACAAAAATAATTAAATTTTTAAAAATTTATAACTGTTATTAAAATAGATAATAATTTATTATAAATAAATAGGATTAGGTAGCAAAAATTGAGAACGTCTTCAATATTTCAAGGATGGGAAACTTTAAAGGATTTTGCTTCATGAGAAACTGTTACAAAAAGTGGCTGTGCTCATGATATAGTCCTTTCCAGGATTGAGTACGTACATAATCCCCAGCCAGACTATAAAATTTTGATTACTGCGCAAAAGCAGATCAACAGTTGGCTTTTCCGTCACTTCAAGTCCGAGTAAAAACACAAAGTTGCAACCCAAATCGCAGCTAAGCTCCGTGCCTTGTGGCCCCCGCAGCCAACTTGTCTTAGCTACAACTACACCTGCTTCTATGTGTGTGTGTGTGTGTGTGTTTGTGTGTGTTTTTGTAATATGATACGCACACACTCATTTGGATACGTGGAGACAGCAAGGCTCCAATGTCTCCGCATGTGTGCAGAATGTAAGCAGTGCGAGCAAAGGATACAGTCCATAAATTTTGTAGCGCGCAACATTTTGCTTTGTTTTAACTCATTTGCCCCGGCGCCAGGACACCGCTCCAGCTCCCTTTTCCCCCCACGCCAACCGCCGGCTCTCCTTCTCTCCGTCTTTGTTCGCCGTCCCGTTCAGTCCCCCTAACCACTTAGTACACTTTCCCCCATGCTGAATTGGTTGCCTTGTTGCAAGGGATATGAAAGATGGGTGGTCCGAGGTGGATGGGCAGCTGGAGAGGCAGCCCATGCGCCTGCGGATATGCAACAATGTGGCCAAAGTTTCATCGTCCTCAGTGTGGGCATTATGTGTAGCGGGCGTGACTAATATGCACATGTTCAACGGGGCCAGAAAACGTTTTGACAACAAACCCTTTGCAGGGGTGGCCACTGGACAGGGAGAGGGGAAAGGAAATGGGTAATGGGGAGTGGGGAGTGGGGAGTGGGGAGTGGGGAGAAATTGAGCTTGGGTTTTTGTGCGACAACCTGGCGGTTGAATGTGGAAAAGTTGTTTTCGACCAAAACTTGATGTTTGATTTCTGGCATCTTTTGCAGGAACATGGCCAAGGATCTGAGCACTTTGGGATGGGATTACTTTATGTTTGCGGCATTTATAGCACTTACCGTCCTGGGGCCACTCTGGACGCGCATCTTTGGCAAGCGCAAGCAACAGAGCAAGGCTGATTATGTCTTCGCCACCGGCGGTGTCTCCCTTGTGGCCGTCATGATATCCATAGCACGCGGCACCCTCGGCGTACGTTCGGTTCTGGGTAAGTTTATTTGCCACAAACTTTGCTAACGGTATATTAAATGTAAATCAAATAATAACACTCTTCACCCTGTGCAGGATATCCCAGTGAACTCTACTATCGCGGCTCGGCGATGTGGGAGATCATTTATGGCATGATGAGTGCGTATCCCATTGTCTGCTTTATGTTTGTGCCCGTCTACTTCAACCTGGGCATCACCTCCGTTTACCAGTACATCGATTTGAGGTGAGTGCCAGCCCCAACCCCCTACGGTATCTTCCTTAGCCCCACCCCCACACCCTGTCCCCTGTCCCCTTTCCTGTGCAACGCTTACGCACACGTGCGAGAGAATAAACAAGAGCTCGAGCGACAATATTTAATTAGCAAAAGGCGACAACAAGAAAATTGTTATTTCAACATTCATTTTAATTTTCCAAATGCGTAATGCGACACGCCCACCTTTTCCCTTTCCGTTGCTTCGCCCACATCTAGACGGGCGGGCGCAGTTTTATTCTTCATTAAGGGAACCAAATGAAACTAAACAGAACAGAACAGAACAGAACAGAGCAGGACAGAACGAAACGCGAAAGACTCGAAGGACATGAAGGACGCAAAGGACTCGGCCAGCCTGTTGTTCTTCTGCTCTTGGCAGTCGCCGTTGCCAAATGAATTTGAATAAAATTTTTCTCTAAAATAAAAACAAAAATGAAGCAGCTTGCACACACACACACACACACACACACACACACACACACACACACGCACACACAAAACAGCAACAAATAATCTATATTATTCGTCCTTGCTGTGCCAGGAGACTAAATCTCCAACTCGGAGCTGCCGCAAGTTGTCGCCTTCCTTCTGCTCAGCCATCCAACCGTCCAGCCGTCCAGCCGTCCAGTCACCCAGTCGTTCATTTGTCCATTCGTCCATTCGTCCTGCCCTGCGTTTTGCCTGTCTTATCGCCGAGCAGCCTAATTGTTTTTTAAGATTGAAATTAGTAAACTAATTTGTTATCAAATGTTTGCAGTTCTGACAACAAAATTCAATTAATTGCAAAAACTGACAAACGTAGCGGCACGAAGAAAAGCAGCTCAGCTTCGGGGCGTTGGCCAGCGAAGTGGGAAAGTTCGGGAAGGGGAGTGGAAGTGGGGGGTGGAGGATGGGGAGTGGCCAACATCGATGGGTTGAGACGCGGGGGCAAGACTTGAACATAATTTGATTCAAATTTAATTGGCATGTGGCAGGCAGCCCGGCAGAGGAAAGGGCAGGCAAGTGGCATGGCTGTGGGATGGGGAGGGGAAACAGGGGGGTACAGGGAAAGGAAAAGGAAAAGGGAGTGAGTGGGGAAGCTTCAAAATCTGTACAAAATTGAGAAATTATTTAAATGTCGAATGATTGATGGCATCTTGTCAGCATATGCAAGAATATTTCCAGATCCTTGCCAGAATCCCGACAAATCGGATGCGAGTTCCCTTCGAACATTTTGCTAGGAAATATATAAATCAAGCTCGAAGCTTTAGTTTCACGACATGTCACAATGATTCCACATTTCCATCATAATTTCCATAAGGATATGGGAACACTCCAGCTAATTACTGGGGTATACAATAGTTTTGCTCCAGTTGCCTGTCGTCTATGGCCATCAATCTAAGCAACTGGCATTGTGTCCTCTGCGATTAGCCCCATAAGTGCCAAGAGGAAGGAAGGAGTGAAAGGGGGGAGGCGGGGGAAGACAGATGAAGACAGAGGAAAGGAAGGCAGCCACATGGCAAATTTCATGTGCGATTTAGTTTGATGACAACCAAAGGACATTCAACACAACCCAAAAGGGCTTTTAGGGACTCCCAACGATACACAAGATGTTACCAGGGCAACGGCAATGACAGCAACGAAAAGTTGTTACAAATTTGAAGCCTCATTGTCGCTTGTCAGCGCAACTGGCGCCCCGTGACATGTTTATGCATACAACTTCATCAAAATTGGGAAAGGCAGAGCTTGAGTCGCGCAAAGCGATAGGCGTTGAGGGGGGACAGGCGACAGGCGACAGGCGACAGGAGACAGGAGACAGGAGACATGGGGCCGGAGACAGAGGGAGCGGCAAGTCATATGAACCGATAAGTGAATATGCTACAAATTGGAAGAGCACGTAACGCACCCACTAGCACACACACACACACACACGCACGCACACACACACACACGCAGTCAAAGACAGACCCGCAAACACAAAGCGAACAAGACAAAGACAATAGCAGACATAAGAACAGAGCCAAGACAAAGACTATGACAATGTGAAACAAGTCGAAACATCGGAAGGACAACAATGAACAGCCAAAAGATACCCTTTTGAAGGCAAAGGACACACAAGTTTGAGGCAGGCATCTTATAAGCCTCAAGTTGTCCCTTTGAGATGAGTGAAGAGAGAGAGAGAGAGAGAGAAACTATCGATGAGTTATTTGAACTGATGCCTGAAAAGGACCTTCATCCATTTGGGGATTAGAGATGTCATTTCTATGATTGAACCCACAATCAGTTAGGGTATAGACGCAGCCAGAAGCCAGAGAAAACTCATAAAAAAAAAAAAAAAATAAAAAAAAATAAGACAAGAAAAGACAAAAAAGCAAAGAGCCTTCACAAACAAACACACACACACACACGCTCACACGCACACACGCACACAGGCACACACTTGTCCTCGGCTGTTGACAAATTGTATGACAATTCGTTTGTGTCATAATGTTTATAAATAGCGCGTGTTGTTGCTGTCAGGCCATCATCCAGCATCCCGTAGCAGTTCGCGTTGACAGTGGCCTCCACCCACGCCCCCAACCTGGCCTAACCCAGGCCAGAGCCAAGAGCCAAGAGCCAAGACACAAGACACAAGACCCGTGCACCCACAACTTGCCCAAGAGTCACCACCCAACGAATCACCCAACAGTCAGTCAACAGCCGAAAAACTTGCAAAAACAAAAACAATAACAATGAAAGCCAAAGGAAAACCCTGCAGGAAATTTTCACCAACTTTCCTCTACTACGCATCCTGGCCAAAAAAATATTCCAAGACTTCATTTTATTTAACAAAATTATGCAAATACCTGTTTTTTTTTTGTTGTTCCAATAGATGCTTAGTCCTATTTTTAACCTGCACCCAAAATCCACATTCTAAAATAAGCACTGCGGAAGTGCTTACTTGGGAAGTAGATTTTGGAAGTGGCTGGAAGGGAAAAGAAAAACGACTCTAAAGCTTGTACAAAGAAGCTTAAAGATTAAGAAAATTATATAAATTTTATATTTTTTTATATGTAAAAAGCCAGAGGCAGCATGAAAAGCAGGTATCCTGTGAGAATATCCTGCGCTTCCTAGTTTCCGGGGCAAGCAAAGTTTCACAGGTCAAAGTTCCTTTTTATTTAACTTGTAAGTTTTCCAAAAAGAAAACAAGCAACAAAGATTTTCGTAAGCTCAAATTTTCTGCTGGGCACTAACACACACACACACACACACAGGCACACACACTCACGCAGTTACTAGCTCACGCACACACAAACACATATGGCTTTGCCTTTGCTGACTTGTCAGCAGCCTGTCGCAAGTGACGTCTGCCACTCAGCACATGAAAGGTCCTTGTCTCTTGTCTCCTGTCTTGCCGTTTGAACTCGAGTGCTCCAAGAGTATTTGCTGGCCAAGATTTGTAGCTTTACTTTGCTGGATTGTGTCTCGGGTTCAATAGTCAAGTTCGGTTCAACTTCCCCCCCTCTACTATTCACCTCCACCACACACAACTCTCGGCATGGTTCTTGGACTCACTTTGGCATCAGGTGACAAATTTGTGGCTGCATTTGGAACTGAATGTCAATTGAACTGCTAACAATTATTACGCACACACACACGCATACACTCACACACAATCACACACACACACATACACTCACACACACTCACACACACACACACACGCACACAACAATACAATTCAATTGAGTACCTGTTTTTGGCCATGGATCAGCCAGACACTTGTTAGCACTTAGTGGGCGTGGCCGCAATACAACACCTACATACACACACACACACACACACACACACGCACACCAAATAAAAGTGCCAAAAAGCTTGCTCGCTCCTAAGTGCATTTGAATTCCGCTTGAATATTTACGAGTACAAGGACCCAACCAAAGTACCAGCAAACCCCAAACAGCGATCAGGAATCGTCAAGTGGGAGTCCGGGCCAGCGGCAGGAAGCATGCACGCATAAATAAAGACATTTTTGGCTAAGTGGTGACATGATTTGCAATTCAAAGACAACAAAGTTGTTTGGCAGCAAGACACGTTTTTTTTTTCCACCTCACCTTTGGATGGGCGTATGTGGGCGTCGTCGTCGGCGACGGCGGCTTAAATCGAAGCACTCAAACAACACTCACAACATTGACGACACACACGCGACACGGCACACGGCACATGGCTGATTATGTTTATTTATGCGTGGCATTTAATCCAATCAAAAGGCACAGCTCCCCAGATGCCACGCAAATGGCCGCCTTTGATTATAAAATTAACTCGACCCGCCGGACGGACTCCATGGCGTGGATTGGGCTCCCTGAAGAGCGATTAGATTGGCATTATAAACGCTCTGTCTTTGGTCGCCGGTCTCCGGTCCCTGGTCCCTGGTCCCTGGTCCCTGGTCTCTGGTCCCTCTAGTCACAGGTCCCTCTTCTCTGGTCTCCACTCTCCTCCTTTGCTCGCCCCCAGCTCAGCTCCAACTCCACCGCTGGACATATTAAATTTGGCTACTAATTTATGCTTTTGTCCATTGGCGAGCTGGCTTAACGCACAGCTTGATAAATGATGTACCAGGCTAAAGGCAAGTCTTAAGCGGCTCACCCACTCACCAACACTTTCGCACTTTCCCCTTACTCTCACACACACACACACACGTACCCGCGCCGTAATGCATTCAATAAAGAGACGCAGCGAGTGGAGCAAATGGCATCGTGCGTAGCCTGGCAATGAGTTTTTGTTGTTGCTACAGTTGTTGCTACTGTTGTTGCTGTTGTTGTTGCCATAGTTGCTACTGTTGTTATTGCTTCAGTTTCTTCGTGTTGCTGCTGTTGTGGCTATCAACGGTGTGGCTGTTGCTGTTGTTGTAGTTGTTGCTTTTGTTGTAGTTGTTGCTGTTGCTGTTGCTGTTGCTGCTTCTGTTGCCTCTGTTGTTGTTGCTGTTGTTGCCGCTCCAGTTGCTTCGTGTTGCACTTCGCATTGCAGCTATCATTGATGTATTTGTTGCTGTTGTTGTTGCTGTTGCTGTTGCTGCTTCTGCTGCTGCTGTTGTTGTTGCTGTTGTGCTTGTCACTGACGCTGAAGTTACCATTGAGGTTGCCTGGTCATTGACGCGCTCCTTGTCGCCGGCTGCCAATGCTTGTGGCCTTGCTGGTAATTGCTGTTAAGCGCCAGAGGCGCAGGGACCTTTTTTTTCCAAGGGGGATTCGATTTCCAGTCAACATTTGAGAGCAACAAGTTGTCCTTAAATGATCTCTTTATATTTGAAAGCAACAATCAATGCAATTGACCCCCGTCAGCCCTGCCACAACGCACGCCCCTGAGTCGAGCCACGGGCATCGCTGCAGCAATTATTGCATACTTTGCGGCACTTACATTTAATTTAAAGTTATTAAGCGTCGTTCGTGGCGCAGTTAAGACGACGCAGCGGCTTTTAATAGACTTTGCAATGCAATTTAAGATTAAATGAAGATGGTATGCAGCGGCTGACTAGGGGTGGGGGAGTGAAAGGGGAAACGGGAAGCGGAAGGATTGGGGGGTGGGGATGGGGATGGGATTGAGCTAGAAGGCGAATCAATTAAAGTATAACAAAAGCTGCCCACAGTGTGCCACTCAGTATTCAATCAAAGGACATGCCGGAGAGCAGCACAGAGAGAAAGAGAGAGAGAGAGAGAGAGAGAGAGAGAGAGAGAGAGTGGGAGAGAGGATATATGGAGGACAACGACAGCCTCGGGTCATCATTCACAGTAAAGCAGGCATAAGGGACAGTTGGATAGCGACAAGGAGAGAGTGAGGGAGTGAAAGAGAAGAAGAAAGAGAGAGAGAGTGAGTGAGGGGGGAGGGGGTGGGGGGAGGAGTGTTATATACAGTAGGAACACGATGTTAACAGGCTAAATGAGAAACAATTGCTACAAGCGCACAGCGGAAAAGGGGAGGAACGGCCACAGAAGCAGCAAAAAGCAACAGCAATGCCGACAACGACAACAACAGCAATAATGACAGATTTAACAACAACAGTAACAGCAACAATAACAACAACAACAACAACAACAACAATAGCATTGGTAGTGACCAAGAAACAATAAATCCCATAAATCATATTAAATTGACATATCAGGCAAAAATTGACCGCAGGGCGAGAGACGAGTGAGCTTCTGTCCCCAAAAAGGAGATTGAAAATGAGAATGTTCACAATATGCTGCATGTGTGTGTGTGTGTGTTTGTGTGTGTCACTATAAGTGTATAAGCCTGTGTATACAATGTCTGCCCATAGATATGTCCGTTACTATAACGTTTCTTTATCAATTTCCGTTACAATAGATTTGGCAACAAAATCTATGCCATGTGTGAATGCTTCTCATTCTGTCTCCCTCACTCTCACTCCCTGTCTCTCTCACTCTCTCTCTCACTCTCTTAATCCCTTCTGCTTCTCTTGGAACATTTTTGTTCAAATGACACGCCTTTGCAATTTGTGGTCAATATGAAACACACATGCGTCTCCTGTCCATAAGCATAAGCATTCATAGCACACGCACGCACACACACACACACACACTCTCACTCTCAGCCACACACTTATAGACATTCATCATTAGCACCCACGCAAATTGGCCCGTCAATTGGCATAGTTAATGGCCTTTTAATAAAGCCACGTTAGCTGCTCGGACATTTTATGACAAAGAGCCACACTCTCTACAATCTAACAGACTAACACTTGCACACACACACACACACACACACATATATATATATATTATATAAATATGCACACACACACACACACACATATATATTTAGCAGAGTCATGACACTGGCAGCGCATAATTAAAATATAACACATACGACATGTTGTACACGTTGTCAAGTGTGTAAGCCGCTTAAGACCATGCCCCATCCCCCATCCCTCATCCCCCTCGAAACAGCATGGAGCAGGGTTGAAACTACAAGCGGGACATAATATGCATTTAAGCGTCCTTAATGCTTGGCCAGATATAGAGCGAGAGGCGTGGCTGATTGATGTTTGCTTATTGATTGACGCAGCGATTGCTTCGGTGCCCTCAGTAAATGCAACTCGAAAAAAAAAAAAATAACCTGTATTAAGGAGTCAAAAATTAAGGATCATAATATGCATATATATAAATATATATATATGGTATCTCTTGGTAAAGTTTCGATACTAAAAATAAAATATGTTTTACTTGAAAATTCCCCAAAATAATAAATTCCACAGAAGTTAAAAAAACTTTAATTAATTTTTTAATTTGTGGCTTTTTTTATTTTATTAAAATTTCTTCCTTTGGGCGGTAAAAATAAATGACAGTACGTAAAAGCTTAACTATCGCCAGAAAGGACATTCCTTGTAAAGGATAAGCTGCATGTCATTTCCTCTTATCTCCCACCCTTTCCCTCTTTCCCCCTCTCTACCTCTTTCTTTCGCTCTCTCTCTCTCTCTCTCTATATCTCCCTCTCTCTCTATCTCTTCCTCTTTATCTCTCGCTCTCCCCCTCCCTCTCTCTATCTCTCTCTCTCTCCCTCTCTCTCTAAGCCATCAATCCAGAAATTATAAGCATTAAACTGCATGAATGTTGACCGTAAATATTTAACAGCTCGGGTGTGTGTGTATATATATGTGTGTGTATATGTGTGTGTGTGTGTTTGACTTAGAGTGTGTTTATGCTGCATCATCACAGCCTTGAACCAATTGGATGAATACAGGGTATAAAAAGAGGCATCAACATGATGAACAGTTGTCAAGGGAAGGGAGGGAGATGGGAAGTCGGCGAGGGGGGAGGTGGGGAATCAACATGACTTGCATGTAACCCAAATGACTTTCAGCTGCGACCTGTCAAGCTTGCATTAACCATCAATGCCGAGCACCTGGCTGTCCACTGGCCATCCAATCAGTCGAGAGCTTCAGCTTGAGCAGCGGCCGCATCGTTAACATGCAGATAAGTCGGGGCTTAATGGCGATGCTACCTGATAAATATGTGTGTCTGTGTATTGGTGTGCATGTGTGTGTGTGTGTGTGCTTGTCGGTGGCAATTAATCATTTAGTGTGTCATCAATAAGGCCAACACACAAATACCAATAGTGGATTATGCAGTCAGCTTATGCACAGATACCTCTCTCTGAGAGTGTGAGTGTGTGTGTGTGTGAGTAAGTGTGTGTGAGTGTGTGTCTGTGTGTGTTTAAATGTGTGTTTAAATGTGTGTTAAAATGTGTGTTTAAATGTGTGTTTAAATGTGTGTTTGAATGTGTTTGTATTGGTGCAGGTTTGTGCATTGCTTCTATTAGACTTCTGAGAAATAAGGATCAAAGGACCAAAGCTACTGACTGTCCATTTCAACTGAAGCCAGGAAGATGATAAGCTTTGCAATTTATGTGACATTTCGAAAATCCAAAGTGAGCTGGAAAACGAAACCACTCACTCGCCTCGAAGCAAGAGTGGGCGTACCTTGCAGTGTCCTTTGTAAGGATAACTGAAGTTGCTTAATTCCCCTTTTGTAAAAGTTTTTACTGCCACTCGTCCTGGCTCCTTAAAGAGTGTCTAAGTGTGAGAAGTTTTTTTTTTATGCGCTCAATCCCAGAAACAAAGCCGCATGGCTGCTGCTCCTTTCGTACTCGAGGCGGGAAAAAGGAGATTCTTTATCCTTGCGATAAACTTAAAACAAAGCGATAAGAAATGGATACATATGTACAAGGATATACCCATAACTATATTTTATGTGCTCGCGTTTAACCCGTTCAGTTATGACTTCACCGCTTCTGTGCCATAAAACTGAAAGAATGCGTGTATATGAGTGTGCGTGTGTGGGTGTGTGTGTATGGGTGTGTGTATGTGTGTGTATTGTAGACTTGTAGCAAAGTTCATAACTGAAGCCGCAAGGAGCATACTAAACGATCATTAGAAGAGCGAAATTGGAAGCCTCTGTGGGCCACTTGGCGCCTTGTCGCGCATTTTGCATAAAATTAACACACAAATTTTTATAACCACGTGTCCTGGCAGCAGGAGCAGTGGGCAGGGAGGAGGGAGGAGGGAGCATCATAAAAACTCGACACAACTATAAAAACAATCAAAACGAGTTACGAACTTGCCAATTTTGTTGTTAGGCGCAGGCATTTGCTGCTCCTCTCCATGTTCACTTTTCTTTCATCCCCTCCCCCTGCCCCGCCCACCCTCACCACACCCACGACTTTTGTTTTTTGTTTTCTTGAGGAGTCGTAAATTTGTGGCACGGCAGAAACTTGAGCTGCAGTTGCCATGCCCGCCAAGCTTACAAGCATGGCCAGACTTGCACCCGGACCCATAGTCAGACTCACACCAACACCAACACCAACACCCACACCTACACCAACACCCACACCCACACCCACACCCACGCCTACACCCACACCAACACGCTTACAATCACGCCCTCTCCAATGGCCACGTCCTTTTTAGGAGCGTCCCTCATTTTACAGCTGCAGTAAATCATAAAAAAACGAAGCCAACGGTGGGCGGGTGGTTGGGCGGTTGGGCGGGCGCATAAAAAAAGGGGCCAGGCCATTAAAACTTTAATAAACGCAGCTAATAAAAGTAAATAAATGAAAGGCGGGACCTTAATTAACGCTGTAAATCGAGCAACCGGCTACCACTAAGCACCTTGTACACTCACCTGTCGCCATACCATTCGGTGCTCAATTTCAGATTCAAGAGCCGCACCGTCCGCTGCCTCGCCTCGGCCACCTACATCGTGAGGCAAATCTGTAACCTGGGCATCACCGTCTACACGCCCAGTGTGGCGCTATCGGCTGTCATTGGGATACCCTACTGGGCCTCCATTACCGGCATGTCCGCCATTTGCATATTCTTCACCATAATGGTAAGTAGATGAGAACCATGAGCTGCCCATGCAACTCACCATGGCAGAAAACGGCTTGACATTTCGTTCATTTGTTATTTGGTTAGGGTGGCCTAAAGGCGGCCATCAATGCGGACGTCATTCAGACCATAACCATTCTGGTGGTTACCGTGGCCGTTTGTATTCAAGGCACCATCTCCAGCGGCGGACCGGCAAAGGTTTACCAACTCAACCGCGACAATGGTAAGCAATCACTTTTTGCCTCTGTGCTGGGTTGGCTGATGCACAGACTAGTTTCACTCCGATTGATCATGACTTATTAGCCTGGACTGTCAAATGGCATTGTATGTGTACGTGTGTGTGTGTGTGTGTGTGTCTATGTGTGTGTACGAATCTGTCCCAGTTTCATATTTATGCTGACGAATGATGACTATTAAAATGGCATCCATTTTCGGTTGCCACTGCTGCTCCTGCTGTTCCTGCTGCTCTTGCTGCTCCTGCTGCTCCTGCTGCTCCTGTTGCTCTTGCTGCTCCTGCTGCTCCTGCTGCTGTTGTTCCTGCTGCTGTTTGTGCTATTGATGTCACTGGTGCGTCGGCTCATTATGCACATAAATGATGATGATAAAAGCGACATAAAAGCGGCAGCAGCAACTTGGGTTGAGGTTTGGGATTGAAATTGGGCCTGAGCCCATTTCTGTGACAGGGTCTAAGGATGAGATGTTAGAACGTGAATGCGTGACGACAGTAATAAATGTTTGACGGCAACGCATCTGTCACTTGAGTTTGAATTGTTGTCTGTCACTGTGACAATTGCCAAGCGCTGGGAATGCTCCCACATGGTGGCCAACCTCGAAATACTTATTATCCATGGCCATGCAATTGCACTCGGCAACATGTAGTACTTATAATAATCTTCTTTATTTTCAATAGGCCGCTTAAACTTTTGGAACTTCACCGGCGACTTAACCGTGCGCGTGGATACCACCTCCGCCTGGTTGGGGCAGCTGTTCATGTCGTTGTCGCAAAATGGATGCCAGCAGAACTTTATGCAGCGCTACGTTAGCCTCAAGTCACTCAAGGAGGTCCGAAGGTTAGTATTATTCGTTGAACGATCTTAAAGCATTTCACCTTCAGCACGCAACTCTGTCTTTGACGATTTACTAATTCGAAGTCATTGCGAGTAAGCTTAACGAAACATTTCACTCGAAGCGCTCAACTTAATGCAATTTAAAAAGTAATTCACTATCGGCATTTAAAGAAAACTCAACGAAAAAGAAAAAGAAAAAAACAGTCACTATCGATATGCAAGTAAGCTGAACGAAACATTTCAAACAACCCAAGCAGTCTTCTAATCCAAAGAAATTAGAAGAAAACTTAACTAAACATTTCAATTCAAGAGCGTAGTTCTATCTCGATATACAGAACTATCGATATCAGTGCTTTCTTAAGCTATTTAATTATTGTGTACATCGAAAGCGTCTATCGAAATCATTTTAATTTAACATGTTTATTTTCTTAGCGTCATGCTGAGCAACGTGCCCATAGTTTTTATGTTCTTTGCACTGTCTTGGCTCTCGGGCATGGTTATATATTCAACGTACATAACCTGCGATCCTTATGCCGAGGGCTACATAAAGAAAACTGATGAAATTTTGCCATTCTTTGTGGAGGATCAATTGGGATTTTTACCCGGCTTTATAGGAATTTTTATGGCCACCTTATTTAATGGCGCTCTTTGGTAAGTAAATGGGTATCTTTAATTTTATATTTATTGTTTGTTCATAAATTATTTAAATATTAAGCATGATGGTATCAAATCTCAACTCCCTGGCCACCGTTTGCTGGGAAGATTTTGTCTCACAAATGCCAAGGTTCAAGGGATTGGGTGACAAGCAACAGCTGAGAATCATTAAAATTGTCACCATTGTCTGTGGGCTCATCATCATGTGTGTTGCTTTTGGCGTAGGCTTACTCTCTGGCGTAATTGAGTCATCGCTGCTAATATTCTCTGCCACTTCTGGGCCACTTCTTGGTTGCTTCATTTTGGCCATGATGGTTCCGGTGGCCAATTGGAAAGGCACTTCTGCCGGAATGATATCCGCATGTGCATTTGTACTATGGATTATTGGTGGGAGCATGACAATTGACAAACCCTCCACAATGCTCCCAACCTCCACAGAGGTAAGAATTAATATTTTTTTTAAATTTTTATAGTTGCTTAATTCTAAAATTTTCAGGGCTGCTCGAACTTTACGTTCTCACGTTCAATTGCCAAGCCAAGCAGTGGACTTGACGAACTGCCTTGGCTTTTATCGCATACCCCAATCAATGGATACAACCAAACAATTTTGGATACCACATCCAGAATTTCCAACGAACGGTAAATACATTTTAAAACAACTAAATGTATGTATAATGGGATATGAAATACACTCTCCATTTTTTTTCTTTCAGAACTCCTTTGGAAACATTCTATTCTATTAGCTTCATGTACTACAGTTTAATTGGAACAGCCCTGACGGTGCTCATCGGCACACTTATAAGCTGCCTGACCCAAAACTCAGAGGATGAATACGATGCCAAGCTACTGCACCCGATTATCTTCCGTTGCTACGAACGCCTGAATATTCCTAAGCCATACTACATAAAGCATGAGGAGGAGTCTGGTCTTAACAGACGCAGTAGCAGCAACTCATCCGCCACCACAGCTTGCAAGATCAATCATGCCTTCGATGGAGCACCCAATGAGACACGAGGACAAAATGCAAAGGAGAAGAGCAGCCCAATGGCCGTTGTGTTCACAAACTCAACCAGCGGAAATGATGAGAGGCGCAGTTCACTTTGCGATTCCAGTAGAATTCAGCTGGAGACAGTACCTGCGGGTCAAATGGGTATTTACCGACAACTCGGCTCTAAAACGGCACTATAAGATTAAAAAAGAAAACCCTCCGTTGTTACAAATAAATGTAAACGTAGTCTTAAATTAGTATATAGTTCGTAAGCTAAGCCATAGTCTAGACAAATTAATGAGAAAAGTAAGCCATACACCTTCTGTGTATCAAGTCGATAAAGATGCTGTGATCATTGTACAAGAGTATACATATATGCATATTGCAATATCGTTCTGAGATGTTCGAAATGCCTATAGTAGAAAGTCAATTTTATGTGTATGTACTTATGTATGTGTAAGCAAAACTAAAAACTAATAACAGAATTTTTAGCTCATTATAGTTATTTGCAATAAATAAGTAAAATTTATTTAAATAAGACCATAAACAGCATTTTGATTTTATTGAGCGGTTTGCATCGTTGAGCATAACGGAAAATTTTAATCATTTCGTTAAGCTTTCATCGACTAAACGAAGAAGCCTATTTGAGTCAACAGTGTTACCCATCAATATTCACTCAGCTGATTTTCGATAACGATTACGGCATCAGCTGTGCGGCAGCAATATCAACAATAGAGATGAGTTTTAGCGTTCAGTTGAGGACACAGAACAAACTAGTTCCATTTTTTTTAGTAATCAATTAAACGAATTTAATTTTTCTTTTAATAACTTACACAGTTGGTAACAGTTGTAGCGTTATTTTTTAATCTTTTAAACATTATCTTTTAATCTTTTTAACGTTATCTTGCTTTTGAGCTATGAAAAAGCAATTCAAAAAATTAATAAAATGAGTCACTTGAACAGTGCTCTTGGGAACGGTTCTATTCAACTCGATTTAACAGCACTATACAGCAAAAGGAAATGTTGGGGGTTCCATTGTTATTGGTGCATCCGAATGTAAAAGACGCAAAAGTTTCTAGTAGATAAAATAAAGCAAATCAGTTATTGCCAATAAAAATGGCAACTTTAACTAAACCAAAAAAAGAGGTATTTTTATTAAGAATTTTATTAGTGCAGTAAATAATGCAATTAATACATTTTAGAAAACAAAAAAGCACCGAGTGTGCAACGATCGTATTCAGACAAAAGAAGAAGAAGAAGACAATGATGAGTTATCAACAAGTGCTGCACCCGAACAAAGGGCAACGGAAAATACGTCGCTACTAGAAGAGTTAGAGCGTGTGTCCGCCTTAGCTAGCAGCAGCAATATTAATTCAGAAGCAATTACAAGTCACGAATGTTGCATTTCAAGTGACGTAGTCTTAGATAACATAGAAAACACACCCACTGATGAAACCAGGGAAACTGAAGTGGACCAAGAAGTTGATGTAGCGCTTAGCGCACCTTGTGCACCCGAGGCACCGGCAAGTAGCATTCATGTAGTGCAATATCCAAATCTTAGACCAATACAGTTAGTCAATGCTCTAAATGAGGAGCGACTTACCCAAGTTCTCAAACAACCACAAGCAGTTAGCTCCCCGGGCTTTGCACTTGCCAATAGTGCGCCCCTTACCAGCGAGCAGCTAAAAACTATTTATAATTGTGCCGATCTGGAACTGGCGAAACAATTTGAATTGGACTTTTTAATGAACACACTCCTTGATTCCACTGAATCGGATCCCCTTTACATAGCAGTCAAGGCATACTACAATTTACAAAGCAAACTATCGTCAAACCTACACGATGTCAAGATCTGCCGTAAAAAGTGTCACGAAACACAAGAACAGATTTGGGTAAAGGAGGAGGTGACACGCACCTTCAGCGCCAAGTGCGGTGATAATGTGGTCGTCCAGGAAAATGTAACTTTCGAGTAAGTGAACAAAACCTAAATGAACTGCCGTGAATTTATAAGGCTCTTTGCTTTTAGTCGCATTAAAGTTGATCCAGTTAAATTGGAAACTGCTAGGACAGCACTGATGAGCCTTCACGATCTGGTGTGTCATACATACACCACAAATCTAATAACGGCAAAGATTACCAAAGTTCAAATCGATCAACTCATTAATGAGCTACTCTTGTGTTTCAACGTAGAGGCCCAGTCGCCGGTGGCCCTGAACAGCCACATCGACCCGGATAATTTAACAAATGTGATCAAACTTAGACGTGCAATATGCATTATATTCGGATTTGTGCGAAAGCCCAGTCCAAATACGGTATTGAACATTCAAAGTTATTATCAAAGCCATTCCTTATACACATCTTTCTAATTAACATGGTCAGGCCTTCGATGCGGATATTAAGATCTGGCTACGTAAGCTCATTGCTCTACAGCTACTAATCGCCAGCAAGGAGGACCATTGGTTTCTACTTTTCAACATTCTGCGTTGTCCAAATGGAACTGGCACCTGGGCAGCAGAGTTTTTGCAGCTTCCGGGCATGATTTCAATCTCGTTGCAAGCGAAGGGAATGCAGCCTAACGAACTGCCTTTATCGATACACTCTCCGGAGATGAATCACTGCATTGCTGTGCTTCAAATTCTTCTGCTTCCAATTAAGAAACGCAATGACTACCTCAAGGAACATTCACAGGCCCATAAGGAACTGACGGAATCAACAAGTGGTGGTGATCACTGGACAGTAGTTGATTCCGATGGTGAGGACTCTTTCACACCCACCGGCGACTGTGTTGGTGTCAAGGAGAGCGATCTTATAGCCCTTCTCAATCAGCTGCCCTTCGATAAACTCTTCACGTAAGCATTTTACCTTCGTGTAGAACAAATTTGTGTTTAATAGATCCTGTCCTCCATTCCAGTTCAGCATTGGGCTTTGAGAAGTTCCTGAATGACTACATTATTGAGCCAGACATGATAACGCCCCAACAAATGCTTACCGTAGTTGCCTTCTTTGCACAGTTGCTGGAAACCCTTGGCGAGGGAATGTTGACCTACAACAACGAGCGATACAAGCAATTGGCCAAGCGCCTGGGACGTCTGGTGCGCCATTCCCTGCAATACATATCTGATTACCACGAACTATTCATGTAAGATATTTCCGCCGGATGAGTGTCGTTAGCTCAGTTTTAATTATTTTTCCAGAAACAACAACTTGGTCAAAGCAACGGATGTTTGTGAACGCATCGAGCTAGAAATGCAAGCGCTGCTGGTACGAGCCTGCAGTTACATTTATCGATCACGCAATCTGGGCACCTGGCAATACTTATCCACCATTCCTTATGCAACACTTAATGCGGATATTATTTGGCATCTGTTCTACTACCTGAACGTTGGTTTTCCATCTGATCTAAGCACGAAGCTGGATGCGGTGGCTGTCTGTCAGATGGACAATTTTTGGCAGAAATTCGACCTGGCCAATGCGGACGTTTCTGCCGAGGATATGTATTATCTGCTGCAAGCGTTTTTCGAAATGGCAAATGATCGTGATCGTGTCAAGGACTGGGAGCTAATCCGCATCATTTGCGTCACAATCTTTCATGTATGTCGTGAGCTCATTGTAAGCTTTGATTCAACTTTGAAGTTAATTTTTTTATAATTTGCAGATTGGGTTTATTCATAAGACGCGGGACTTTTGTTACAAAGCTGCACGGGATATGCTAGTCAATATATCCCTGGCGTATGAGGAACTGTTGGATTGTTTGCTGGTCCAGATGAAGGCAAACTTTGGTGAGACCGAACAAGCGCCTTATTTATTTAAAGCGCTGCCTTTAGAAAACTGGCGACCAAGTGTGGAGAGCTTCGATCAGCTTTCCAATTGGTTGCTTCACTATGATTATCAATCTCCGGAAAATCATTTGGCTCGTTTGATCATCGGTCATCTGAATTGGGGCATTGATGACGAGGGACGTCTTTATCTACCACACAACATCCATGTGCGAATGGCCTGCTTAGTAACCGAAGCGAGTATCAGGCACGCACCAGAGCTACTTGGCGTCTCGGGTATTTCGGAGAGTGTGCGTCAGGTTTCCTCGCTTATGGATTCGGCACAAAGTAGTCGAGAGCAATTTACAAATTGGTGTTGGCGCATGGTCTCCATGCTACGTTTGCATCTCATGGACCAAAGTGTGGAGTCTGTGAAGCGCACACTTCAATACCCAACGGAACCTCTGCTCTTTGTGCCTGACTTGGAACGATTGGATGTGATCTGGCAGGGCGTGACAGAACAACGACCAATAGCATTTTACGTCGGCGTATTGATCAGCTTGCACGGCCATTCAATTCCCTTAATATGTCAACACGGATTTGATCTGCTCCAAAAACTACTGACCGACCATCACCATGCGGCTGTTATTCGCAGCTTAGAACTTATCACTCCGCTGTTTCTCGAAACGCCAGAGACACTGGCGAATTGCGACAGGTGATGTCCATTGAAAGGAAGCATGAGTTTAATTACCAAACGTATTTTTCAATAGTTTTCAGAAACTGCTCATAATCCTGCTCAATGCGGACAGAACGTACTTGAAGCTGGCTAAGGATATGGTCTATGCCAATTCGATTGGACCAATCCTAGAATTATTGGACAACATGTTGCATCATCAAATTGTATCGTACACCAGGCAAGTCCATTCTCAGTTCCCAAGCGACTTCTCAATTTCTAACACATCCCTTGAATCACCCTTCCTCCCTTAGCTTTGGACTTTGCTCGCCCCTTAATATCATTAATATTTGGCTCAACTGTTTTACTGCCTTGTCCGGATGGGCACAGAATGCCCACGTTCTTTACCTTCTTGACCGGCTGCTACGTCTCGCCTACCAATTCACCGATTGCCGGGCACAAGCTATGGAGTTCTTTTATAACTACTACAAGGTAAAGGATCTTTGAATCTTAATGAATATTAATAACTGTTAAATGAAATTTCTGATATGACACAGGACTGCTCGGACTGGAAGACGCCTCCAAAGTCGTCGGCACTCAAGGCGCTATTTGGTGGTCAAGTCATCTCGCGCATCCCTGCTATATCATCTGATTATTGTTGGCTGAATCAAGTAATTTTGGAGATTGAGTTCAGGATGCAGGACACGCGTATTTGGCCCGAGTTTTTGCGTCAACTTTCATCTCAAAATGTGGAAGCTGCGCTTAAAAAAACATTTGTAATCAGCAAGACAAATGTCTTTCCCGCACAGCAACTTGTCATCTATAAATATGCGCATCTCCTGTCCACTATGGACATAATACATCCTCTCTTCCCAATAATCTGTCAAAAATTTTTTGAACTGTATCTCTGGCGAGTGCCCACCGAGTGCGATGTTCCAAGTCTCGATCAGACTTATGGAGTCTCTGAAAAGTTCTATGAACACAACATGCCGCTGATGAAGACCATCAAATCACAACTGAAGTCCGCGGAAGTGTATTACGCTGCCATTGCCACAAAGCGTGCACAGGACGAGGCGGCGGCCAATGTGTATCGTAACTGCGCGAAAGTGATGCAAAGTTGTGTCCTATGGCTGGAGGACACTCAGATCAATAGATTCGCTAGCGATGCCTGTCAACTTCCAGCCCAATATAATAGCGATAAGTTGCGTGAATTGCTCAACGGTGAAGTAAGTCACTGGACTGAGTTTTTACACCCTGTTGATATTTTAAAGGAGCAGAGGGATCACGCTGATAAGTGGGCTGCCAAGATATACAGAATACGTACCCACAATCCCTTGCGCAGTGCATTGCAGGCCAAGCCACGATTGACACCCGCTCAACGCATTAAGAGTCATTTGGCCACCTATGACAAACGACTTCCTCCACCGTCTCATCATCGTCCCGAATTGGTTGAAAAGCGTCCCATCGATGTAAAGACTCTTTCGGAGGTCACGGGTCGAGTAAAAACTTTGAACGGCACGGCAAAGTAAGTAGACAGGAATTAATTAATAACTAAACAAAAATAAATATTAAAATACTTTTTGACTTTAGTAAATTCCGTTTAAACACCTCGGAGATAAATTCGTTGAACTTGAATTACTTGGAAAGTGTGCCAGAGCTCTACCAGATGGTATCATACAAGGAGAAAAGAAGAAAGGAGTGCGATATACTGCTCTTTAGGCGAAAATGCACTCGACCAGCAGAGATTACCCTGGTCCCCGAGCACATACGTCGCAATGAGGCGACATCACGGAAGCAGGAACAGAACAGGGAGCGTCACAATAATATAATAGATGATATGTTGACCCAGAATGTGGATGGATTTGCGCAGACTCTCAATGAGTTAACCGGCATCATCAAGCAGTTGACCAGTGAACAGACCAATTCGAATAAATTGATCACAGATACGGGAGTAAAAATCTTTTACCACATTGTGGAAAATATGAACGACACTACAATGAAATTCCATGTGACGAACGACCTGTACTCTCAACTTTTGGAAGAGCTCGGAGTGAGTACGAAAAACATAGCTAAGCTTTAACATCATTTAATAAAATCCTTAAACAGGCATTCATCAAAGCGGAGCAGTCAAAACAGGGACTACAAGTGCTTCGTTTGGCGTTGAAACGTGGCGATCTTCTAGAGCTGCTGGCACAAGTATTTGTACCCTGCCGTACGGAGGCCGATCAGTTTCTGGAAATGTATCAGTTTATCATCGACTCGCATTTGAAACGTTGTGATCCCAAAATATTATTTGTTCTGCTGTCGAAGTTTGATTTACTTACCTGGCTACCGGTTTTCCAGCCCAAGCTTGGTGAAATCAATCGACTTTTGTTGCTCGTTCTTCAAGGTCTGGAGTCCTGGTCACAACCAGACAGTAGTCTACTACAGGATCAATTCCGACGACAGCTGGTGCACATCTTCACCTACGACTTCCCTCAGCACTACGGGGAAGTTATGCAATTAGTTCTGGATCGAATATCCGATCAAAAACTAATGCCAGTTGTTCTAGTCGATCTTCTCAATTCGCTCCTGACATTCGCCAATGGCGGTCAACTGACATTAGGCAGCTCAGAAGCTGTCCTTCACGAACAGGCCAGCAACTTTGCTCGTTGCCAACAATTGTTTACATTAAAGGCAGCAACGGACACGTTATTGCTCTTTGCTCGTCATTTCCAAAAGGAGCGCTTGCATCACGGTCTCCATGGCTTGTATCCCAAGCACAAAGACTACTGTCAGGTGCTTGTCATGTGGTTTACCTGCTTTAGTCACGTGCTGCTCACTTCTGCGATATGCAGCTATCAGGAATTATTGGCGGACCAAAGTGAGTCAAATTCACAACTTGAAAAATCATAGTCCTTATTTTATTATTGCCTTTCAGTCAGCGACATAGTCTTTGGATCTATTGTGGAGACCTTTGCTCCTTGGCTAATTCCCTACACTGAACAAACGGAGCAAGCGGCTGGCTCTGCCGCACACTGGATAAGGCAGCTAAGTCCCGATCAGGGCAAGATTTTGTTACCCTGGAGCGAGTCACAAATCGAGAGCAGCAGAATTATGATCAGAGGCTTTGTATCAAATATGGAGCAAATATTGAAACTTTTGCCCGCCTCAAACAGGATTCTTGAGCATATATTTGCGTGGTATGTCCACCATTTCGCGCAGCTAAATGTAACTAAGCATGTTCTATCGCCTATTCATAACGGCCTGGCTATGCTGTCTTGGGACCGATTTCTCCCACCATCAAGACATATAGAACTACTCTATGAGAGCCTGCAGCTGTTCATTCCCGAATCACATGCGATGTTGGGACACATTTTTCTTAGGGTTGATTGGAATGCGTGGTTCGCTCAAATGCCACAGCCGGTGGCCATATTATCTCGTCTTTTTGGAATTTTCATAAAGTTGGCATTTGAGCCGAACATTCACATCCATCCCAACACCAGCAAGATCCTTGAGGATGCTCTAAAGTATCCCTGGCATCTCGTGGAGTACAGCGAGCTGGAACAGTTGTTCAAGTGGTTTGTTGCCACGGTTGAGCCTGTGATTGTTTTAAGACTTCCAACGGAAAGTAATTTTGCCGACAGAGCGGTTTTGGAGTAAGTAAACTTGGCTGTGCTCGAATCCTTTAACTTATCTTTGTCGCTTGCAGTCTTCTTCGTGTAGCATGTGGCATGCAGCTGGGAAGTGGTGCACCCGGCATAGTGGTCCAGGCAACGGCAAAACGAATGCTATACACACGGTCCATGGTTCGAATGCAGCGGGCTTGTGGGGCTAAGCAAACGAAACTGCTAGCGACCAAGGAAGGTGGAAGAGCTTTTAATGAGGCCTTCCTGGGGCTATTACAATCCATTGACTATGCTATCAACAGCTGTGTTGAGCAACGCACTCCGGAGGAGCAGCGCCGCGAGGCTCTTAATCTTATGCTTGAACTGGTTGCACCCACACAGACACAGAGCGAGGAAATCTCAAAGTATGTATAGGGTTAATCTTTATTGATTTAAATCATAAGCTTTGTCCTTTTAGCCTCCACATCCAAACATTGGTGCAATGGCAACAGACCTGCGCTCCAGCAAATCCTGTCATGTGCGCAGCTCTTCCCGCTATTGGACATTTGAATACCTACGTTGCGAGCATATACTTGCTCCTGGAGTCGAGCATTGCGTGTTACTTTCGTACGTCGATTGAGAATGCTCCTTGGCACACGCCTAGCTGGCACAGTCTCTTCGAGTCACTGCAAATGTCGTTGCCCAAGTTGGAGCTAATGCCAGTTTTGCGGGGCGGATACTTCTTTTCCCTGCACGTCTTTGTGCTCTACAGACTTGATGAGATTCAAACTAATGGTGAGAAGATGACTTTCCTGCAGGACTTAACGCAGCTGCTGGAGGATGTGAAAACGCAACCGCATACCGAACCTCGCCTCGCATTAGTTTGGGGCCTAATCATCTCACGTGGCTGTAAATTTCTGCAGGAATCGGAACATGTTAAAAAACCACTGCTAATGTTGGCCCGTCAGCTTCAGATTGCGTCAACTAAAGCCGAAGGCTGGAGTGATGGTCTATTGGGTGTTATTGGTCTCAAGTCGGAGCACATAACCAACAAGTAAGAAATTACCAAAAGCTATCAAATTAAAGAGTTACTAAATTTCTTGCTTTGACAGACGAAAGGTGCTGACCCGTTGTCTGGCCTGCATCATCTTTGCTCTGTTCCCAGTCAATCGCAATTTACGCCTTCCATGCGAGGAGTACGAAAGCGGAATGCGGGAGCTTAACATGCTTCTGGCTAACAAAAAGTTCAACGACGTCAGACCACTGATTGTACGTGCCGTTACCATCCTGAAGGAGCAACCAATGCCCGAACTGCGCGCTGTTCCCCACTTAATTTGCCGCCTGATCGACGTATTCTATGAGCAGAGCTACCTAACGACCATTCCAGAGGTGTGGGACTGCGACTTTAAGCTATCAACAACATAGCCATCATAACGACGGCCTACTGTGTTATTTACAAATTTATATCTTTATATAAGCATGGGGGATACCCATGTGAATACGGAAATAAAAGTGATGTTTTTTTCTATTTTTAAAATTGAAAAAAAAAAAACGAATTAATCATATTTTAGGTGCAAATTTTTTTGTATTGTTTTATGGCTTACATCTTTGAGACTAAAAATTGTTTAATCAGTTTCTAGTGGTTATACTTGAAGCTATTTTTTAAGCGTAGTTATGGTAGGAAAGACGAAGTCGAGCGTTATACATGATTGCTATAACGATGGCAATAGACCAACTTCGGGGAATACAATTATGATTACATAGACGGGGAAATTTAAATATTTAACTAACCGAAAAAAACAATTAAATTAGATTTTTTTAAATTAAACTAACACAAATACAAGTTTCCATATAAATAACACTTAATTCAGTAGAACCTTGTCGCAGCGGGGGAAGAGCTGCAGAGTTCGCTAGTCATCTAGAGCGAAATTGGATAATTGTAAATGCTGAAGATTATTGCGTGCTTCAAAGTAGCCGGTGTCGGTGGGATTGTCTGGAGTCGGTACAAACGGTGGCTCCATGTGGCCAATGTTCTCCCAATCGATGCCAGCAAAGTGCCGCATCTGCTGTACCTCTTTAGCGGCTGGTCGCTCCGCGGGCTCCATGGTCAACATCAGCTCCACAGCCTCCATGGCATCGCTCGACAAAGCTTCATCACCCTCCGGCCATTCGATATCTAAAAATAATAACCATATTATGATATGTCATCCACGGTGATTGCCGGGAACAGCATGTACTCACTCTTGCTGAGAATATTGTCAAATACTTTTTGGGGCGTTTCATCGTTAAAAGGCGGTATGCCAGTCATAAACTCGTAGAAGCAAACGCCTAACGCCCACCAATCAACGGCAGGACCGTGACCGTCTTTCAACAGCAGCTCAGGCGCCAAATAGTCTGGTGTGCCCAGGATGCGTTCGTTGGAGACCCGTGTACCGCGTCGCACAGATTTGGGCGTCCGAAATGGAGTGTTTATATTAGTGTTTTTCGGCGTTTTGGGTACATTGCCGGCTCCATGATTAATGGGCGACATGGTTGGATCATCCGCCAGTTTTATGTGGTACTGAATGCTGGACAACTTTTCTGCAGTTGCATTTTCACTTTTCTTATTCTCAATGGACAGAGGCAAAGCGAATCGTGTCGCTTTTAATTTTCCCAACAAGCCACAATCGCGTCGTGGTAACTTCTGGGAAGACACAGGCGTCGAAAAGACCACATTGGCTACGTTTGCCTCTGATCCCAGTAGATGTTGCATGGGCAGTTCGTCATCGGAAAGGGAGCGTATTTTAAGTACCCCGCGTATGGGTGAAGATCGAGCCTTGCGTTTTTTTGGCGTACTGCTTCCTATATTTAGTATCTCGATTTCTTGAGTGAGACCAGTGCTGGTGCTTCCATGACCAGATGCATCTACCTCCATGTTGGACATATTATTACTTGAGCGATTGACTAAATTGATTTTACGCTTCATGCCTCGCAAAAACTCTGGCCGCTTGAAGTGCTTTGAAAGATTGCGAAAAGGGGAATTCATGCGAATGCCACTTAGCTCATTGGCGTTGTTGGTCATGTTATAGCTGAAAGAATCCAGAGATTAGATGAACTGCTTTCAATGATCCACCAGTTAAGTGGCTATTAACCTGCGCGAGTAGTCGGAGCAACTATATTCCTCCTTAGAATGATCAGTATTCTTTTCTATGGAAGAGGCTGTACTCTCAGAATTCAGATTTATATTGCAGCTGGAATTGTCATCGCCTTTCCGACTGGACACCCCGGAATCTTCGTGCAGCTTGGAGTTTCGGTTGCGGTTCTTGAACAGAAATATTGATCATAAATTCGAGATATGTCATCTTAAACATTCATATAAATAACATGCTCGTTAGTAACTTTTGAGGACTGAGCCTTCACAACAAATAAATTGCAAGGATGCAGCCGCAACTTTTTCATCTTCCCACACATTGCAATTTGTGGGCCATACTGTTTGCAATTGTTAGTTTACAGATTAACACATTGAGACATTGATAGAGGAAAGAAACATAGAGACACAAGGGATCAAACGCACCTCATCGAGAGATCGCCTGCGCACCATGGAAAACTCAAACTCATTTTCGCTCGCGTTTTCCAAGTTGGCGACGCCTTTATTCCCACAGCTACCAATAAAGTTCTTGTCCTGTTCGGCCATTTTGCAGCCCTTTTAAGATAATTAAGCATATGCACATTTAGGAGGGCGAACCTGGGCTTGCCCAATGCCACTTACCTGACAGTTTTCCCGAGCACTGGCATTGGGACCAGCGCAGTCTATAGCAAACTCCACTCGTCGTTTGATTGTTACCGGAGCTCCGCCCGCGGCTGTTGCCTCCAGATTTGGCGAAGTCTTGCTAATATCCGCTGACGTGCAGGTATGGTAGGAGGACGCACTGCTGTCCAGAAGCTGCAACCAAATGAGAAACATTAATAGAATATTGCACATATCAAATGACACAATTGCCATTTACAATGTTGTTGGTGTTGCACGTATGCGTGATGGAAACATTGACTTCCTCAGCAGAGAAAAATGGTGAGACACCAGAGATTTTACTATCACTTGTCTTCTCTGCCTCGTTTAGAGACGTGTCTGCCTCACTGTCAGAGGATTCCATAATGTGACTATGCTTATTTATAGGATGCATTAGATGTGAGGCGCCAATGCCAGTGACAGCCATGAGAGCGCCATAATCATGTGGTTTCTTTTCTGATCCAAAGGAAAGGTGCGATGTGAGCGATAACAGCTGTCCCGGAGTCCGAGCATTGAGATTTGGTGAACAATTAATAAGGTCCGATATCTCCAAGTCACGTCGCAGTTCAATTTTACTTAGACCAAAGTCAGTTAGTTTAACATGGCCGGTGGCCGATAGCAACATGTTATCTGGTTTGATGTCGCGATGAACAATGCCGTGTTGATGCAAATATTGCAACGCCATAACCATTTCGGCAACGTAAAAGCGGGCGGTCGCCTCGTCAAAGTAACCATACATGGCCAGCAGAGATTTCAGATCACCGCCCACCATGTACTCCATGACCAGATATATAGAAGACATCGACTGCAGCGAGTAGAAGAGGTTCACACAGAACGGTGAACGTGATAGTGCCAAAGCGTTCCTTTCGGTTATCACCTGGGACGCCATATTTTTGTTTATCATCTCCGACTTGCGCATCACCTTGATGGCAAATAGCTTATTTGGATCATTGTGCTTGTAGCCGAGAAACACCTTGCCAAATGCTCCGCGGCTAATGGGCTTGATAATAACAAAATCCTTAATAGTTGGAAGCTGCAAGGGTAAAACTCAAATTATAAAAACATTTACAAAGGCATAAAACACATTTAACTGTGTAAGACACAAGCTCAAAGTAACGGTATGGCTGCGCTTTGGTGAATGTGCATTCTAACTGTACAAGCAAATAGGAATTTACCTTTGCATTGCTTGGTTGGTTTTCTGGTTTGGTGGTTAAAATATTTATCTTATCCAACAATTCCTGACTCTCAATAATAGAACTGGATTTCTTAGGTGTTACATAGTCAGTGTGCAGCTCTGTTTGTGAAGCGGCGCAAGCAGCGTGATCCATGTTATTCCCTTATTCACGTTTATCTTCGAATTGCACCGTTGCACTTTTTGCGCGTAAATCCTTAACGCAATTTAATCAGTTTGCGCTGTAGTCATACTAAAGACTATATAAATAATTGACATTTGTTGCAATTTTTATTAAAATATAATATAATGTTTTTTTCGAACAAACAGTTTAAACAGCGCGTCGATATATTTATTACTTATACCAGTGCTTGATAATTTTCAAAGGACAGAATTGCACTCTTGAATCGAGTTGGCAGCCCTCTTTTATGCACGTTGAATACCTTAGGCTTAGTACGCTGCTCTTACAGAATGCATTTTAAACCAATTTGAAAATAAGTCTTAATTTAAAAAAAAAATTTTAGACTGTACTGTTGAAAATAATGCGTTAGTAGTCATAAAAAACGCGTTACCCATCTTTAAAATAATCAACAGCATAAATTCTAGAAAATTATCGTGGATTATTTAAAAATCATTGCCAGGTGTGATTTATATTTTATCACGGCATTGCCGGAATTTCATTAAAGCATTCCTTGATATGAGATTTCAGCCTCTCTTCACTCAAAACCCACATTTTTCCCAAACATACGATTCTGATAAGATTACTTTTTGAAATGCTTTTATTAAAATGAAGTTCATTTATAAAATATATGAAGGTTTATACATACATATTACATATTGTTATTGTTATACATTTAATACAAATAATCATTACGTATAATGTAAATAAAACATAAATGATTTCTTATTATTCTTCTACAGCTAAAGCTTTTTTTATGTGATTTCTTGATGATTTGTTTATGTGTTAAATTGATCTGTTGTCTAAATATGTTTCTCTTTGTACTCAATGTAATTTGGGTACACAAATCTCCTTCACAAAAGGATCAATCCATTTGTCGGTGAATAACAATACACAATATGAGCCATCTGAAGGCAAGTGCGTACAATTATTCAGCAAGAAATTGGCTTGATCTACAAACGGGCTGTCCATGTAAATGATTATAGACTGTCATTTCCTGTTGTCTAGGAAAATGCAGAATACAAGTGCACAAATACATGACCCTAGCTCTGGCCCCAACATAGCTGTTCACTCCTTACGTGTAATTTTCGACGAACACAAATTACCAAAGAGTTTCACTTAACGTAACTACAATAAATGAGCTTTTGACTTAAATACTAGGGAAAGTAAAAGAAGGGCTGAAACTGCATTACATTAGTTTTTTTGGGGCGTCTCTTACATTATGGCGCAACGAGATCTGTTGGGTCCTTCAGACTCGGCAGTCAAAGTAGCGGCTGGCACATCGGATACACTATCCGATTGGCATTTTTCAGCACATTCCTCACTTTCTACAACAATTTTCTCATCTTTTGACGAATCAGACTTCTTAGACGTGTCCGAAATGGCTTCTTGGCCAACAGTTATATCAGTGCTAGTCGATGATTTGTTAAGCGACTGCTCCTCCTCTTGGATGATAATGCCCGAAACATCTTGTACATCGCCACCATCCTCATCATCAGCTGTCGGCGGTGTCTGCTCGTGGCGTTGGCGCGACGATGGCGAGCTAATACTGGCTTTGGAGAAACGAGAGCGCAGAATGCTGAAAGGCGATGCTAAATTCATGCTGAACAGCTCAAAGCGTGCACGCTTAGGCGGAGACATTTCGACATCCTGGGCCAGATCATTTTGCGACTGGCTTCCGGATAGTAGCGGAGGTGTGCGTTCACGTTTGCGTCCACGACCGAAGAACGAAAACGAAAATGATGAGCTGTTCGGTATCTCAGATCCAACCGTAGCATTCATGCTTGCGTTCGTGCAACTGGATGTATCCAGATCGCTATTATTCATGCATCTGTAGGTACCAAGCTTGCCGGGGGTCAGAGCAGAAACTGGTCGTATGCTGCGACGGCCGCTAATCTGAGCGAAGGTGCGGGCCGGAGTCGAGGCCGGCGAGCTTGTTGGCTGTGCTGCTAGCTCCACCTCAGTGCATTGCTTGCTGTTGCTCTTGAAACCGAAGAGATTGCGTCCAGGCGTGGAAGTCGCTGCTGGCTGTGTGCCTGACACACTCCTGATCGGTGAAGCTTCTACAGCAAGTTGTTCCATTTCCACATCTTCAGGCACCTTTTCTTTTTGCGGAGTGCTGTCTTTTTGCTTCACATTCTCTTTTGTCACAGTTTGAACTACGTCGGTCGTTTGCTTTGTGTCCACTACTTTGTTTGTATCAACTGTCTTTTCCGGCTCCACAACCTTGGGTGCTTCCACAGCTTGCACCTTTTTAACTTCAACTTCATCTGATGCCTTTTTCTGGATCGGCGACTCGGTTTGTTGCCCTTTGTTGGGCGACTTCTGTTGATTGGCAACTACACGGCGCGATGATTTTCTATCGGTCGTTGGTGTGGTAGCAGTGGGTGCTACTTCAGCCGAGGATTCGTCGTCCAGAACAATAACTTCAGAATTGGTAATTTCGGTCTTCTTTGCATCATTTGCCACTTCTTTTTTGCTTTCATCTTTTGTTGCCTCTTTTCCATTTGGAGGGGATTTGGCAGTGTTGTTTGAAGATTTACTGACACCGTTTTGGTTCTTCTTCTCATCATCTTTCAAGCCTGTGCTGGCTGGGGTGTTTGAGGCGGAAGCGCTGGAAGATCGCTGCTGGTTGGGTAAAGTCTTTTTAAGCGACACGAAAGGAGTGAGACCACCATCTAATTTTTTTCCTGTGTTGCTGTTTTGCGGGCTTTTGGAGCGTCCGTTATTACCGGCTGCTTGTACCCGAGCACTGCTGGGACCCAAAGAGAGTGGGGCACGCCTTCCACCGCCGGCTCCTCCTCCTATATTATTCGGTTGTGCCATTTTGCTAAGCATTAGTTAATCGTCTACCTTCCTTCCTCTATTTCGTGATTCACGTCCTTTCTGAAATTTATACAAAAATTAAATATCATCCATAAATATTGTTTTTTTTTCTAGAGGTACACTTTAAAAGTTGAAACAAACCCTGCATTCTTCCAGTGCATTTCACACATGAAGGGTAACGAAATTGAAATAACTCTAGTGAAATCTGAGTGCAGTTCATATTTTATTCAAGAGCATTTAATGCGGTTTGTTTACGTTGTTGCTGGCTGTAGCAAGAAACGTTGGCGCATTCCTCGCTTTGGCCCCAAAACCGGCTTTACCCTGCACCTACCACAATTGCTAATAATTGTTGTTTGTTGTTGTTGCTTTGCAAAGTCGCACTTCAATCACAGATGCAGTAAAGTAATTCTAGTTTCTAATACACCATTTTTTTTTGTCGTTTGTGTTAATCTTGGACGCTTAGCGTTTCTCCTAACTTTGCGCACATGTTGACGATTAGATGTCTACCCTGTTTATTACCTGATCTTAGATCCTGAACAAAGCTTAAGTAGGCCCAGGAATAAATTTAGGTAGACAGGGGAGGGAATGAAGTGCCTACCTACCCAATTGCAGCTGTCAGGCAACTTGGTTTATGAGCAACATCTGGATGCGGATAAGCGGGAATAATTAACAGGAATTGCCAGTGACCTGGGTTAAAACAACGGAATCATCGTTACGGATGAGCTCTGGTTGCAGGCAACAGTTTGCTAACCAGCCGTTGGACAAATTGATCGTTCCATTTGAGTAGCTCGCGTTCCCCCACATGCAATGTATTTTGTAAAGGTTTCCGGCAAATGTGAAGGAAGAACTAATAAACAACACACAGTCTGCCATCGATACACTAAACAACACAGACAATGTAAACAATTTCAAGCGTTTTTTATCCCTGATCACAGACTGTACAATATTTTTTCACTTTTAAAAATTTCTTGCATCTTTCAACGTCCCATTAATTTTCCTGTTTTCATTATTCTGATCTCTGTTGTTCGTTATACCGAATACGTACTTTAGTTTGCGACTGCTTTTCTTTAAAATGCAAGTAGCCTAAATAGCAGAGAACATGCCGATCAGAGGGTAAAACGCTACAATAAGAAAAACTAAATGTAGAAAACGCAACAAAAACACAGAATTGCCCCCCCCCCGTAACGGCCAATAGGATTGCCTAGGGTCTCATGCAGCCAGCAGAAAATAAAATGAAAAATAATTAAAAACAAGTTCGGCGAGGCGACAAACTGCTTAGAAAATGCACAAGTGTGTTGGGGTTTTTCTTTAGAAAGTGCAATGCGAAAAAATAAATCTATGTGGAGATACATACACACTCGATGCCGCACCGCGATGCAGTGAAATGCACAAGTTGAGTGCCATCAAAATACAAACGCATATAAGCTATACATGTGCAAATTTGTATGTTGGTGTGCTCACATAGCTTTATGTATGTATATAATTATGTGCCAAGCCCTCACAACGCAGTTATTGCAATTCTTGTTTGTTCCCTTTTGTTTTGACGTATCGTTGTTTGTGTGATGGCGATAAAGTTTAGCGAACTTAATGACAATCAGTGTTCGGCAGAACGAGCATAAACAGTTATACATGCACGCATATATGTTTGTATCAAGTTTTGTTTATTTTCTCTTAAACTTTGTATACTCGTTTGTGAAATGCGATCGGCAAAAATACATACACACATGCACCTACTTTTTCAACTTTTTTCTACCAAGCACACATACGGATGAACATAGAAAAATACATACACTACACAAACTGGCGGTTCACAGTACGCGCCAAAAAAAAGAGTTATGTTTGCAGCATCTACTAAGTTAGGCACCCATATTCAATAAGAAAATAAATGTCAACGTAACAGAGTAGAATTTCTGTATATCAATATGCAATGCACTAGTTTTTGTAGAAATTCAATCTTATCAAAATAGCAACATATTCCCTTTACGTTTACGTTTTGCCACCACTGTACCCGACAGGCTTAATTGACGGGGCTCGTTTTTAAAAATGGCGGAGCCTGCAACAACAAAAGATTAAAAAGTACGTAGGCTTATGACATTTATATTCATATGCATATTGTAATTTTTGCACATATAACCCCAAACAATCGTGAAAAATTTGTGAATTATCAATTTATTGCTAGCATTCTCTAGCAAAAGCTGAAGCCCGGCAACTGTGCATTGTAACTTGTGTCTATACCAAACATTTATCCTACCACAATACAAAAAATAGTATCACTATTACATTTGCATTTAGAAGTATAGAAACTGAATATATATTGTAAGCTTTTGCACAACAAACCTTTTAAATTATAAAAAACAGTTAGGCAGCTTCTTTTAAATAACAAAACCTTTTAAAACTGCAATTTTTATCTTGAAAGATAAAAATGCCGCCGACGCCAGCGAAAAAATTAAAAAACTAACGCGCGACATATAACAATGTGACCGAGCATTATAAATACCAAATAACGAGATTCACAAGACACTTTTCAAACAATATAATACGCAGTATATTTCTGAATATTGTATCCAAGTACAGTGCTGGGAATTATTTTAATGGAGACATGGTTTGTGTCTCCACTTTCTTATTCGATACATTAACCTTAGCAACATCGTTTGTAAGTCTAATCGATTCACTTGACAAACTACATCCCACACGGCCAACAAATAAGTTTGGAGAAATAAATCCAAAACTTAATGAAATATTTCAAAAACACATGTAAGTATATGCTCAATAATTTATTTATTGTAGTCTTAAATCAGAAGAAAGGTTTTCACGTACTAAAATTTGTTACTTTATTGAATTTTCCATAAAACATGACGCATCTGCATGTGGATACGCCTTTTACCTATGCCGGACACGCATACACACAAACAATGCGTAAATCTTACAAACACAACCATGAAAACATAAACAAATTAGACTCGAAGTAATTGCCACAAGCAGCAAGTTCACCTACACAGTCAACAAAGATCCGAAGAAATGGCTCACATATTGGAAAATCAATTATTTGCTGCTGCGCAGGTAATTGAACAACAACTAGATCAAGAGTTCGAACGGCTGGATAATTTGGATGCAGAGGACTTAAAAGCTATACGAGAGAAGCGGATAGAAGAAATGAAAAAATTGAACAATAAAAAACAAGAATGGTTGAGAAATGTAAGTTGTGCGTGGGTGAAACAATTTTCGCTTAAAAGTAACATACGATTTTTATAGGGTCACGGCACATATTCCGAATTGGCTGATGAAAAGGAGTTCTTCGAGGTATCAAAAAAATCACCAAACATTGTCTGCCACTTTTACAGAGATAGCACAGAGCGCTGCCGAATTGTTGACATGCACCTGAAAATCCTTGCCGGCAAGCACATTGAGGCAAAGTTTTGTAAGGTAAATGCTGAAAAGACACCATTTTTAACCCAACGCCTACGTATCAAAGTATTGCCAACCATTGCACTGGTTAAAGATAGTAAAACTAAAGATTTTATTGTGGGCTTTACCGATTTGGGTAACTGCGATGACTTTTCCACAGAAATGCTCGAGTGGCGGATCGCCCACTCGGGTGCTATTGAGTACAAAGGTGATCTGATGCAGCCACCAAATGTGAAGCGTAAACCGTTTATTAACCGCCCACAGAAAACCATTCGTGGTGGCTATGATTCCGATGATTCAGATATTGACCTCGATGACTAACGTGTCGCCAACTCAAGCCAACAAAATAGTGCGAGCCACAAACTACAAATGAAAAGTACATTTCCTGTTTGGCTCCCAAAAGTGCCGGAGAAACTCATATGATCAGAATCATAAACGATAAATGATAAAAGAAAAAAACAAAGAGCAGAAGCAAAAACAAAAAAATGAAATAATGAAAAATGAATCAAATCAAAATCTAGCACATGAATGTAGCAAACCAATTAGGCATACTTTAGCGTTATTTATTTAATTGTATAATTCCACCACTACCCCAATTGTTCATCCCTTGATGCTGGCCTATTAGCCAGCTTGATGTGGCTGCCGTTTCCCGTTTAAATGTACACACACTCTAGTGCCCAGCTGTAAGCCTTCTTCCACTTCCACACACCCAATGTTATACATAATAATACTCTTAAAATGAATCAGGCCTTACGCGCCGTTGGCACAACATGATTAAATCAAACTTCTTCATGGTAAATGGACAAAAATCAATACCTACGTGCATAAAGAAATAAGCAAAAAGACAAACCATGCATAACTACAAATATATATTTTTAACAATATTTAAAACTTTTGCAGATATGCATTTCCTATTGTAAAATAACTAACTCACATGTACAAGTTTTTTACATTTATTTTTGTAATACTTCAACTCCATCAAACTTGAGATCGACATCATATTAAATTGCATGTACGCAAAAAAAAAAAAAAGAACATAAGAGGCATTCATTATTTGTATCCAGTATCCAGTATACAGGCAGACAGTGGTGGGAGTAATCCGGGTGGTTTCAAATGCAGCGGTCGTTCCAGCGACCTGATTGAAACCTAAAGCTTCTCCCAGGTACTGAAGAAAATGATTATTACCCTTGTCGATGTACAAGGTCTAAGTAATGCAGGTAGCAACAGGTAAATTCCGCTAATCCGGGACGCAACAGCTTGCACGTCATAAAATTTGGGACGACATGCATCTGTCGTCAACGTTACCTGCTTTGGTATATAAAGTCATCCTCAAACTTTTGACGGCACAGTCGTTTTGTGATTTTGACACGGTCAACAAGCAAGCTACATTACCACAATGGTTCTTGAAACAGATGTACGTAACTTGGTTACTAAACTCAAGGATGTCCATACTACTGAAGAAATTGCCAAAATGCTTGACTGCGATGTGGACAGCGTAGTGAAATGCGTTATGAACAACGGTAAACCAGATCCAAGAATATTTCACTTAAAGTTGCCTTCAATACCGCCAGCCGATGGTCAGAACAGGCGGGATGTTGGTAGGCCCAAAGTGTTTGAGAATCGAAAATTGGTGGAGGATTTGCTTTACAGTCATCCTCATTACACATCCATTGACGTGCAGCGGGAGTTGCAAGCACAATTTGGAATCGAAGTAAGTCGCCGAACGTTGCAGCGACGCATAAGCGAGATCAAGTTGAAGCAGCGCCAGAAACGCTACGAATGGGCACGCGCACATGCAGAATGGACAGCACTCGATTGGCGGAACATCTTCAATATGGACGATTGCAAAGTGGAAGCAGGTTCAGAACCCAAAGAAATATTCCTGGACAGCCTGTTAGGCCCCCAATGCTCTGAATGTTGTGACCTTAATTTATTGGAGCAATTAATGGCCATTATAGAGCCGAAAATTAAGACAAAGTCACCACAAAATGCATATGAATTTCGCTCTGTGCTCTATGAAGTTTGGCACAGCGATCAAGAGCTCGTGCAGCAAATTGAGGAGCTCTATGAGTCCATGGTGGTACGTGTGGCAGCGCTTATAAAAAATGGCGGAGGCGACAGCAATTGTTAGTTAGCCATCAACAATTTAAAAAAAATTCCCAATAACTCTTAGTGTAAGTGAGCGGCATAAATTCAAAAGTTATTTGATATCGATTTGTAATGATCGATTGTTCTAGCAATCGAGTTTGCAATGTTTATTACATTTGCTTTTAGTACATTAAGTTTGATAAATTTAATTATTATACGAAAATGACGAGCTAAAAAGTTCTCTACAATATTCATCTTACAGTCTAAGTTAGTATTTCTAGAATATTTTTTAAGATTTAGATTAAGATTTTTTTTTAAAATAAAAGGTAACAGTAAAATATACGAAGCACTTTCATGCATTGTTCGCTTCACAGGAACTGAAAATATCTGCTTAAAATAGGTACTTGAATGCAACTACAAATATGGTGTTTAAACCTTAAAAAAGCTTTGTCCGAACTTTGCTAAAGTTAACCAGACATTTTCTGACATTTTTGTGGTGAAACAAGAATCGGTGTGGGCTGATGCTGATGCATACGTGAAACTTCGTCAAAAATACTTGTTTCTGATCGCGTATATTCGCTTCCAATATTTTCCATATTTAAATCAGCATCCAGAACAAAGACCTGTAAAACAGATAACTTTTAATAAAAACTCACAAAAATAACGAAGTTAAATTAAGCATACCTTGCAATTGAGGGGACGACGATGGTGAATAAGCCAATCCTCGTGCAGTTCGTGCAATTCTTGCAAGTACTTTAGGGGTACACAACTCTCCTCTGAACGTGCACGTTGCTTTATGCGCTCATACACCACTTCAGGCGTGGTACGAAGATATATTATTAAATCGGCTTGTATGTGTATTGATTCATCAATGAATTTGTACCATTCTTCGAGTGTGTTGTACATGCCCTGCTCTAGGGAACCGTTGCGATACATATTCTCAACAAAGCAATATCTGTGACCAAAACCATTAGTACATGTTTCTTTGAATTTCACAATGTTACTTACCGTGCGCTGTAAATTGATCTTTCAATTATTTTTAGAGCTTTACTGGTCGGCGCGGTGTGCGTTTGTACCATTGTTAATGTAACGTAAGACTGAAAGGGCATTGACCACTTTTTGGGATCCTTATACATTTTTTCGAGCAGATTAACCCCATTTACATTACGCCACTTTTCAACGGGTTCCGACATTAGGCAGACATTTGGGTATTTCTGAAAATGGTTCAAAAATGTTGTTTTTCCGCTGCCAATGTTTCCTTCAATAAGGACCGTGAAGGGCTGTGTGCCGTGAGCATATTTCTGTCCATATCGCATCGAAGCTGAAGCAGTCGCCATTAATCCGGCCAAGCATTGATCTGCCATGATAAAATTTTTATTTTGTTTAATTGGGAGTTTCTTTTTAAGATGTCCGTATGTCAATGTGGCGTGGTGGTGGTCAATTCAACAACTGTACGTCGTTGGTCGTTCTGGTGAATTAACGAATTTGCCGCGTAAAATATAGCGGGAAACACAATAATGAGATTGGGCGCCATTTGCTTGTTTGTTTTGATTAGGGAAACAGCTGATAATTAACATCCGGATTTTAATATTATATATGTACAATATATATTTACTTATATGTTTGATTATATTGTGAGAGCCAATCATCTGTATTTTAATAGATTAATAAATTAGTTAAAAAATCAATTTTTAAACCAGCTGTTCGCGCTTGTCGCACTATTAAAGAACAGCATGTACTTAACAGCAATACAAATCAGCTGATTTACTAGAAAACTCTGCTGTTAACTTTGACGATTTCTGACATAGAAAATAAAACACTTTATGCTCTGTACAAAAATCTTCAGAATAACTGCTGTTTAATAATTATTTACTTATTTGTATTAATGATAAAATCATAGACCATTAATTATTTTAAAACAGTACTTTATGCTCTGTGGTGAAATATATGTAGATAACATATCGATAGTATAGCTGTTTCCCACATTGTTAAAAAACGACAAATTCTCTTCGCTGGTCACATTTGAAAGTACAGAAGAAGAAAATCGTTGTAATTGGCCTAATTTTTCTTAAAAGTTTTCTTTTAGACTTCAGGCGAATCCCAGTCTAGGACGGATAAACGCTTAGCTCTGCCAAGATATAAAAGGTATATATCAAATCTTTAATGTTATAAGTTATCACAGGTAGGCCATGTGACGCATTACCCATTCTTTTGCTTTATTACTTAGGTGAGAGTTTTAATTACATGGAATGAAATATTTACTTATATTAATTGCTAATCAAGTTAATCATTAAGTTACCCACTTCAGTGACAACTTCTTAATTTGATATGGCTTATCCCTTTTACTAATAACTGTTCCAAAGGCAATGCAAACATGTTCATTCATGCTGATTGCATTCATGTTTCATATCCAGAGTCACTCACGTTCCACTCACTGATCCCGTGGGTAGCCATAGAGTCAGGTTCTTACATAAAATTAATCGGTTTAAAAGTCGTGTATCTGATGGTGATTTTGTTGACTCGTTATATTAGCCATGTTTCTCCCGAACACATGTCCATAATATCAATAGCTAAGCTAACAACAGCAATAAAAAACGTTTAGTGGGGTTTAAGGTAAAACTATCTAAAGTACAAAGGTCGTTCGGTTGTTATAAAATATTTTACTGCGAACAAGGTATAAGTAGTGTATCACAAAGTAACAATTGAGACAAGTTAATACTTCATTTTAACAAATAACATTTACACTTCATTTAGTTTGATTATTTTATATTTTATTAAGAAAAAAAAAAACACAAACACTTTTTTTTCGGTGTACTCCTTTACAGGCTTAACGGTTTAGACGATGGATTCGGCCACTAAACTGTTAGAATCAAACAGTTCAGGCAGCAATGTGAACGTTAATACAGGAACTATTAAAAACAGCAAAATAAATGACTTGGATTCAGGGGTACCCTCATCGGTGGAAGTAGCTAGCACGCCTATGGCTCAAAATATCGGCGGTGACGATGAAGAAGATATTTTCGAGCAAGTGACAATGATACTGCGAAAGAGACGAGGCTGGGGAACCGACGATTCGTTAGATCTAGATTTACTGGGGGATGACGACGATGAGTTGGTCGAGGAGGATGACGCTGGATGTCCATTGCCTTCAACACCAGAGGACACACAGCTCATTGAAGCCGAGGTAAGTAATTCAACAAGCGTCTATCAACACTATGAAAAATTGATTTGCGCAGGCAAATGCTTCGCACTCGCTGACCCACTAGGTCAACGGTTATCAGCACTCACTAGCTCAGAATATATATATATATACATATATATAAACAAACACACTTACGTTTTTACTTACTATCGTATTGCATTCATTTGCTGCTGGCATAATACCATTGGACTTGTGTCATCGGTTGGCAGTACGTCGGCTGCCCTGTTGGCACAAGTGCCGAGTGTTTACAACCCACCCACCCGCACGGGTAGTGTTGTTTACCAAATGCTTATGTACAAGTGTTTGTAACTAATATTGCCGACTTTTGGCTCTACTTTGGTAATTAGTACGCCATTGTGGGGTCAGGAGCGGATTAGGCGCTAGGCAGCAGCTTTAGGCGCTTGCCGGCAACGTCGCGTCATTGCAAACAAAAACAAAAAAAGAAAGAAAAATAGAAAAAATCCGATGTGACGTTAACACTTTTTTTTGTTCGATTCTGTGTTTCGTTGTTATTTTTATTTTTATTTTTATTTCTTATTTGTTTTTGTATTTGTCTAGCAGTACTTTATTCTTATCTTATCGCGAGTTTCGTTTACCGTTGCTGGTTCCGTCTCGGAAAGTATTGCAACCTATCAAGCGACGGCAGAACGCTCAAAGTATATAGTCTGCTTTGTCGAGCATTTAAATTAGTTTGAAATGAAAATTTGTTAGCTTCACAAAATGTCTGAGCCGCAAGCTAGTTTTGATGCTGTCCCGAATGAAACTAAGCATCGAGAATCCTATAATAAATTACCCAATCAAGACTTAAGCAAACCCGATGCAAAAATAATCAACGTCAGTCTGAATTGAGGTCCGGTTCAAAGTACGAACAAACTATATAACGAATGAATTTACTTTCAGATGACAGAAGTGCTTAAGGCGGGAGTGCTTTCAGACGAGATCGATCTGGGTGCTCTGGCCCACAATGCCGCCGAGCAGGCGGAAGAGTTTGTACGGAAGGTAAGGTGCCCGATCAAGACATTCCATTTTTCATCCTTCTTTCATTTTATATGTACTTTTATATATTTTAATTAATAAATAACTTAAGTGAGAATTAATGTAAAGTCGTCTTGTTTTGTTTGTTTGTTTTTTTTTTTTTTGTATTGCATTTATTTTTATCTTATCATTTTTAAAATGTATTTCTTTAAAGTTGTTTGTGAGTTACTTTGCTAACTATGTGTTTATGTTGCAGGTGTGGGAGGCCAGTTGGAAGGTTTGCCACTACAGAAATTTACCAAAATGGCTGCAGGATAATGATTTCTTGCACCGTGGCCATCGCCCGCCTTTGCCCTCATTTCGTGCCTGCTTCAAATCAATATTTCGCGTACACACAGAAACTGGCAACATCTGGACGCATCTGCTTGGATGCCTTGCGTTCCTTGCCGTGGCATCGTACTTTCTATCTCGCCCAGCAGTTGAGATACAGTTCCAAGAGAAACTCGTCTTTGGAGCATTCTTTTTGGGCGCCATTATCTGTTTAGGATTCTCATTCGCGTTTCATACATTAAGTTGCCATTCGGTAGAGATTGGAAGACTGTTTTCAAAGTAAATTATATAATTTAAACTTATTTAAATTGAAATTAATCCAATTTTTATTTTTTTTCAGGCTGGACTATTGTGGAATTGCGTTACTTATAATGGGATCCTTTGTGCCCTGGCTTTACTATGGCTTCTATTGCCATTACCAGCCAAAAGTGATATATCTATCTGTGGTTTGCGTTCTTGGATGCTTATCGATCATAGTTTCACTATGGGATAAGTTTTCGGAGCCCGGTCTGCGACCGCTGCGCGCTGGTGTCTTTATGAGCTTTGGCCTTTCCGGTGTTATTCCTGCAATTCACTATAGCATCATGGAGGGCTGGCTAAGTCAGATCAGTCGTGCCAGCTTAGGTTGGCTAATCCTGATGGGTAAGCATTAAAATCCATAAAATAATGTTTTTTTTTTATAATTACTAATTTCTTGTCTCCGATTTTAGGCTTGTTGTACATACTTGGTGCTTTACTGTATGCTCTCCGTGTTCCGGAGCGTTGGTTCCCTGGCAAATTCGATATTTGGGTACGTGTTCTCATATCTTTTAATTAGTCAGCTTTATTTTTAACGCCCTCTTTTTCTACAGTTTCAATCCCATCAGTTATTCCATGTGCTTGTTATAGCCGCCGCATTTGTGCACTACCACGGGATCTCCGAGATGGCAATGTATCGTGTAACTGTCGGAGAATGCACCGTGCCAATAGAACCAATAACATTCTAAAAGTTTTAGTCCACCAAATTATCGGAGAATAATTTTAGACACACTTCCCTTACCACGTAACAAATCTTTACACACACACACACACACACACACACACACACACACTCATATATATATTTATATATAGTTATGCGTATGTATATGATGGTGTTTATATATATATGTATAAATATGTATATATATATGAATACATGTATAGTTATAGTAGATATATACCAAGAAATGACACAACTCGCAACAAACAACACACAGGAACATCAACAACAACAACAACAACATTGAAAACGACAACAAAAATACACATCCAACTGATACGTAGTGTTGCCATTTTAATGTTTGGCTTAAACAAATTGTAAATGTTCTGTTTTTTGTTGTGTGAAAATCTCACGTTTTGGATAAATAATTGGTTATCTGTTATAATAATGGAAACTCTATTAGCGCAGTTGAAGAAAAAAAGTAATTATGAAAATCCGTTTATGTTCGAATGAAATTTGCAGTAGTTTAATATAAACAATTATTTTTAAAAACTTTTATTGTTTACTTAATTTGTAATTTAATTATTATCCTTAATTCTAAATTCTAGAAAATTTTGATTGATTTTTATATATATATTTATTATTATTTAGCTGATAGCATGGAAGCTACCATTAAATTGAGAATCATTCAGTAATCCGTTACGCTCAGGGGTACAAATAAAATAAAAATAATTATTACAAAAAAAAAAAAAAAAATAAACTTTTTAAAGCCGTTCGAGCAATTTTATCATTTAAGCTATGGATATCATTTTTTTAGAAGTCTTTGGAATATAATGAATATAATGAGGTTTATCGGTGAATCAAAGAGCATACAAAACTACAAATGTTATATGGGGTCTGATTTAAATTTCTATTTGTATTCAAGATATATATATATATATTTGTAAAAATAATGTCGATCGCTATATATATAAATATCTATAAATATATATCTATATATGTATATTTATATATTTTATATATGTAGAACTAGAATTCATTCGATTCTGAGCGTTGTAATCGCCAGTGTAACATTGAAGTGTTGAAGCGAATCAAAACAATAAATCTATAAGACTTTGAATTTACATAAAGTGTTTTTTTTCTTTTATTATTAAATTTAAAACTAAGTTTATTTATTTTAATATATATTCAAATAATAACTTTTAAATTTGCCAAGTTGCATTGAAGCTAATTCAGAGCTTCATTAACGACTGTTATAAAAATGCCTAGCTCGAAGCTCATCCTTGAACGAGTTGGTTATTAGAATGATGAGATTTGGAAGCCAATTATCAACCTTTTTATCCAAGCCTCAGTTTATTAAGAGACGAAAAACCAACCGAGCTGAAAAGTACCCTTAATGTAGCTTTTTATATAATGCATTGATTCGTTTGTTATCGGATTCAGATACATTCGGTCAACCTACAAACAGACATTCAGACCTACGGATATACGGACATGCGGACTTACGGATATGCGGACACACGGACAGATATGTGAGTTCAAGTGTTCCTAATTGCTGTGTTAAATCTTGCCCAATCTTAATGCACATCTCGTATCGTAATAATCGTCTAACGGCCACAGAGCAACGCCATTGTTGGAGCTGTTATTAGTTTAGTTCATATACTAGATGTTTATTTAAGTCTTTAACTTGGAAGCGAGGGCAACGTGCTTTTCGCTAATGACTGGCAGATTCGGCTCAAGATTCGACTTTGACCCCCATTGATCAACTGGTCAACTGGTCAACTGATCATCTGTGTCTAGTCTAAGTCTCGATCTCTACAACCCTTTGTTCTTGTACCTTGTTCCATTGTCTTCTTCTCCTCTTCTGGTATATTACCAGTTTGCTACTCGTTAAGATTTGCCAAAATACCACATATGAATAAACAAATAAACGTATGTTCTTTGTGGTATTATCATTTTTATGAATCTGCAATAAAATTGCCCAAAACGGAACTTTAACTTTCAAGTTCAAAATCTAAAATCTTTAAATTGTTTATTGCAAATGTCAAAATCAGTCAAAGCCGCACAAATCGATTGGCTGTGTTATTGAGACTTGGCATGGCGGTGGTGTTTTGCTCAATAGCCTATACTTTGCTATACTAGACACTTAATAATAGTATATGGTAACTAATTTTATTTGTAATCTACCGTTATTTTAACTAATCGCTGGCAATATTGTTATTACTGCATCGATTATAAACGCGCATCATAAACAAAAGTCGCATCAATCGCTGGGTATATTTTTTTATCCACTTGTGTTTCGTTTGTTGCCAAAGCGTAGGTCAAAAGCGAATGATTAAAATTTATATATATAATATATTATACACATATGTATATAATATATATATATATATGTTTTAAACTATATCTGGGACAGTTTGCAAAAATGCCTTTTGTCATTGGCGAATTTGTATCTCTTGCCATTTATAATTAGACCTAAGCTGCCTTTGATTATCGCCTGCTACTAAATCATATGTCTAACTATTATAACACCTCTGACTATCCATAGAAAGTCTCCCTCTTTTCATCAATCGGAAGGCATGGCGCTTGTGTAGTTCAATGCCAACTTTTTGCATAGAGTTCAAAACACCCTGGCCAATTTGCAGCCGCAGCCTCCGCCTCCGCCTCCGCCTCAGCTTTAGCCGCAGTCTAAGCTTCAGCCACAGCCGCAGCCGCAGCCTCAGTCGCAGTCACAACGACTAGTTTGACTTTTTTTATTGCTTATTTGAGGTTTTGTTTTTTATCTGAATTGTTTTTTATTTTATTTTTTGTTTTATTTTCGTTTTCTTTTGCAGCAGCCAGAGATGTGGTTGTTGTTGTTGTTATTGTCGGTGGAGCTGCTTTTATGCGTATAAATCAATAAGTTATACGGACAGTCTGAGGCAACGGTAATCAACGTGTCTTTGAAGGCTTTTGGCGTTTAAGTGTTATGGTCAAGGGCACAGAGGCTGTTGCACGTGAAGCAGACACATTGGTTTCTAATCAGCATGACAGTTGCTTCTACTTTGTAAGCGCACACTTCCTGCCCCCTGTCCAATGTCCAATTATCTGACTGATTTGCTGATCTTTTTGTTACCCGAAACACATTAAATGTTAATCATAAATTGAGTTTTAATGTACCTAAGAAATAGGAAAAAATATGAGTGTAAAGAATAGACATAAGCTAATGAACGCTGAGGATAGCAGCGTTTCGATTCTTAAAGACATTTCGAAACATCAATTCTCTCAATCATTTTCATGCAAATGATGCCACATCTTGTCAAGTTCAAAAACATTAAAATCGTATAATACAGAAATCAAGCAAATTTATTCGCCTTTGAGCTGATGACTGGGCAGCCCACAGGCAGCCGAAATTGGTTGATTTCATATTGGCTAAAGACATATATATATGTGTATATGTTCCGTAATATTTTGTAGATATTTGTTGCTAAAATAGCGCAGAAATAAACAAACATAAACGAACACACGCTCACACACGTGCACGTTTGTGCCTTAAGTCTTTTGTTTCCGGACTACTCAACTCGACTTTGAATTCAATTTAATTGATACACAAACATGCAAATGTTGTAAACAAAAAAAAATATCAAAAATATTGCTTATTAATGCTATCTATATGATATTTAATATATTTAAAAAATGTATAACATAACATAAAACACAACATAAAAGTTTGGGTGTGTCCGAGCCCGCCAAGTGGGTAGCTGGCTGGGTGGAAGGCATAAACGGTATACGGGCGCGTAAAGAGTACTTAATAAGTTTAAGTGCCCACTAAAGTTAGTTATAGGCTATACATTTTAATTGAAATATCATTAATTAGGCACCTCAAGCACGCGTCAACAATTCGTTCACCTGCCCCGGCCTATTCTCTATAGACGCTGCGTACATTATGCGCAATAGAAGCAGAAAAGTGTGACTATCTACTAGTTAGCAATTGAAATGAACCGCATGTGCCACACCGATGGGCACCCCAAAGGCAATTCGGACTGCTGATTACTGATTGCCGTCTGTTCATTTTGGGTTGGCTGAGCCGGGCTTCAAGCACACGCGCTTGGAATGCCAAAAGAGACGCTTCACCTTCGAGACTGCGGAAGCTGAAAGCGAAGCCAAAGACTTTTTTGGACAATGCTGAACATCTGTGAATGAGTCGGTAATGAAACGAAATTAAAAGTGATGCATGCAGCTCCCATTTTTTTTCTTCTTTTTTTGTGTCTCGCTAGAACCGCGAACAGCGGCATAAAAACCCAATTGAGCAATTAACAATAGGGACCAAGGCGATGGGTGTTGAGTGCAATTTAATTTGTTGACGGTGCGGCAGAAAATTGCATTTTTTTTTGCCCACGGGTAGCAAATGTCAGTCAGTCAAACAGTTCCAGAGGCATTCAGCTAGTCAGCCAGTCAGTCAGTCCGTTAGTCAGCCAGCCAGTCAGTCAGTCAGTTAGTCAGTTAGTCAATTGCTGAGCCAGTGCGTCTTTGGTGTGCTTCTCTTCTTCTATTGCCGCAGACATTATTGTAATGGTTAACATTTTGAGCACTCACACTCTTACCCACATAATGACACGAGGCTGGGGCTGGAGCTGAATGATGACGTTGCTAAAGTTGTGAGTGGCCACCGTTGCTTGGAATGTGTCTGCCTTGGCTGGTCTGGTCTGGTCTGGCCTGGCCTGGTCTGCTCTTGCCGCTGCCATTCCCAGCTGTTGTCGATGTTAGACTCGGAGTCAGTCAGGTTGATTTGGTGTTTCGCTTGCGGTATTCGTCGTCGCTCCATTACATTGCACAATGATTCGCGCACTTAGTGTCATATGGGCCGTTGGGGAGACTCTTGGGCGCAGCCTATGTATGCCTGTATGCCTGTATGCATGTGTGTGTGTGTGTTGATGAATGTTGTGCATAGTATCTATACACACTTGAGACTCAAGCTGCTGGTTGGGCATACGCCTGGGCTGTCAATATATCATACGCCGTGCCATTTTCAATCGAACTTAAGGAACTCACAAAATTGTTGTTTAATTAAGTATAAACAATTTCCAGTCGAGGCATCGGTAATTACAGAGCGCAGACACGAATCTCACAAATTATTGCTTTCTAATCACTGCACTAAGTATGTGCATACATTTAACGCTAATTATTGATTAATAACAACCAAGAGAAAAGTTTTATATGCATAATTATAATGCCTTTCAGGCATTCACAGACAGCCAAAGTCCTAGAACAGAAGCCCTAAAAAACATGCAACAAGTTCGCAGTCTGAGCGAACGAAAATACGATCAAACTCACGATCATACAGACAGACCGAACTCTCGCACACACACACACATGCGCATACACAAGCTCTTACGATTACCCGCACAGAACTGGTCAATGGTGATTGACATATACGATTCTTTTGGCTGAATTCACAAGTCGTTTACCGATTGCGATCGTGTTCGGCTCTCGTCTCGTGCGTTCGTTCGCTGCTACTGCTGCTGCTGCTGTGAGTGCTGCGACTGCGACTGCTGCTGTTGTTATCTGTATTTGTAACTCTGCACGTGTGTGTGTGTGGCTGTCTCTGCCGTGTCTGTGTCTGCGTCTGCAACGGCGCATAGAAGACGGCTTGTCGCGTCCGGATGTCGCTTAGTCTGTTGCCGGCGCTTTAACCGCAAAGTAAGCGCAAAAGCGTGAAGTTGGCCACTGGCAAAACTGATATCCATTTATTGTTGCTTTTATTCTGATGCGTGCCGCGTGTTCTCCCACAATCTAGAATAACTACCAACAGATACATTCAAATAAATAAATCCGTTTTCAAGTGTTTACCCTTCGTGTGTGCCAGGATACGCGCATCGATTGTGTCAAGTGCAGTGCCGTGCGACAATAAAAACAACAAAATAAACCGAGCAACAATCCAAAAGGCAAGTGCAATATAAAAGAAAATTAAAAATTATAAATTTTTGAGTTTTTGATATAAAATCAAAATTTGTGGGTGGGCTGCATTTTATTATTCAAGAAAATGCACATCATTCTCTCCCTCATCTCCACAACGTTTCCAAACTGAGCAAGTTTTTTTTGGCTCGTTGCGAAAGACTCGCGCGTGTTTTGTGGACCAATTCCGAGGGCTCCGAAAATATGTATTGTATATACAGAGATATATAAATAAAAAAAAAAAATAAAAAAAAAAAAGGAAAAAAAAATAAAGAAAAAAAAATGAAGAAAAAAGAAGATAAACACAGCGTTGGCATCGCCGAAACCAGCTTACAACACCAAAAAAAAACACACACACACACCATCCACACACCAACCACACACCAACCACACACCTGCTGTAATATGTGAACCTAGCAGTAGTCCAAGTCAATCACAAATATGTAAATGGTTTTCGAACTCTGTTTAGGCGATTGATCAACTCTAATCTCTCTTGTTGCTGCGCGATGAACTGGGGAATCTGGAGACGCGCTGGGCGACACGCAACATTAGCCACTTGAAGACTTGTAGACTTGCAGACTTGTCGACTTGTCGACTTGTAAAAAGCATATGGAGTCTTTGGTCGAAGCTAAAAGTGCAGTTTTATACAACCAACGGTTGATTATATGCAGGTCCATGGGCTCATGGTATTATATCATCATCATCATCATCGGAAGAGGAAGAGCGGCTTTATCTTTTGAATGTTGCATATTTGACGCAATCCCAAGAGTTGGCCAAGTTCGAGGAAAAAGTCGCCCGAAAAGTGCTAAACGCAAAGATAAAGCTAGCTACATATTCGTACTTATATACCCTGGTGTGTGTGTGTGTGTGTGAGCTGTGTACATATTTAATATCGAGATGCTGAGCGAACTGTAACCAATTTCTCATATGCGTAAATCGGCCGAATGCCCTTCAAAAAAAAGGCGCTGACGTCGACGGCGGCAACGCATGCGCGCAATTTGTTTATTTATGATTTTTATATTTGTTGTCTTGGCGTAAACAGTCCAAGCTGCTCCCCTATCGCCCCTTCCCACCTTCCCACCTACCCCCTCCCCACTCCCCTGTTTCATAGCCATTGTGTTAACGAGCGAGCCAAATTATCTTCATATCAAAGACTGGCACCCAAGATTTGTGCTGCACATCCGTTCGCACGTTGGCAGCTGCTATACAAATGTGGAGCAGCGGTGACGGCTGAAGGGAGAAGGGAGAACATCGCGGGCGTTACTATTTCATGTGAACGAGTGTATGTGCGTGTGTGTATGTGTGTGTGTGAGTGGCCTTTTGGGTGACATTTCGCCATGTGAAACAGCATTTTAATTTTGAATCCAATTGGGGTCACATGCGTGGCCGGTCACACCTTCAAAGCGAAACGCATCACATCGCATCGCATCGCCTCACATAGCGTAGCACCACATCTCATCCCATCTCATCTCATCTCATTTCATTTCACTCCTCAGTTTTGTTTGAGTTTCACTATTTTCTTGGCCTGTTGACTTTGAAGTGCCTTCGTTTGCTTAACCAGCCATGGCCATTACTTAAAATTTGATAATAATGGCCAGGCAAATATCCAAGAGGAGCCGGAAAGAGGTCCCTCCCCCACACACACACACACACACACACACCCACATGTGATAGCCGAACGGTGAGAATTGATGGGATTAACTGATGGGATTAAGTGATTGTATTAACTGATTGGATTAACTGATTGTATTAACTGATTGGATTAACTTGGATTGGAGGACAGAAGTTTTCGCACTGCGATCAAGGACATTTTGTATTGTACACAAATGTTGTACATGGGCAAACCCATACGATCGGTAGTTATGGTCACCCATATTTATGTGTTTATATTGCTTTATGTACCAGGCACTCATCTCACTCGGAGATGGAAACTCGTTTGATTTTCGTTTTTTGCCCGTAACTAGGAATGACTCTGTCAATCGTAGCACCCTTGGTATTGAGCAAATGATTTTTCAAAATGCCAACTAAACTGCAACAGCGACAAAAATAATAACAATATTAATTTTAGGAATAATAAAGTTAATGATGATTCCAGTATGTCAGTTGTCAGTTGCCAGTTGCCAGTTACCAGTTGCCAGTTGCCAGTTGATGTTGATGATTGTTGACCAAATGCAAAGTCGAAGTCCAAGCAATTGTGAAGGCGATTTTTCTTTGGTCACTAATGGAAAGGTTTTCTTTAGCTTGGGATTTCTCTCCCTCTCTCTCTCTCTCTCTCTCTCTCTCTCTCTCTCCTCTCTCACACTCCCTTTTTGCTAAGCCTATTAACTCAACACTGGCGCAATTATCATGAGATACTCAGTTTAATTTATGTAAATTTTCCATTTACCAATTGTAAACAAAAGACTCAGGCAACGAACTCTGACTCCCTTACATCGACCACCATTTGCATTTAAATAAATATTGCGACTTTTCAAAATAATATTATATATATCTCATATATATTGAATATATCTAATTTATATAGTATATATCTTGATGTCTAAGTTGAATAAATCTTCATGCACAATGCACAGAACTAGAAATGAGGAACGAGACACAGGCGGGTGTTTTGACGTCTTTGCCAAGACAAGTTTCCACCTAAACAGACCTGAAGGTCGAGAGCCTTATAGGAAAATCCCCCCGCAGCCAATGTACCATAAGCAGTCAGTGTACTCATTTAGCCAGAATGAAGAATGCGTTTAGATTGTTACCGTTACATGTGACGCCCCAGTCGTACGGAAATGCCTGTGGCTTACATAGCGAGTCGTCATTTATGACACGGAAATATTTAAGTTTTTCATTTCAAAAATTAACATATGCGAAGTGCTAGATTTTAATGCGATAACTAGCACGCATACGCACTAGTTCAAGGCGATCCCCCCCGATCGAACGTATCTAAACTAACGATAAAGCATAAAGCAAAGGCAAAAAGAAAAAAAAAGCTGAAAACAAACTCAAAGCTAAAAACAAAAAAAAAAGCGCTAAAAGTTTTGAGTTTGAATTTGAATTTGAAGAAATCTGCATATACCGCGAACATAATGTTCACACGATTGGTCCATTGATCGGGCCAAGTAACGCCAATATAATCAATAATATCGATTTAGCTAGTTTATTGCCGTTTATATGCATTTTAATACTAGCCATAAAAGTGGAGAGTCTCGTGGAGGGGGCGATCTTTCTTTTTCGGATTGCCGACTGTCTGCAAGCGATCATTTTGTTTCGATTGTCAGTTTTGTTTCCTCAAAAAAAATCCAAAAAAAAATCGAAAAATAAAAACAAAAACAAAAACCAAAAACCAAAAAACAAAAACAACAACTACAATAAATAAATAATAACAAAAAGAAACCAAAAAACCTGTGCGACCTTCGAATCGATTTTTAATGCCTTGCCGTTGCCTCGGGTCCATTGGTTACCCACATCGCATCGACATCGGCAACAGCCGCAGCAACAGCAACAGCAACAGCAACAGCATCAAAATCAACAGCAACAGTAACAGCAACAACAACAGCAACACAAACAACATCAGCAGCGACATCGCCAACATCGGCAACATAAACATCGCCAGCAACTCCCAAGCGTCGAGCGTTGAGTGTCCAGCGTCCAGCGTCCAGCCTCCAGCCACTGACTGGTCTTTCGATCCGAAACTGACATTGTCTCAGCTGATGAATTTTATGCGTCGCACTTGTCAAATGTTTGTTGGCATTGTTGTTGTTGTTGTTTTTGGGGGTTTCACGCTCTTGAATGGCCAATGACGTTGCGGGTTTAGATATCATGCGTACTCTCTACAGGGGAGGAGGGCGGGGATATATTGAGATATGCAACCTTCGCGGAGGTCTCTTATCAATTGAACGCCGCTTTACTATGGGCATCGATTACAATTGAAAAAGCTTCAAAATCTTTTAACTAAAATTACGTATACGCCATGTGCGTGACTACCAAAGTTGGAGGATCCGTCATTATGTGCGCGATTTCGTCTTTTGTCCAACGTCGACAACGACACGTGTCTAGAATCTATCATTCGATCTCTGGACACTTCTGCGGACTATCGTATAAATAATATAAAAATAATATTAAAATATTAATAAAATACTGGAAGTTAATTATTGACGTCATCGATCCGAACAAAGGGGCGCGTTTGGGTTTTACTGAAGTTTTTATATATTTTTATTATCATTTTTTTTTTTATTTCATTTTTTTATTTATATTTTTTTTTATAATTCTGTACGCAGTTTTTTGTTAGCTTTAACTTCGTTCGATTCCCTTAAACAATATGCAAAATATTTGCAAATATTTATAGAGCATCGTGTTTAAAGCTCGATATATGAATAACAAAAATTATATATATATGTCTGTATATATATATATATATATATTTACTGGCCTTTCGATTTGTGCTCGGGATGAGCAAATTATGAAGCCAAGAGCCAAGAGCCAAGAGCTCGTATTGGGGGAATTTTAATGGCACAACTTGAACTTCGGGAATGGTGAGTGAATACAAGAGATTCAACGCACACACACACACACACACACTTATATATAGGCATATAGAATTGAAGAGTAATTTGCATGTGAACGGGGCTCATGTCTAGGGAATTAATAGCCAAATACAAAAATATGCAAAATTTACAAAATTTGTCCACACTTTGTTTGCATAGAATGTGCCATGAGATAATCTATTTACCAACCAATACATATACATACATATATATATATATATATATATAAAGAACTGGCGATCAGTTGTATAAATAAACCCGTCTATTTGTATATAAGTTTATGGGTAGTTGTTGCTCTTTGAAGAGCTGAATGTCAGCTGCCTGCCAGCTCTTATTTTGTTCTTCTTCTTTTCTATTTGTCATAATCCAAATTTGAAAGTCAATATCCAGCTGCCAAATCTGGAATCGATGTATTCAATATATAAGTATATATATATATCAAATATAATACACTTTCTTTAGACCAAACGAAGCGGAGCACAATTTGTCGTTACTCTGATTCGATGTGTTAATGATCGGATCGATTGGATGTATAATGAATGATGAATGAAGTGAATAGTCGAAAGTCAAATATCTTTCTAACGATCCTATTTCAAGTATCTGATTTAATTGCTACAATCACTGTTAATCATTGCCTTAAACACTTACTTAATCGGTGTATCTCAAACACTTGCCATCAGTTCTTTTCCACAGGCGAGCAGCCCGATATACCGGATATAAAATTAAAACCTCATTCAAAATATACAAAGTGTACACTGTGTATATGTGTCTCACTTTGAATATATCAGAAATTTTCCTATTTGACTTAAATTAGTAACAGTTTAAGACTCCGACTCCGACTTCGATTCCGACTTCAGTCTCAGTCGAGGTCCAAAGTCCGAGCGGTTCTTAAATGTTTTTGGCACGTTTTCGAATATTTAAAATTCGGTTCTTCATCAAATACATCCATTTCCATATGTTTAGGGCTTTAATTTAATTAACATATCCAACTTTGGTTGCCAACTAGATATGTCGCTGAGTCATTATACATGATTTACGGAATGACTACCTCAGCCCCAAGGCATCACATTTCTCATTCATTACGTTTTAGAAGGAAAATCCACACTAGAATTTAATACTAATTGCCGTTTGGATTACCTTCACTCACCTGTCTCCCAGACGAAGCTCTAAGTTGTTTTCCCATTGATTCACTTTCAATTTCCCAACAATATAATGTTAAAAAAATTAAATAAAAATAAAAATAAAATAAATAATAATAATAATATTAATTAAAGTTATAATAATATAAACATCAAAATAAAATAAATAATAATTATAAAATTAATAATATTAATAGAAAAATAATATAATTAATAATAATAATAATCAAAAAATAATAATAATAAATATAATAATCAAAAAATAATAATAATAATAATAATAATCAAAACATAATAATAATAATAATAATAATAATCAAAAAATAATAATAATAATAATAACAATACAAAAATAGTATAAAAAATAATTAAATAATATTTAATTAAAAAAACCCAAGCCTCTTTCAAATGGCAAATCTTAAAGTTCATAAATTAAATATTCAATTAATGAAAATATGAACATAATGCTTGGAATAATTAAGTTACACAAATATTAATTAATTTATTTTTAACTAATAATCAGTAAGTAACCAGCTATATTATAGAACCAATGATTAAACTAATCGTGATTCCTGCATTAAAAATTATTTTTCCCTGGAGGAAAATATTGTTTAATAGCAGGAAAAATAAATGCTTGGAAAAATGTGTGGAAAAATTTTTATTTACTTTCTTTCTTTCTTTTGAAGAACAAACATGTTATATCAAATATCATATAATAAAAATATATATATTATATTTTTAATAATAAAAAAATATTAATATGTGACATATCTCATATATTATATCATCATTTTAATAACAGATTACATTTCATATAAATATATAATATAATATAAATATATGTAGTCATTTATTAAAATAATGATAATGATATGATATGATGATATATGCCACAAGGTGGAATAAGAGAATATAATATTTTGAAGGCAGTGTAATCTTTAAATCTGATAAACTGTAATATCAAATTATATATCATTTTATATATCATTTTCTATAATTATTGTTTATAGAGAGAAATATGAGAAATGCTTGAAGAAGTGTTCTGAGGGGCTCGGCTTTATTTGTGAATGAGTTATATGAATACTCAGTATAAATATACTGAATATATAAGTATTCAATTTAGTTGAAGATTATCTCAAGATCTATATATAAGGATATACCCTAGGAAGCAATCCCTAGCCAAAAACACTTAATTATACTTGGCTAAAGGGTATTTCTTATTACAAATGATTTTTCTACGGAACAATTAATGCTGATAGTTGTCTGGGTGGTTAGGATTTAAAGGGCTTGGCAACTACCAAGTTACAGCATGCATTGCCTGAATCCACTATGAGCTCTTGCCACATGTTGCAAAATATGTTCTGTGGCTTCGCGTGCAGTTCGCCAGGGCAATGAAGCTGAACGAATCGGATTCCCATTATGATAAAAAGAACTTCAATTTTTGGGTGGGAAGGGGGTGGGGATATTTTAAATTGAACTCAACATGAAATGAAGCTGTAGATAAACATGTTAGATTTGAACTATAAACAAGCCCGATGGCTGAATTTTTACTGGCGGCCAAAGAACGATGACTGGAGATAAATGTGCCCAAGTCTTGGCGTTGTGTTCGATCGACTTATACGGAGACGGAGAATGAGTTGCATTTCGTATGCAGTGCCAGCCAGTGGCAAGTGTTACAATTGGAATGGCGAAATATTTATACCTTAAGAAAAAAACCAAAAATATAAAAAAAAACAAAAAAAATATTAAAAAAATTAAATCACTCATAAAACAGATAAACCAAATAGTTAAACAGCGAATTTCTTATTTAAATTAAAGCCCTTGTCATAGCGCGAAGTTGCATTTAATTTATGCCGATCCAAATGGGTTTGCTTCAAGATTACGACACGTTCTGGCAGTCGGAACTCATGAGCATTCGATGTGCACACGTAGAACAACTTGAACCACTCAAGCCCCGAAACCCCAAGCCCCGAAACCCCAAGCCCCGAAACCCAAGCTGTTCAAGGCTGCCAGAGGCTGCAGTGCGTGCCACATGAGATGATGAGCAGAGACCTACGGGTAGCTGGGGCTGCCACAAAAGATCAGTGGATGCCCAAGTGATGCATCCAAGGGGCCAATCATGGGAACATAATAGCTGATATCAAGGAAATAAAATGGCCAGCCATTCGAAAGTGTCTAGTCACAGTTACATGCTGTCCATATTGATATTTACAGCCGGCAGTTAAGCCCTCCGACTGGCTGGTCCATAATTATGATAGTCGCTGTCGATGCAATTGCCACAGGTTGTAGCAAACTGGTTTCTTGGCTCCCTGCAACCAATGCACCCAACTTGTCTGTCCTTGAACTATCCTGGTCCTGCCTCTGCTTCTGCCGCTGCCTTTGCTTCTGCCTCTGCTTCTGCCTCTGCTTCTGCCTCTGCTTCTGCTTCTGCTTCTGCCTTAGCTTTTGTTCCTGTCATTGTTGGCTGCTGCTTCTGGTGCTATAGTTTTGGAGATGGGTCTGGGACTTCCCGGATTGCACAGAAACTAGATGACAATAAGCGTTAAAAGAAATCAAACCAGTTTTGCCTTCATGAATTTCTTCATATCTTCAATAAAAGCACAAGGGAAAATATTTTACAAAAATGTGTATGAAAACAGAAATTTGGGTTTTCTGATGAGGCAAGCACAAGGCCCACGAAAAACAACTCCAGCTGCATACAACAAAAGAATCGTAAATATAAAAAAATATAATAAAATAAAGAAATATTTAAATAAATTAAAAAAGTGCTTAATTTACGCCAATTTGGCAGAAAGAATATCGGGTTAATGTCTCAGAGTTGAGCTGCGCTTTGCCTAATTTACATGTTCATATTAGTCCCTCAATTTGCACTTAACTGCAGTAAGTAAATATCTGAATAATTATCTGTACTCACACACACACACACACACACACACACACACACATATAGATATAAGCATTCATTATATTGTTCTATATTGAGTGGATCTAAGGCTTATGGTGTACCCATCGCCTCACTCATCCCATCAATGGAGCTGCGTGGGCGAGGCGAGGCTTCGGCCTTGTTTGTCGCGTTTTTGTTTGACTTTCGAGTTAACGTGATCGTCTGCCCGTAGATCGAGGAGCAGACGTATCGCTGTTACAGGTGCTAATCCATTCTATTTATATTTACGTTTTCTATGACATATGACATAATTTTGCCGATCATCATATTTAATTTGTTTTGTTTGGCTATTTACTTACAGTTGGCGAAATGTCGGTCAGGCTGAACGAGACACAAACTATCGTTGACAAGATGGTCAACTTCTTTGTGGAGCACGAGGATCTGCGCACAAAGGTAGGTCGTGGTTTTGGTGTCAGGTTTACGCTCATGCAAACTTCTTAACGCAGAGTTGGTTCCTCTCGAACGCACCGGGTCCCCTGTTCATGATCCTTGGCGCCTACTTGTACTTCTGCCTGTATGCGGGACCACGTTATATGCGCGATCGGAAACCCTTTGAGCTGAAGAACACGTTGCTCATCTACAATGCGGTTCAGGTGCTACTCAGCTGGGTGCTGTTCTACGAGGGCTACAAGGGTGGCTGGGGAGGACACTACAACTTCAAGTGCCAGCCCGTTACCTACGCCACGGATCCCATTTCCATGAGGGTATGTAATCTCACTTCTTCTTTAAACAAGGTTATACAGATGACCTACAAAGTGATGATGCAGCGCTGAGTTAACTGTAAACTGACCTTCTTCTCTGACCCTCATATCAAATTTTTAGATGGCACGTGCTGTGTGGCTGTACTACATTGCCAAGATCACTGAGCTACTGGACACTGTGTTCTTTGTGCTGCGCAAAAAGGATCGTCAGATATCCTTCCTGCATCTGTACCATCATACGCTTATGCCAGTGTGCGCCTTTGTGGGTGTCAAGTACTTTGCTGGTGGTCATGGAACACTCTTGGGATTCATTAACTCCTTCATTCACATTATTATGTACGCTTATTACCTGTTGTCTGCCATGGGCCCCAAGGTCCAGAAGTACTTGTGGTGGAAGAAGTACATTACAATTCTTCAGATCGTAAGTTAAAAATGTAGTTTACCTTTAATGGTTTCATGTTTAATCTTCTTTTCTGTTGAACAGGTGCAATTCCTTATCATCTTTGTCCACACGCTGCAGATTCAGTTCCAGCCCAACTGCAATTTCCCTAAGTCGATTGCCGCTCTCTTAACCTTTAATGCCGGGCTCTTTACCTACATGTTCAGCTCATTCTACGTGCACAACTACAAGAAACAGGCCAAGCAGGCGGCACAGGCAAAATTGGCGGCAAAACAGCAGTAAAATGCCGTAGCCGAGCAAATACTGCCCAGCAATCACTTAGCACTCGAATAGGGCAATCGTTAGCTAGGTATATTGCCTATGCACCTAGACTGTGGAGATGTCACTTGAGTAGGGAGGTAAAACACACCCTTTTAGGTATACATAGATCAAGTTGGGTGTATGTACATTGGATATTTCATATTGTAGTCAGTAAGTTCGTTTCGTAGTTGATTAAGTAATGAATGAGAACGTGGCTCTTTAAACAGTCGCCATTGCGCAGTGTATTAACTGTACACTCGTTGTATTGGGAAAGTATAATAGAACCAAATATTATAGATTAGTTCATCTTTATATAAATTTATATAAATATGTGAATGTAGTTTTTATTTTATTGATTGACGTGCAATTAAATTAAAGACATTAAACACATGTCTTGATCGACAATTTATAATGTTAAACCATAAAAGAATAAAAAAAAATGAAATATTAAACAGATATTTTTATAGAATTTATTTTATGGAAATTTTGAGTACAATGCCTAAAAGTAGGCTCTTATTTCATGCTGCTTACATCATCTTTCCGCTAGGTGTCGCCTCATCGTTACATCGCTTCGGTTGAAGTGATTTTTTGTACTTTATAAATTTAAGTCATGAACAAATTGACATTTTTTCCAAATCTAGTGTTACTAAAGCTATTTATAGTTTCGGCTATATTTTATATATAGTTATATTTTACAACAATTATCTTTATTCAAGAAGAACGTTTTCTTTATTAGAAATTTCATAACAAAATGCAACTAATTGAATCATATATTTTAGATGCACTTTTTATAGCTTACATCTTAATCCGATACAATCGATTAAATTGTTCACTTTGTTAATAAATAAATAAAAATAGATCGGATAGTTAAACATTTTTAATATATTTAATATTCAATTATGTAGAAGTTATAACAAGCTAAAATGCTTATTTTTTAAACGCTGCCCTAAAGTATGCTATGCAAATAATTACAGTCACACGACTACGTGCGTGTGTATGTATCCGATAAATGCTGAAGTTGTTTGTTGCAGGTAAATTGAATTCAAAACCGAATGTTGCCTACCAGTCTTGGCGAAAATGTGTTGAAGTGTAGACGTGTCGTCCCTACCGCTCGTTGGCGCGTTGTCGTTTGCGTATTGCTTGTTGTAAGTGTCGAACTGATATTGTTGTTGTTATAATTAGTGTTGTTGTTATTGTTGTTGTTGTTGTTTCTCTTGTTCCCATCGAGGTTTGTGTATGTGAGTTTTGTTCGACTCAACTGTTGGCGTGTGCATTTTATTTATATTGTATTTAGGTTAAATTCGCGATCGCGTGTGTATTACAAAATATTGGAAAGTGTGCAAAATAAACAAAAACATAAATATATATTTGTTAAATGAAACAAAAATCAAGTTACACTGAAATGTAAATTACTGTTAATTAAACATTTTTGATGACGTTGGTGCCAAGAAAAGGGAAAATATGTGCAAAAAAATAGAAAGCGACTTTTCCGGTCAAAACTCCGAAGAGCCTTATGAATGAATGTTAAAAAAAAAGTGCTCTTTAAGTTGCTTAAAAATAGATTTTGAGTATATGTACAGATGTGCATGTCAGTGTTTGAGTGTGTGTGTGTGTGTGGCAATGTATGAGTAACGCTTACTCATGCGCACACACACTCAAACACAACAAAGAGATACAGGCTTTTCCCTCTGTCGCTTGCAGCCCCTGAAGATGCAAGCGCGCAGACTTTGCATAGCAGCAGTTTTATGCTCATCTGTCGTTTCCTGTGATGCCGCCTGGCAACAGCCGCCGAAGTCGTCTCAGCCGTCTCAGCCGTCTCAGCCGTCTCAGCCGTCACAGCCGCCTCAGCCGTCCCATTCGTCCGAGTAGTCGCAACAAGAAATGGGCACAGACGCTATCAAAACAAAAACAAAGCAATGAAAAGAAACCAAAAACAAAGCAAAACCGAACGAACACAAGGCATGGAACTCAGAGCTCAGCTGGTCGCTAAGGGGTGAAGTTGCGACAGAAGTAGCAGAGCAGGGCACACACACCTGAGTTCCGTTAAACGAGATCTGTCAGATACAATTGCATGTGTGTGTGTGTGTGTGTGTGTGCCATGCACGTACACGGACGCACACACAGCCAAATGTACAATCGCATTAACGTGTATTGCTTTGCGAATAATAACACAAAACGAAGACACAACTCACACACCATCGTACATATGAATTTGTATCTGTGTGGACGTCAGCATTTAAAGGTGTGGAAGTACCTGAGTGAGCAGAAAATATCGCAGCTCGCGAGCAAAGTGCCAAGTTACCTGTTGCGATCAGCGAACAGCGATCAACGACTGGGACTTGGCATTGGCTTTGGCTAGACCCGCACTTGGGCTCGTGCAAAGTAATACAAATACATTTATTTAGCATATGTTCATCTCGTACTTCCAATCGTCCCTTGGCCCATGGTGACGCTGCTTAACCGCATTGCACTAACGACAAGTGCTAATTTACTTATCACAAAAATTTGATTTGATTAAATTTTATCTAATTGCGGCGCACATGCGACTCATTCTACGAGCAGCAGAAAGAGAAAGAGAGGAAGAGAGAGTTTGTGGGTACATAAATACGCAGTGAATCGCTGAGATTTCTGCTTGTAACCCATACAAACTCAATAAAAACACATACACACGCACACATGCACACATAAATCCAATGTACGAATGTACGAATGTTGTGGTCTCAAAGTTTCCCATAAACTGAGTACAAAGCCAAAGGTGCGATAAGAAGCAGCAGAGACAGCGATGGTGACTGCAGCAGCGGCAAAGGCAGCGGCAGCGACAGCAACAGCGACTGTGGCACCAGCAGCGGCAGTGACAACGGCGTTCAAAAAAAAAAAGCAAAACGAAGAACGTTCAAGAAAACGCCAACTTGGTTTCCGTCGCTGATCAGTTGAACAGAGAAACGCGTCGCGATCGCTACGTGCACTTGCGTTTGCTTGTTAAATACCACGCGCGATTTTTCACGAGGCAGAAACCGTTCGCCCCGATACGCGTAACTTTACCAAAAAATAATTATAAAACTATTCCCTATTGGGTTTGAGTAGATCTCGAATATATTATTTTCTGGGCTTGGTTCTGGCGCCAATCGCCACGCGTAGCGTTTTTGCTACAATAAGAAACCATGACACAACAACAACAACTCTAAAAATTATAGGAAAATAATTATAGCAGCCGAGTTAAATAACCAAAGATCAAACGAGAGAAACAATAAACAATAAAACTTAGATAGCAATAACAATAACAATAACAATAACAATAAAAATAAAAATAAATATCAGAAATATAAATTTATTCGTCTCTTTGATAAAGCGCATCAAGAACCAAAGATCTGCAAAACAATTAAATACACATAAATAAACATAAACACGAACACCACCACCAACATAAAAAACACATCGCACACGCGCACACATTTGCTGGCAAAATGTTGAAAACAAAAACAAACGACGACAAACTGGACACGCTCCTCTCCCGATCAGCAGTGCCAATTATCGATCTGGCTCATTGTGGTGAGTGGCATAAATCCCATGGGGATACAAATATGAGGGTTTTTATTTCTGTGGCTGCAGTTGCTAAGCGCGCCTTTAATTTAGATGGTTAATTAGCGTCGACGCCAATAACTGTTGTTTTCCGTAATTGTAGCTACTTAATTTCAAAAACGATCAATAACTCAAAGTTATTTACTTGTGTAACTGACACCTGCTCCCCGCCCTAGTGTTATTTATTTAACAATAAATTGTAATAGGGAACATGAAGTTGGCTATGGAAAACAGTTGCTTTTTGTGTAAATTACGTTAAACAATGCAATAGAAAGTATAAAAAAAAAATGATTAGTAGTTATTTATTTTTTTTTTTCACAGCAATTAGGTTTTTCTTTATACAGGATATGTATTTTGTATGTAAAGTGTTAAATTTATCGATAACTCTACTAATTGACAAGTTGGCATGTCTGCCATGCAAGGGGAAAGGCATTACCGAGCTGCATTGCAAATATTTGACTTTTAAATATGTTTTCAGCAGTCACTGATTTAAAACTTTGACTAATCACCACTTTTTACATTGCACCTAAAAGTGAATGTTAAGTCTCCATGAACTTCAGACGAAGAGATAACATTTACATGTTAATGTCATGTGTGTTTTTCCTCTTAGCCAATCTGTTATTCATTTCATGCCACTGATGATGTTGTTCTTCATGGACGCTGAACCAAATGATGAGATATGACGAATTGAGTGCACAAAAATTGCCATAAGTCATGCTTAGTCCGGTTTAAAGTAATTACTGTCGAAAATTGTTTATGTATGATATTTGAGTGTTGATATATCGAGAATGAAAGTCTGTATATAATTCATATTTTGCTGTTAATTGCCTTCGATAATGACATGTTGCGCATATGCGATGGTTACGACGATTATAAATGTCAAATAAATGTATAGATTACAAAAACAGTACGGAACAGAGTCATTTAGTAATTTTCCATACATATTTATGGAACATTTACAGCAGATACTAAATTCCATGATAAATCATTTCGAGATAATTAAAATATAATTTTACTTGCATTGAAAGTGATTTGAGTTCTGAAATTGTTTTTCGATAACTAACTGAACAGTTTGTAAAATATTTAATAATGTTTTTTAATAGATTAGTACATTATATGAGAATTTTATTCAGTAAGAAAAATAATTAAAAAATATTAATTTTTTTTGAATACTTACTTTAAACATATTTTTATGGACATAGAATATTTTTTTTAAGAGTTCAAAAAATGCAGTAGATTTTATTGGGCAACATTTTTGGATATAACTCTGATATATATATTAAAAATATATATATAAAAAAAAATATATATATAAATTACAAAATAATTTGATGAAATTAAAAATATAAATATTTCAAAATATTTATTAATTAACTGCCCACAGATTATGTAAAATGAATCAGTATTGAAAATAATGAACTGTAGTTTATTTGCTTGGGAAATTAGCCTCCGGATTACAAAAATGTATGGGATATCGTCTTGAGTGCTCAAGTACACATAATATGAGACTCAAGTAATGCTCAGGCCGATGTTGACCTCGATGGGAGCACTTGACCTTAGGGCGACGAGTTTGTTTCCAAACATTTGAGCCATTGACCCCCAAAAACAACAAGCAGGGGAGCCACTGGCTGAGCACTGAACTCAGTTGCAAGCTGTTCAACGGCAGTTGTGTCAACGGAACGGAAATTGTTTTTGTTTTTTGCTTATTTTTTTATTTATTTTTATTTACATTTGTGTTTTATGGAATTGGAATTGGAATCGGAATCGGAGAGGTTTTTGAACTATATATACGTACGTATAGAGCCCATAGTTTGCCCAATGTCAGCGAACGCACATGAAACTGCGTTCAGTACGGAAATTCAATGTTCAAGCATCACAATATTTACATTTACTATTACTTGACTTTATTTGGGAACTTGATTTGGTTTTCATATTTGTTATTGTTTTTTGTCTTGTTGTCAGTCAGTGCTATTGTATTTGTTATTGTTATTGTTTTTATGTTGATGAAGGCGCTTTGAAACTGGCTTGACAACATTGTTTGTATTGTTGTTCGCTCTGATATATATATATATATATACATGTATATATATATTTACACTGCTGTCGGAGTAACAAAGTGTACTCGATCTGCTACTTGAGAATACAAGCCCCGTTGCTTGCTCGGAACTACGTCAATGGTGATGTGACGCATGTGGCTCAGTGAATCCCATGAAGCGTCACCAGAGTCCGCGCCCACATGGGGCCTGGGATTGGCAAGTTAATTGAAACATACGGCAAGCGGCAAAACAGCTGACAATCAGACAACAACAAAATATTAAAACAAAAAAGAAGAAGAAAAAGAAAAAGAAAAAGAAAAAGAAAAAGAGGAACAAAAATAACATCGATAATAATAGCAGCGATCGATAAGAATTTAATTATAAAATCGCGCGTCTTATAACCGATCAATACCAGATCAAACCTGATAAGTGTATATATCCAGGCTTTGGCTTTGGGGCTTTTACATTGTAATTATTTTTAAATTACTCAGAAAGATATATTTAGGTATACAGATACAGGTATATACAGATATATCTGATGTACGTATATATATGTATATTTATCTGACACATCATCTGAAAATCCTACTGCTTGTAAGCATCATTTCCCAACGCTTCGTCGTTTGTCAATAGTTCATTTGAAAATTGCGGCTGTCATTGAGTTTTGTGAAACAATTTGTTATTCATCAATTAATCAAGTAACATTAGTCACTTGAAATCATTATAGTCGTTAAGCTATAAAACCGGAAATAGTTCTTTAGGGATTTGCTTTTAAGTGCCGCGGGTTAATTTCTTGCTTTTATTTATCTATAAATAACTATAAATATACTCAAGTATTGAAAACATCATAATTGCTCCAATCAATTTTTTATTTATTTTTTTTGGAATTTTTCTTTATACACATTTAATATATATGTGTGTGTGTGTATATATATTTATGAAGATGCAGATGTTTATACATTAAAACTGCGCCATAAATTTGAAATCGAATGTTTCTCTTATAGAACATTACAAACAGACTTGGAAATGCCCAATAATTATTAAGAAATTTCAAAAAAAAATACCCACTTGTAGTCAAAAGAAATTTCAAAATCCTATAAAAAATATACCCAGTAATATATTTCCTGTATTACTAACTTTAATTATGGCAAGAGTAGTTCAAATGTCTGGAAAATTTATAGTCACGTTTGAAAATGCAAAGAATCAGTATAAAGTTTCTATACAATCTATACTTATTGTACTTTACTCTGGGTCACTTTTCATTACTCTAGAAACTCTATTGGTTTTTAGAAAATTACAGGGTATAAAGAACCGGCGCCACGCGCACATTAATGTGACGTTCACAGAGCGAATTTTCCTCCGTTTATGGCAACTCAGAAAGCCAAAGCCATCAAAGTACAAAGCATATCGGGTTTTCAATATACAAATTTCAACACACATCCATGCGTGTATGTGTGTACACATATATATTAATTTACTACTTATATATGTGTACATATATATATGTGTATATACGGTAAATCATTTGGCATCGAATCGAACAGAAAAATGCCAATAAAATACTTACAAATATAAATTCAAAGCCAAATGTGATTCGCTTTGCAAACATCGTCCGAGGCGATGATCTTCAGAACGAATGATCGATACACTCAGAGAAAAAACCGTATCCTAATATAATGCTAGACTGTATGACTGTATGACTGTGTGACTGTATGACTGTCGGTTCCAATTGCTGACTCAATTAATTAGCCTCAATATCGAGACAAATTAGCGACAAGTTAGCGACTGGCATGTGAGCTCTCGGTGGAATAGCGAAAATTGCCTCGAATTGAAATTGAAAAGCGCTCGCCACGCACTTTGTTTTCCTTCTATAGTTTTTTTTTACTATTTTCTTTTATTTATTATTTTTTACTTTTATTTTTCCACTGAGTAATTGAGTTGCATGTAAACACAATGCCAGTAGCAACGACAATGCCACAACTGAGCCCCTGACTGTTCCCACGTGAAGCTCAATTTGATCGGCTTTTGTATGTCTTTATATTTATGCATACGTATATGTATATATATATATATATTGTATATGTATGTGTGCGTATGTGTGTGCATGTACGTGCATCTCAATCTAATGAAATCGAAAGGCAACGTTGCGTTTCAATTGAAGGCATTTAATGCGCTGCTCGACCTCCCAATAAAGCTACCTCATCGTCATCTTCCTCATTGTGCCAAGTAATGATAGCGATAAGGAAAGTTTCCATATAAAACTTTTACATACTCTATAAAGTTTATATTCAAAGACTTCCTCATATTAACTAAGATCTTTGATAGCGAATTTTTAAAGAACTCAAATTTTACTTTATTTCTTTTTTTATTTCATTTATATATTTTTTAATTTTTCTTCATTTTTATAAGATTTTAAAAGTTCTAGTATTTTTCTTAATTAAAGAGAGCTGAAGTAACTTTCCAGAAAGGGTATTAAATTTAACCCCTACGACACTTCAGTTAGGGTATTAAATTGTTTATATGATTCAACCCATAATCTTGCGAGTCATAAAAAGTAAGTCTATAAATTTTTCTGGGGCGCGACTTAAGCTGTCCAGAAGATAGAAGAAGTTTGAGTCCCGTTGATCTTTAATGCACTTAAAAAAAATACATACTAACTTCTGTGCATTCCCTAGAAATGATATTTAATATAAATTATTGATAATAATTAGAAGTCGAATTTATTTATAGCCGACGATAAGTCTGCACTATTTTTAACTATCGAAAGTAATCAATAATAATAATATATATTTATATATATAGATAAATATATGTATATAATATATATATAGACGGATAGATTGGGCAGACTTCAGCCATTTATAATCCCAAGTCCTCATCCTTGCAATCGCGCAGCGTTCCTTTTCCACAGATTATGCGCTAAGCGTGCCATTTGAAGAGCTGATTGCGTGGTATCTCGCAGTCGATCAGTTGTGGGCTTTAATCTGCTTTATTCAAGTGCCCACCGCCTGGCGACAAATGCTGAAATCTGGTTTTGGGGTCCCGAACGCGACACGCACTGATAACTACACAACGAAATTACTATTAACCGTGAATTTCCGCTCTTATCAGAGAGTCGAAAAACAGTGCGTCACGGTGTTGATTGGTGCTGTATGTGTGTGCGTCTGTGTATGTGTGTGTGTGTGTGTGTGTGTGTGCTGGTTGTATAAATGAGTTGTTGTTTATATATATACACATGCACTCATAGTTTTTGTTGCTAAAAATTACGGCTGTAATTGCGGTGGCGCACGACCGGAGAAATTGGCAATTATTTATTTATAGATTGCTCATACGCCCCAGTGTCCAGGCGACAACGTGTGCAAATGCCTGCAATTATTCATATTCATATTTATACTCATTCATTCGTACTGAAATTGATATGCTTGCTGCCCTTTATAAAAACTACCTAAGCAAAAATAATTTAATGATGAAATCGAGAATTTTGCAAAATCTTGACGTCGCTCCAGTTGCCTGTTAACTTGGCCGCCCTTCGCATCCTTTGCGTTGACTTCCGCCGCAGTATTGCTCAGTTCATGCTGCCATTGGGCTGGTATTGGTATTTATATATATATATATATGTGTATATATACATTTGTAGATAGTTTTATATAATTTTCCGGGTTGGAAAAGCAAAGTGCGACCATTTGCGATGGCATTGAAATTGATTGCATTTACCTTTATTGCATTTATCGAGCACTCGATGCTTCGCCTTGGCAATTTATTGTTCAAATGCATTTATATCATTGTCTGGGCTTGTGCGGGCTTGTGGTTTTATTTGTCGGAGCGGCCTTTCGAGTATACGGGCTGGGGATATACGACGACCGCTTATACTAAATGGCTAATTGAAAGATTCCCGTGTCGATGTGTGGCAAGCGACACGTGGATTCCAGTGATAACTGCGCCGCATGGAATTTGAGTGACTCTGCGGCTAATGACCAGGTGTTCCTTCCCAATGATCGCTGGGTATTTATTGTCTGTTGTATAGTTTTAATTGCGGCTTTTGGCTAATTTTATTTGCTTGTTTTTTGTTTTTTTTTTGCTTTATGGAACGCCGTAAAACGTGCACGAAGTGCGCCATTTTATTTATGATCGTCAATAGCAACTGGAAGTGGGCACCTAACGGTATATTTTTATTCTTAGTTATTCCACGAACTTGGCCATAAAACAATTAACAGAATTTTGGTATCAACGCCTCGCAGTTCCGTTGAAAGGGGGGACAAATTCCCACGCCCACGAATTGAATCCATGATCTGATCGCTTATCTCTTATCTCTTATCTTTTATCTTTTATCATTTATCATTTATTATTTTTTTATAGGAATCGAGGAGGTGCCCGTCAAGTCGGTAGTCAATCGTGTGGGCCATCAGCTCCAGAAGGCGTTGGCCGAAAAGGGCATGGCTCTGCTGGTGAATCATGGCATCTCCGATGAGAAGGTGAGTACAGATTCTGATTAATGCTGAACGTGACCAATGACCAAATGACGTCTTTACATTAGCTGAAAACCGCGTGGGATCATTTGGATGATTTTGTGGACTTGGCGGCAGATGTGAAGCAACATTACATACGCAGCGATGGCGACAATCATGGGTACGTGAGTCCAGGTGTTGAGCGTTTTGATGGCAAGACACCGGAACTGCGCCATGCGTTCAACATTTGCACACTGAATGCCCAGAATCTGCCGGAGGAGCCGTTGCCTGGCTTCGCGGATCATATAAGCACATTGGCCAATGACTTCAAGGCGCTGGCCAGCTTCATTTTGCAGGCGCTGGCCGTCTCGCTGGACATTCCGCACACATTCTTCCTGGAAAAGCACTCACACATGCTGTCCGGCGATCACGACAACATGACCACCCTGCGTATGCTCTACTACCCACCGGTAGTGGACGATGAACCCGGACATGGTCAGAACAATGTCATCAAGGGACGCTGCCAGTACAGCTATCAGCGTTGCCTCTCCAACCAACCGGACTTTCGCCCCGAACACAATCCCCGCGATGAGCTGAGCGAAGTGGACGGCGTGCTGGCCAATGGCAAAGATGGCGAACTCTCGGAGCACAAGTTGGCCAATGGTGCAGTCATACGATGTGGCGCACATGTTGACTATGGAACGTTTACACTCCTCGCACAAGACTCAGAGGGTGGGCTGGAAGTTAAGCTTCCGGGTAGTGAAAAGTGGCATCGCGTTGGCCACTTACCAGGCGCCATATTGGTCAACTGTGGCGAAATATTGTCCATATGGACGAAGGAACGATATCCCGCACTGGTAAATTCACATCAAGCTATGACCAGAATCATAAATACTAATCATTAGCTTCTCTATTCTCCCTCACACACACACTCATACAGCAACATCGCGTTGTTGTGCCGGAACAGGAGCACATACGAAACCGTGGACGACACTCCATTGCGTTCTTCTGCCATCCAGACAATATAACTATGATATCTCCCAACGATCTGCCTCAAACGGATGCCGTTCAGAACTCGGCATCGCTTAAGCAGCGCAAGAAGTCCTTCAAGGCGGCTAAAGAACGGTAAATATCCAAAACATCCTCTCAACTCTTTTTGTTTACTAACTTGATTTTTTTTCTACCTTCTCTTTGTTTTTTTTTTTTTTTATTTATTTATGGCTCTCCATTGTTTGGATTCCTATCAACCTTATCATGACTCGGTCTTCGGTCTTCGCTCTTGGGTCTTGGATGGGCGGTGCTGTGTGCGGCGTGTGGTGTTCGGACGGCTAACGGACGGACTGTAATTTATCATCATAAAGAGTGTATAATGCGTATCAGTTAATTCAGAAAAAGTTTAAAGATACGTACAGCAATAATAATCATTCTCAATGACGTTGAGCTTCCCGCCCACCTCGGCCTCAGACCGTCATCTCTCCTGTCAGTCACCTGTTTGAGGAACATTCGTCAAAGAAAGCACATTTGATGTTTGAAACTTTTTATTTGTATTTTTATTTTACTTTTATTTGTATTTGTATTGTATTTTTATTATAATTATTTTTATTATAATGTACGATTGTAATTGCTTCATTTCTTTGGTTTGTCTTTGTATTTTTAATTCCATATTAATTTTAATTTTTAATTTTATCTTTATTTTAATTTTTACTTTATTTTTATTTTCACTTTAATTTTAATTTTTAATTTTTACTTTTATTTTTATTTTTATTTTTATTTTAATTTTTAATTTTATTTTAATTTTAATTTTTATTTTAAATTTTTTATTTTAATTTTTACTTTTATTTTTATTTTAATTTTTACTTTTATTTTTATTTTTATTTTTATTTTTATTTGAATTTTTACTTTTATTTTTATTTTAAATTTTACTTTTATTTTTATTTTAATTTTTACTTTTATTTTTTTTTTAAATTTTACTTTTATTTTTATTTATGTTTATATGTATTTGAGCTAATCAAGTACATATAACGCATACACATACACATCTATATACAGAACGCTAACTGCTTGCATGTATTTGTGAGTACACTGAGAGAACGCACATGTTAACATTTACTTAATCCTAAACTCTACACATTTATCTATTCAACTTGATTTTGGTTTTGTTTTTGTTTTTTTTAGTTTTTTTAGTTTTTTTTACTATATAAAACCTGAACATATCGCAATTCCAAAATTGACCGAGTCTATCTGAAAGATCAGAGTGATTCTTAGTATTCTCAGTATTATTCATATATAGATTCAAATATTTTATAAACTCTTCGAATTGTATATTACATATATGAAACGAGGGCTGCGACGAGTCTTCAAGATTGTTCAATTTTTTAATTTATTTTTTAAATTCTTGGTTTCTTATAAATTTTCAACAAGTTTTCTTCTCCTCATATCATAATGTCCTGACATTCTGATCATATATATATGAAGTTCTTCTCTTAGCTTACAGTTACTTAAACCCGAAACACATTTAACAAATTAATCTAGTTTCTATTACGATGTGTAATTTAATTACTTTGTTCATTAGATTTTTTTCTATTTTTTATTTTAAATCTATGCTTGGACATTTACGAGCGTCTTTGGCTTTTTGTTTATTGTTGTTTGTTTGTTTCTTTGTTGTGTTCTATTATATGTAACTCAACGCTAAAGACATTCAATGATAACATGCTTATACACTTACTCACAAAAGTATCTGTACACAGAGAATATACATCGCTACCAATTACAGTGTAAACTTAGTATAAGAAATTAAATGATTTTCATAAATGTAGAAAATTAATCAGTCATTAAAATGTCGATACCCAAATATGAACTTCGCCCCATCGTTTCGTGTGCATACTTTTCCTCATCACTGTGTGTGTGAGTGTGTGTGAGGGTGTGTGTGTGTGTGTGTGCGTTCTACTGAATTGCCATAACTAAATTATTTGCCATTCTATTTATTTTTAACTAAAAGTCACATGCTCCACTGTCAGTCCATATGCCAATTTGTTAATCAGCTTACCAACAGTGGCGCAGGTGTAGTGGTCGATGCTCGGGAAACACCCTGTATTTATTGGAACTGTGTGGAAGATTGCACTAAAGAGCTTAGATTTATGTGAAGGAAAAACGAAGGTTCATAAATTTAAATAAAAAATTATTTTTAAGTCTATAGAAGAGTTGATCACATCGATGCCGGAGAATCCCTTGTTATGTGAGAGGTATATAGCAGGGTATTTATAAAGTCGATCAGTTTGTTTACTGTCTGGAATTGTTTTTCCAGCCACTGTTTCCACATTTACTTATGGCCACACATTTGTACATAAATAATTGATACATTTGACAAACAAAAGATTTATTTTCAAATGCATTTAATAGACACTTAACACATTTAGTATTCTATTGGGAAAATCTATTTAAACAATAAAAACGTTATGCAAACAGATGGCAAATGCATTTTCTATATTTAGAGCTTAGTGTTAAATTGTCAAGTTGTAATTTAAGCTCGGACGTAATACTGACCGCAGACACTGTGCTGCAGGCGAATGGTGAAGGTCGAAGTGTGGGGTGGGGACATTCGCCCCTTGAGCAACATCAACACATATTTGCACTTTAACACGCGTGTGACAGCGACGGAGATGAATTATTAATGGAGTTTATTAATTTCATAATTTTTAATTTATAAATAAATCTACAGCGCATGAAATATATAAATAATTTACAGGTTTTTTGCATTAGGCAATTAAATCAAAATTGCAAAATAATTCCAAAAATAAAAGCAATAAAAAAATTAATAAATGCGAGAAATATTTTTTATATATAATATATATACTTTACAATTAAATTAAATTATTGGTAATTAAAAAAATTAAAAAATTAATTATAATAATTTATATATAAAAAATTAACAATTTCTATTGGTAACTTTATGGGAAATTTTCCACACGAAGAACCAAAAATTTGCTGAGCTGTCGATCAAGATAATTGCTTGAAACTGTTTCCATATGATTGATCAATATTTTTGGAAGTATTTCTGTTTAATCAATGCATCAATATAATACAAAGCAAATACTGTTAGGTCAGGGGGGAAGGAGACACGTGGACACGAAAAGGCGCCTGGGAGTAATTTGTCTACTTGGTTTAAGCTCTTAAGCTGGCGCTTTAGATAAAGACTATGATTCGCCTGTTTTATGTTCATACTAAGTACGACAACACATCTATACAAATATATATATATTTAATTCTGACAATATAATATATATGTATATATATACACATACACACATACATTTGCAGAAAGTTAATACCTAAGGCAAATAAAACGATAGGCTTCTCATCGTAAATAACTTGGGGTTTATTTGGGGTGTCAAGCGTCAGGCAGTCGAAAATAACAGTTAAACAAAAATTCGGAAAATTCGGAAAATTCAGAAAATCGAAAAAACGAACTAATGGAAATTCTCTAAGAATTAAGAATCTTTTCTTTTGTTTTTTTTTAATTTTCTATCCCATTTCGTTATGTTTGCTATAAAGCTTGGATAAGATTGTCAGGGCATTTGCAAATCAATATGAATATAAATATAACTGTATATTTTTTTGTTTTTTTTATAGATACATGTATATAGATATAGAGATATGTATGTATGTGTAAAAGGAGCAACCAAATGTTTTCGAGTTGCCTAAGAAACTGAATGTCAATGGCATCGACAGTTGTCGGATTACTTAAGTAATCTTAATCATAGATATTTGTATATATATATAAATATATATATGTGTATATGTGTAGGTATAGGTAGTATCGGAGCGCTAGCTAGACTAGACAACAATTATCTAAGTGTGCTCGTATATATATATATATATATGTATATATATATCTATAGTATATATGTCCTGGTAACAGCTTTCTTTTGATGAGACTTTAAGTCACATGTTGATGTCCTGCAAAGGACTGCTAGGTACAGTGGCTAATAGACCCAATGGATATGTTAGACATACATGTGCATGTACTGTGTCTCTGTGTGTGTGTGTGTGTGTGTGTGTGTGTGTATTACATTATCTATATCTATAGGCAAGTACTCGTAAGAAGACGCTCCCCACTTGACTGAAGGATGCGCTCAGTTTCAGCTTCATTTGTGAAGGGACATCGAATAGCTTTTTATATACGTATATCAAACATTCAATACAATATATCAATATATCAATATATATATATTTATATAGTATATCTGTATATTAGGTAGTATATTTTAACTGCACTAAATGCCAATCGAATGTTGCTTCAAATTTTCTGGTTATCCTAGGAATTCGCTTTGCGTTTTGCTTTCAAATTTTGCTTAAACCTTAATGAATTTTGTTTCAATTTCGCTTTGAGTGCAATTTGTAAATTTGCATTGAACTTTCAATCGTTTTTCATTTTTTTTCTTCTCTCATTTATTGTACGTATTCGCGTTTCAAATCATATCCTTTTTTTATTTATTCCTTCATTCCTTTGCTCCTTTTTTTGGTTAATATCTCTGAAGGCTCAATTTTTATCTGTGGGATTGTCGTAATCGGTTTTCGCAGGACCTTTTGGTATCTTTTGTTTTGTTTTGCTTGTCCTGGCCATGTAGCAGGTTGAAAGGGGCGTATGGCCGCATGGGCGTGTACACACACATATATACATATATAAAGGTATACAAGTAATATTGGTAACTTATATGGTAAACGGGCAGCTAGCATAGTTATTTTATATATACACATATACACATACACATACACATATACACATGTATATATGTGTGTGTGTGTGTGTATATGTATTGTATGTACACACAGCGAGGCTGAAAGGTTAAAAGGTTAGCTGAAGTTTTAGTTGGTGTAGAGTGGATGCAGCTGCTGCAGCTCCTGTCCGGTCATTGTGGGCGTGACAGCCGAATACTGACGCGCACGCCCCACATTCATGTGTATCTCCGTTGAGGCTGTGGAGTTCATGAGGCCGGGCGGATCGGCGGACCCCGTTCTGGCGCCGTTGTCTCTCCTGCGGCTGCCACCATTGCCACCGCCCGTCCGTCGGCCACCGCCGCCGCCAGGTCTTCTGTTGCCGCCAAGGCCGTCGCCATTGTCGCCTCCTCTTACCGCCCACCAAAAACTGTCGCGACAATTGATGAACGCAAAGGGACAGCAACTCTGAAATGGATATAAAAAAAATAAAAAAGGACGAAAGAAAGAGAGAGAAAAAGACGCACACAAACGCCGGAAAAATGAGTACAAATTGGCGTAGACGATGTACGGAAATTGTTGACTACGTACTCAAAGGTTAGACAGATATTCAAACGACGTTGGGGACAGATACAGTGAGTGAGACAGATATATTTTAGAGAGAGAAAGCAAAAAAAAGAAAGAGAGAGAGAGAGAAAGAGGCAAGCTGACATAACACACACTCGGATTTCGAGCATAAGGACTGCAGGGCGTATACGTACACGTGTGTGTGGCTGTGGCTGTGGCTGTGGGTGTGGACATGTAAAAGCGATTGTGACTGTGTTGGTGTGTGGGTGTGTGTGTGTGTGTGTGTGAGATAGACACATGTCTTTGACAAATTTGTTGTATCAAAGAAATAACAACAAATAAAACATGTAAATTTATGCAAATTTAAGTAACTGACTGAAGGATACCCTGTACATAATCATGCGATTGAGTAGCTACTTGTTTATTTATTAAAAGCCAAAAGGATAATCGGTGAAATATCCTGCAATTTAAGCAGCTCATTCACTTAAAAGGATACAGGGCATCGCGAGCGAAATATGAAAATTTATATGAAATATGAAACGAGGGGCGGCATTCATTGAACAAGAAATCACAAGCGTGTGTGTGGGTGTGTGTTTGGGTGTGTGGGTGGGTGTGTGTGAAAGTGTGTGTTAAATAGTTATGTGGAGAAATGAAAAATGTTGTGTTGTGAAGAGGAGAATAGAAATTTCATTAGGATACAAAAATGCGCATTCGTCAGTGTTTGTTGTTTGGCGGCCTTTGTAACAGGTGCCCGCTGTTGGTATGTGTGTGTGTGTGTGTGTGTGTGTGTGTGCTTGAATTGTTCTCATATGTATGCGTGTGGAACAAAGTTATTTACAGAGAAGCTTTCAATTTTCAATATTACATTTCAGTTTGTGGCATTCTTAGCATTTGCCGGGCGTTAGGCAACGTATCAGAAGGGCAAACGCGAGCTGTGCATGAGAAGAGATGTACAGAGAAATGAGAGAGATTAATGAGAATGTTGAGCGAGAGAATAATAAAGAGAATCCAATTTAAGCTTTTCATTCAATTTGGCGGAATTGAAAAATAGTTTGATATATATATATATATATATATATGAATAAAAAGAGACAGAGAAAAGTAGATGAAGAATGAGACAGAGAGAGAGAGAGAGAGAGAGAGCGGGAGAGCGAGCGAAAGAGAGAGAGAGAGAGAAAACATCACATGGGAGGCAGAGCGTGCAGCAGGCAATTGAAAAAAATCGCAGCGCATGAAAGTCATATGGCAAGCAGTTAGCAGCTATCAGTTGCATGCCGCAGGTTGCAAGCTTCGAGTTGCAATTAGTAGCGAGTTGCAATCAGCTTAAATGTATGGTTTGGATACTTTCTTATCTCGGTCTAAGCTACGGCTAATGGCTAAAAAGGGGGCACTAGTTGCCAATGCAGCTCCAAGTAAACCAAGTATAACTACCAACTCATGGCTCAGCCTGGCAGGGGCGTGTCTCTGGCCGCTGTGTTGCTCTGGCGCTGTGTAGTTGGTTTTGTTGTTGTTGCTGCCGCTGCTGTAGTAGTTGTTGTTGTTGTTGTTGTTGTCATTGCCATGGCCATTGCTATAGCTGTTGTTGCCGTTGTAAAAGTGCTTTCCCGTGCTGCGGCAGCTGCATTTAGCTAGGTCTAAGCGAGAGGCAGGAGTCGAGAGTCGAGAGTCGAGAGGCGACAGACGAACAGCGTTTGGGCATCGAATTCAAAGCGATATATATTGATAAAAGGACTTTAATGGCAGCTTGCAATTCCCCACACCCTAAGCTACATTTATTCTCTAATAGCCCCCATCTCACATAAAGAACTTACCTTGAGCGTCTTCTTGAATGCGGCCCTGAAATCGCGATTGAAGTATGCATAAATAATTGGATTCAGCGCCGAGTTGAAGTAACCAATCCAGAAAAGGATTCCGACCACAATTCGCGGTGTTTTGCAGCTATCGCACAGCGTGAAAGTGATATACCTGTGGGAGAGAGAGAGAGAGAGAGAGAGACATGTCTGTAAAGTCTTTTGAAACACACAAATCAATTATCCTTAGGCTGCTTTGAAATACTAGAATGAAAGCTGTTTTATATCCTAGACAGGATCCTGACTGTCTTTCATATTTTCCGTTTATTGTTGCCAAGCATTTCGAGGATAATTCATGGCTTATATAAGACGATTTAATAAAGAAAAGAATTTTCTTTTAAATCTCTTAAATATTTTCCAGGACCAAAGGTTGAGCCATTTAAAATCTTTGGAAATTACTTTCAAAAGATTTCAGAGCCGAAAAGTATCCTCGAAAATGATGGCTGTGTGAAAAGGGAATCCTTAAAATGTGATAAGATACTCATACACACCATAGGAAGAAGGGTAGCCAGCAGAGGAGGAAGGCGCTCATTATGATACCCAATGTACGGGCCGCTTTCCGTTCGCGTCTCATGGTCGTTATGGTCGACTGTTCCACCTGTATGCTTGGGCGGGGTTTGGGTATTTGGCTAATCTGCAGATGCTTCTCCAGCAGCAGGGCGGCCACCTTGGATCTGTTGCGTTTGGTAAGTAATTAGCGTTAATTGCGGAACATACACAAATTAATTGGTTTACCTGTAGACGAGACGCTCCTGACGGTCTGCCTCCTGGTAAATGCGATAGTACATGGATAGCATCACGATTCCGGGTATCCAGAAGCTCATCGATGAGCTGACAATGGCGTAGGGCTTATTGACTTTGAATTCGCATATCTGTAATTCAATTCAATTAAATGCGTACGATTCAATAAGCCGAACACTTCAATTGCTTCATAGATTGCGAAACTTAATGAAATAAATTAGAATAAACAATTCCGCAGCCAGTGGAAAGTCGGTAATAAAATTATATATTCTATGGCCAATGGAATGCCATTAGGTTGGCCATAACGGCTATAAAGGAAATACGCGCTAATATGCGCAGTGCACTCAATCAAGTGAAATGGACAATGGAAAATGTAAAATGCAAAATGCAAAATGAAAAATGAAAAATAAAAAGTATGAAAAGTGGAAAAAGTAGGAAAAGTAGGAAATTGCAGGCGACGCAACGCTGCGTATGCGTAATGCGTTTCGTGCAACATTGGGGTATGGGCGCATGGGCGTAATAAAAGTGAACTTAATTATAAGATACGTAAGACTGACGAAAGGGCGTTGTGATTGTTGTTGCCAACACGGCTTTTGGGCGTGGCAAAGCACTTAAGGCGGCGCAAGGCCATCTAATCAGATTTCATATAAGAGTTGACGCGGTGATGTTAATGCTAGTTATTGCCATGAACAGTAACAACAGTAGTAAAAGCAACAACAACAACAACAATAGCAACAAGAATAAGAACAACAACAACAACAACAATAAGCTAAACTAATTAAAATCCAACTTGAATGCTAATGTATGCAAAGGGCTTTCAATGAGTTGGCGCTCTGTGTGAAGGCGAAAATTATGCACAGACGGCGCAGTGAGACGCACCGCAAACGCAAATATAATTACATTTATTTATACATTAGCATTTGTATTGCGCAATAATAACCATAGCCACCACAGCAGCAGCAACAACAACAACAACAATGACTAAGTCACTTCCAGTGACAGATGCTTCCTAACAACTGTTGCTGGAAGCAGTGGCAGCATCGGCTGTGGCAACCAATGTTTGTTGCCTGACAACTTAACAAATATGCTAGCAGGAGGTGGAGTAGCGTAGCATAGGAAAAGGAAAGGGAAAGGGAGGTAAAGGATGTGCTCATGTCGAAAAATGGCCAATAAAGCAGACTAATAAATATGCTGGCTGTCGGCGGAAAGGCGTAAAAATGCTGTGCATGCCAATGGCATGCACATAAATCAATTTTCTACAAGACGTCGGCCAAGTCGAGGGCCAAGTACAGGACGAGCACTACGACCAAGGGTAAGTTCAGGTTCGGCTTGGCTCTTAGACCCAGACTCAAGCACAAGCATAGTTAAGGTTCAGGCCAGAGCCAAAAGGCCGCAAGGAATTTATAGCATACTTTGCGGCAGCAGAAAGTAAAATACATGTTTGACACTCACCTACAAGTTCGAACACTGCCATACACAGACACACACACACACACACACACACACACACAATCATTCACCGAAGTAAAATTAGAATTTCCAACTATACAACAACAACAACAAAAGCAGCGATAACTTACGTGCGGATTTGATTTAAGATATTTCCAGTTCTCGCTGGTTGTGTACCAGCCGGAACATATTGGCAGAAAAGAGAGGAGCGCTGGCGATAGCCAAACCATCAGTAGCATAATGAACACCCGTCGATGCGTCATTATCAGGGGATAGTCCAGAGGCTGTACAATGGCATAGTACCTAAGGAATGAAGGATTAGTAGGGTTTTGTAAGGGATGTCCGAAAAAAAGAGGTGGCTCACCTGTCCACTGATATGCAGCACAGGTGCATAATGCTGGCCGTGGAGAAGTACACATCGAAACTGTTCCATATGTCGCACATAACGGAGCCGAACATCCATCTGCCAGATATCTCGACGGAAGCATTGAAGGTCATCGCACAGAGAGCGACTAGCATGTCGGCAACGGCCAGTGAAACCACAAAATAGTTGGTAATGATGCTGCAAATGGAAACGGAAGAAATGAGAGTCAGGAAAATAGAGAGAGAGGATGAGGGAGAAGGAGTGGGAGATGGAGAGGGGGAGGGAGACGGATAAAGAGATAGATAATTGTCAAAAGTTATGCTAACTGAGTTTTGAGTCATTATGGCTACTATCATGGGGCTTTCATGGGAGCTTATCCACTTAATTACTTGTCTCTTTTTTCGGGTGGCAGAAAAGTTTTAAACATATTACGCATACGCCGCATGTGACAGCCATTTGTCGTGCTGCTACGTAAGTGAATTTCATGGCTTAATGAGTTAATTGATAATTGGCTTAACACGCCAGCAACCACCGACATCACCAACAGAATCTGCGGCAGTAGCAATGAAAACAACAACAGCCACCACCACCACCAACAACAACAGTTCTATTGGCACCACCGACAGCAACCACCACCGTGAACAATGGCAAAGAGCAGAGCATTTAAATTGAATTATGAACACACGGCGTATGTGCAATGTAAAAACCGATTGCCGCTTTAATATTTGAACTTTAAGTAAAAAACCAATTACACTTTCATATTTTCCAGTTAAGGCCATATTTACTAGGCCAATGAACCAAACAAGGCCGAAACATCCGCCCACCCAGCCAAGAAGGCTTCACGTCCACAGGCCCAGACGCCCCCAAACGTAATTACAACCCACAGGAATAAACCACAGAAAGTAGCAGCCAGACAGCTGACGGTGAGGGGTAGATGACATGGTGAGGAGTGTGCGGTGTGTGGTTGAACGAATTGTGGGAGTAGATGAGGGGAAGGGGAAGGGGAAGGGGGATGAAATGATGCCAGAAGGCGGACAGTTGATGGTAAGCTTTAACTACCGCAAAAGTGCACAAGGCATAAACCAAAGTACCCGCATCAGAATCAGAAAATAAGAACTAACAAGTACAGAAGCTTAATTAGGAGCTGCCTGACTGAAGGATATCCTGTAAAAATAATTATAAATAAAATAAAAATAAATTTGAATATATTTAAGTTTTTTAAATTCTTTTTATTTATTTAATTAATTTATTTTCTTTTTTATAATAAAAGAAAAATTACCCAAGCCTGAAGATATCCTGTCTACCAGCAAATAATAAATATATACTCAAAGTTGAGTGTGTCTGCATCCTATGCCCATTTCGGTCCATTTAAGAATATGCAGGGTATTAAAAGAGTGTTGTTTGAAATCCGATTAGAAACAGGCAAAGCAGACGCCTGGGCAGAGTTGAGTGAACTACGTCGATTCTGATAGGTGACAAGTTTAATTGGATTTATGAGTTGTCAATTTCGAACAAGGATACCGAGTAATGTAAGAAGTCACTTTGGTTGGGGGACCAAAGGACTGACACTCGATGAGCGACGCCAATAAAAGTCAAATTGAAGCTGGTTATGAATTAATTTTAGAACTCGCCAAGGATTAACTGTCTTAGGGATTTAAATTAAATTAATTAGATTTAGGATCATATTTAAAGAGGTTTCTAATAGGAGATTTCCCTCAGCTCGACTAAGGATTACCCTATAAATTACTGAGCATCCTAAGGCAACACGTCCTGCACTTTCAGTGTATTAACTTTCTTCGCACCTTTTTATTTATTTATTTTTTTCTTTTTTTTTTTTAGTTATTTTGTGGCAACTTTTAGTTAGTTGTCGGTGGGAAAGTTTGTTCAATTAGTGGACCGGAGATTAAGGCATCCATTTGCTGGAAACTTTGAGCTCTGAGCCTGCCCAAGGAGCAGTTTTTCCAGCTTTTATAGCCTTGTTATGTAGCTCGGTTAAATGAGGCCTAAATTATCGCACGACTATTTGGTTTATGGTGGAAACTTCAAGTTGTGGGCACACCTGTGATTTTGACAGAGACATGCCACACACACGCACAGACATAAACACACACACATACACATACGCTGTAAGAAAGAGGCCTAAGTACAAATGCATGTTAAGCATAATTAGGCTTAATTCGCCATAATGATTTAAGCAGTTGAAATGGCCTGAAAGGAGCCGCAGTCATAGGTTTTGGTAGGCAGATAAAAATGTTAACTGGGAGCATTTTTGTTGGGGAGCCAAATTGCCAGGCTTCAAGTAAAAGTTAAATGAGCCCCACAAATGTCAGGTGCCTGATGTGCTGCTTCAGGTACTGCTGGTGGTGGTGGTGGTTACTGCTGCCCTTTGCCTGCTACCTCCTGCCTGCCTGGTGGACTGTCTGCCCTGACCTTCTCGGTTTGCTGCCAAGGTGACGAGCTGCTTTAAGAGTTTATGCCTTGACATTGAATCCCTACGGCTTGTTATGTGGTCGTGTGGGCGTGACCGCGGTCCTCGTCTTATGTTTGCGTATATGTGTATGTGTGTGTGTGTGTGGTTTATGAGTTGCTTAAATGCCACACAATGCAGAGGAGAGAGCACAACATATGAATTTGCGCCTCAAACACGTACAAAATTATAAAGAACTGATGGTAGGACCCACAGCAATGTTGACACCAACCTCTTATCATGTTGCTGATTGTATTAGTATGCATGTACTGCCTGTGTGTGTGTGTGTGTACTTGTAGATGTTTTGGCAAATTTATGTGCATACTCGTAAATAAAATTCTAGGCAGTCGACTGTCTCTGCGCCCCTTTCGAAGAAGGCCAAAACATTTTAATATACTTTTTTTGCTTTTTATTAACATATTCGATGTAATTGCGCACGTTTCTGGCATTTGACAGTGCGCCAGATAAGTATGCTACCCAATGGTATGGCCACGCCCTGGCCACTAACTGGACAGGTTGAGTTGAGCTGAGGGAAGAACTCTTTGTCACGCAAATTGGACACAATATGATAAATTATGACAAACTAATGGACGCCAATAGCTTCAAGGATTAACGCGCCTGTGGCCAGAGGCTCGGATGTTTCAGAGACAGTTAAAAGCACAAAGCCTGGCGCCATGTCCTTGACAGCCTTGGTGACAATAGCGCTTTGTGACCAGCAATTCAATAAAGGACACGTTAAAATTTTTCAATTGCCAATGATCGACTCGCAGGTATCCTAGGGAAAGGGTAAAGTCTGCAAGGATACTTTTTTTTAATTAATTTGATAGATCCTTTCTGTGTCTTATAAATGTCTAAATAAATAAATAATTAATTACGCATATTTTAAAATTCTATTTCTGACCTATGGACTTATCGCACCTCGCAGGACTCTTTTGTATCCTAGGCAGGCGATTGCAGGGTATAGAAAACCTTTCCACAAGGTAGACTGGCCGCAAGATAAACGAGTAATTGAAACATGAATGGGCGGGGCGCGGGGCTGTTGTTCATTTTTGTTTGTGGCATGCAACTCACCGCAATTTCCGGTGCCGCATGACGGACACAATCACCAGCATGTTGCCCAGTATGGCCGCCAGGATGATGAAACCAATAATGAAACACTTGACGATGACAAATGTCAAATGCGCGCTGCCAGCATCGGCAGCGACGGCAGCAGTGCTGCCATTGTCCTGTGCCTGCCCAGCGGCGACATTATCCAACGGTATCGAGCTGCTCCCGCTGCTGCCAATACCCTCGTCCACGTCGATGAGACCATCGGCAACGAAATTCAAATAGCTCGCATGGGACGATGAGGACGAGACTGATGCCGAGACCGATGCCGCGACCGATGCCGAGACCGATGCGGATGCCTCCAACAGCAGTGGCACATAAACGGGCTGTGACTTCTCTCGCGCCCCATTGCCATGCTCAAACATTGTCCTTGCCGCTGTTGTTGCTGTTGCCGTTAGTTTGCGTATGAGGGTCATTGTGTTGGCCAAGTGTTTATTGTTGCTTCTGTCGCCTATGTCGCGTCTATGGCGTATGTGGAATGAGGTGCAGCCCAAAGTTAGTCCTTGCAATGTCCAATGCAGTTATTGACTTGCCGCTCACTGCTCAATACTTGCCACAAACACCACACATCCGCTCCGCAGGACATGCTGACGGTTGTTACTTTGATTTGTCGTTGTTTTGTCCCTTTGCAGTTATGTTATTGTTATTGTTATTGTTATTGTTGCTGTTATTGTAATTGATATTATTGCCATTAGTTTGTGTCTGCAATTGAAACGATAAACGATAAGCGATAAACGATAAGTGATTTATTAGTGGTCGTATTTCATAATCGGAATTCAATTTTAACTCAAATAATTTTGATATAAATAAATGTGAGTCCTTATTCGATTTGTATCAATTTGGCCAGCTTAATGAAGCTTGACAGCCCGCAACGATTTGTCTTTCGTATCTTCCGCCTTTGGGGCACCTCAGGCCACCCAATTGCCCTACCCGCCGCCTGCCTTACATCGATCGTCCTTCGCCCATTATTCCGCTTATCCGCATGCGAATGTAAACCTGCCTATAAACACCTATAGAGTCCTTTGATGGCATTGTAGAATTTGCGTTGCCCCAGGTGGTAAGCACCCTGCCCTCCGCCCACTCTTCTTCTCCTGCTTTATCTCTCTCTCTCTCTCTCCCTCTGTCTTTTGTTTGTTCTCCCTTTCGCAGCCCGAGAAACAAGGAATGTTTCCACATTAAAGCAATGACTGCGCCTTTGGCTGACAACTGGCAACTGGCAACTGGTAACTGGTAACTGGCAACTGGCAACTGGCAACTGGAATTGCTACCTCGGCAAATCTCTCGAGTTGCTGTTAACGTGGCCAAAATACCTAACGTAATCCCGCTTAACTCAATTGGTTTCATTTGCCATAAATAGCGGCAATCTGTTTGCACCAAGCGCACATTTTCCTAAGCGCGACAAAATTCATTTCCTTCCTCCTGCCAGGACGACAGCTGCTGCCCGTCAATATCTTATCTGCTTATCATCATTAGCAAACGTCAAATTTCAAATTATCCAAGTGCTGGGAAATGCTGCTGGAACTCCAGCAATTTGTATATGTGTCTACACTGAGAGAAATTCCCTTTGCTAAGATAAAGAAAATAAATTTTAAAATTTATATTTTTATATTTAATTTTAATTATAAGGAAAGTCCTGCATCTACATTTTTTTCTTCAAAAAACTTTTACTACCCAATTTTTTTAAGTGTATTAATAATTAAAGTTTAAATAATTTTTAAGGTTTATGTGAAATTCCTGAATACACAAATATTTTATTTTATTATTATTATTATTAATTTTTTTCACTTCATGTCCTTAAACCAAATTTTAGCTTTTTTATATCCAAAGCTTTGACTAGTTTCTCTCAGTGCATTTACATTGAAAAATTATACCCTCAACGCGTGTGTTCGCAAATATTTGTGATTCCCAAAAGTTTAATAAGGCAAAATTGTTCCCAAAGTTGTTTGCACAGCTACTGCCTATCGATGCCTTCAATTTCTCTCAGTGTACTTTTCGGCTTCAAAGGAAACGCTAATAAGCGACGTCTTTCCAAACGCAAAGCCAAAGTTTCTGTCAAACGATTTACCTTAGAAAACTTCCATTTGCTACCTTTTGGTTCCATATGGAAAGTCTGAACAATGACGACCTTCTTTTTGCTCAGTGTAAGGACTCTCTAAGGACTTCACACTCGATGCGCGTGTAGACAAAATTCTGTTCAATTGGCTCTTGGCAAATTGTTACTATCTGAAGATGTGAGTACGGGAGTTGTCTTTGATTTCCGGTTAAGTAAACATTTGCGGCTTAAACTTGTAAGTCCCTTAACGGTAAAAGAGTGGCTGCTTGCGTGCGTGTGTGTGTACGTGTGTGTTCGTGTGTGTGTGTATGCGTGTGTACGTTAGCCAACAATATGGAAGGCCGATGAAACGGTGCGTGATTCTGTGTCTATATTTGTGTACATATTCTTTGTTGTGTGTGTGTGTGTGTGTGTGTGTGTGTGTGTGTGTGTGTGTGTGTGTGTATACCTTTAGGTAAATGAGTTCCGTGTCGACACGCACACAACAACACTTACACACAAAAGCGTGAGCAGGCTTTCATTTTCCATTTGCCCAGCTGAAGAGAACTTTAAATCAATAAAGGAAAAGCGAGAGGAGAAATTCTTGAAATTTGTCATGCGGCTCGCCAAGTGCTTTTGTCCGATGCATTGACAATGCTCCACGACAGCAACAACAACAATGGCAGCAACAGCAACAACAGCAACAATAACAAGCATTGCAGGTGCCACTAAAGTGCCAAGCAATGGAGTGATGGGGCGAGGGGCAGGGGAAGCATGAAATAAGTATAAAGTCGATTGAGATTTGTTGCCCGTCTGCCGTGCACAAGTACAATACATCAGTCCTACAGGTAAGGACATTTACAAGCACAGCCAGAGCTGCAGCCATAACCACAGCAACTAGTCCAATCGTCAGCCCAGTCCCAAGCCCAGTCCCACGCCCAGTACCAGTCCCAGTCCCAGGCCCAGTCCCAGACCCTGTCCCACCCCCGTCTCAGAGCCCTCCGAGCCATTCCCCAACTGCTGCCTGTCTGGGGAGCGCTCTTCACGCTTTCTTCCTTACATTTCCTTTACATTTTTGCAGCCCTTCGACTTTCATTTGTTCTTAAAGTATTTGGGATTTGGCTGTGCGTTGTTTGCTTTTGGGATTCATTCATTCTAAAAGCCAAAGGTTGCTGCACAATGGTTCAAAATCGTTCAAAATCGAAAGAATCTTAACAGTTACATTTCCAAAGGAAAGAAGAAGAAGAACACATGCTCTCACACTGAGTACAGGTGTCTAATATTCAGGTTCTGTGTTCCATGTCATTGACTAGACGAGGTGAATGCATAGAGTACGGCAAAAGGGATAAGTAGCTTAGAAAGGATAATGCATAATGGCACCTAAAGCTGGGCATTAAGGAATATCAAGGAATTATAAACTTGGCCTGTATTTTGGAATCTTTTTAACCGATCAAAAGTTTTAGTTTTATTTGATGTGATTTTTATATAATGATTTTTTGGAGTAAAGGAAAAAGTATCCTTTAGCTATTATAATTTATAAAACATTAAATGCTTAAATTAAAATTGACTAAACATGACTTAATTTAACACTTATTTTATTTTATTTATTTATTACTTTGATTTTACATTACTTTACTTAAGTTTAGTTTAAATAAAATTTAGTTTAATTTACTATAATTAAGATTAATTTGTATTATGTCGCATATAGTATGTAGTATGTATATAAAGCATTACATATGTCACATATATATATGTTCACACATGCATATATAAACATACAATCTGCTAGATTACTCAAGTGCTCATCGATCACCTCGACATCATTCTTTTAATAATAAAATGATGTCCGATCGATGAGTTAACATTCCTCATGCTGGACCCGTCTTCCACTTGGAAGGCATCGGCCTAACTTGAGGCATCCACAAATCCAGAACAATAAACCAAACGCAGAGGCGCAAAACTCGAAAATTAAGTTTTTTAAATTAAATTTACTTTACTTTACTTTGAATAAGCTACTTTTTTTTAAGCTCTGCACTACTTAATTTAAATTACCTTCATTCAATTTAAGTTACCTTATTTTTTTAATTTTACTACTACTGCTTAATTATTCATTAATTTAATTTTAATTCAAGTTACGAAACTTTACGGCATTTTGCGGAACATTACCTTAATTTAATTTAAGCTACTCTTATTTACTTTAATTTTCTTCATTTGTATTTTTTTAATTAACTTTACTTAACTTCACTTAAACTTACTTTAATTTACTTTTTATTTCTTTACTTTAATATACTTTACTTTAATTTAAATAATTTTCAGCTAACTTAACTTAATTTTACTTAACTTTCTGAACTTTTCTTAGCTTGATGTTATTTTAATTAACTTTACTTTTTACTAAGTCTTAGCTTGACTTAATTTTAGTTAATTTTACTTTACTTAACTTTTTTTTAAATGTACTTTAATTGTCTTTAGTCTATTTTATTTATTAATTTGAAAAGCTTAAGAAAGTTAAGTTAAGTAACTTTATCTTACTTTCTATTTCTATTCTTTACTTTTATTTAAATAACTTTACTTAATTTAATTAAATTTAATCTATTCTTTACTTTTATTTAAATAACTTTACTTAATTTAATTAAATTTAACTTAATTTTCCCAACTTTACGTTAAGTAATATTATATTTATATTTAATATTTAATATAATATTTAATATTTCCTAACTTCTACTTAATTTTGCTTTACTTTATATCATTTATTCAATTAATTATTTTTTAATTTTATTAATTTTATTTAAAAGTAAAGTTAAGTATTTTAATATACCTTCTATTACTTTATTTTACTTAACTTTTATTTAATTTAAATAATTTTACTAAAGTTGACTTGATTTTACATAACTTAATTAAGCTATACTTAACTCTACTAATGAATATTTAAGTTCACTTATTACTCCAATAAATTTTTCTTAATTTTATCTAATTATTTTCAACTTAATTTAATTTTACTCAATAAAACTTGCCTTTTTTGTTTGCTTTGCTTTACTTTTTGTTTCTTCCCTTTACTTAAATTTAAATACTTTTTTTTAAATTAACTTAAATATAAGTAACTTAATTTAACTGTACTTTATTTCACTTAACTTTAATTTAAGTTACTTTACTTTACCTATCTTTGATTAAATTTTACTTTATTTAACTTTACTTAACTGTAACTTTACTTAATTTGACTTAATTTTACTTACTTAATTTAACTTTAATCTAATTAGCGTTACTCAACGTTACTTTATTTTACTGTTACTTACTTAACTATAATTAATTAAATTAAATAGAACTTTATTTAACCAAACCTTAATTTAAGTTACTTTATTTTAAGTATAACCTTACTTAACTTCCCTTGACTCAGAGACAACATATTATTATTATTATGTTGTCTCTGCTTGACTGTAACTTTACTTAACCTTACTTTATTTTACTTAACTTAACTTTAATTTAATAATCTTTATTTAACGTTACTTTATTTAACTGTTACTTACTTAACTCTAATTTACACTTTATAACCAAGTGAGTGGAAGGCAGGAATAAAAATCGTAAACATTTGAAAAGAAATTTTATATTAGGAAGAGAAATAAAACGGGCGCCAATCATTCGGCCATAAAGAAGGGCCACATATGGTTGCCCGAGGTCCTGTACGATTTGCCCCAGTGTGCGGGGATTGAGTGGATATTTGGGCTGGTGGGTCAGTGGGTCGTTTACACAACGCTTCATTCATATTGTGACGGGATGTGATTCATTTCTTTTCCGGGACGGGCTCTGGCCCGTCCATTGTTGAGGTGCTACAGCAAATGATCCGCCGGGTGGCTACCTGCGTCACAGGCGTTGAATTTTCCTTTTCCGTTTTTCCTTTTCCATTTCTTATTTCTTTTTTTTTTTTCTCTTTTCCGGTTTTCTTTTCTGTGTATTTGTTTTTTTTTGCTTCTTTTTTTCTCTTAGCTTATAAGTTATTTATTTGTACTTATTCTTGCTTATTTGAATTTCCCAGTGTTTATTTACAGCTGCGGATTGGGCGCAGCCAAGATCCAAGCTATTTGCCAAGGATACCAAAAGCTAAACACTCCGACTCGCACACACATTCGACACCCACAATAACCACAACAACAACAACAACGAGACTGAGAATATGCTCCACGTATAAGTACACCAAATGGTAGTTACTTTGAGGTCAGTTATGGGAGTTTTTTTTATTGCGCTGGTATCCCGAATATCCCGAATATCCCGAATAATTCAAGTTGTTTAGTCAGCTTTTAATTAAGATTTTTATTTATGCAGGCAATAGGATTTTGAAGGGAAGCTTATGATTTTTTTTGTATTTTTATTTTGTTTGTGACGCTAATTGATTTCGCCTTCAAAGCGGTCTCTATCCCAGCGAAATGCGCTTTAATGAAGTATCCTGATAAAGCTGTAAGTCCCTGCAGGCAGTCGATGTTGGGTCATTTATCACAAGGAGGACGACAGGGTATTAATGCAAAAGGACATGTACAGGGGACTGTTCAATATGGCCCGGCTCTTTGTTCGGTTGCGAATTAATTGAGTGCCAAAAGTGCCAAAGACAAAGCGATAGAGGACACACTTGTCGTTCGATAAAAGGACGCACCGAGCAGAAGGACAAATGAAATCAAGCTTACAATTTTGCTCAACGAACACCAAATCGAATCGAATCGAATCGAGTCGAAAGCGTAAACAAATCGAATGCCAAACGAATCGAAACTAATTGGAAAGCCTCAAAAGATATGCAAAGATAAGGATAAAGCTGCTGCGGTCAACCGCAGGAGCAAACAGGACAAATCGTCCAATGGATGAACGGAACCCGAAAGCAACCAAAACAAAAGCGTGAGTTTTACTTTATGGCCACCATTTGGCAAATCAAATGGCTGAAGGAGAAACCGAAACTTCAAGCGATGCACTGGTGTGTGTGAGTGCGATATATACTTGTGTGTCTGCCGCTTGACCTTGCTTCATGATGTGGCAGAGTGTTGGGTATCAGGCAATCAGCTGTCAGTGCGGAAGTAGCAGTTCAATTATTCATCAACCCACAAATCCAGTTCTTTGCTTTGCATTTGGTTATGAAGCACAGCAGGAACTGTAAAATGCCACACCCACACAACCACACACCCACACACCCACACACCCACACACCCACACATATTTATACAAATTTGTATATGTTGCAAAATGTGTGTGGATGGCTGACCAACTGCGTGCTGGCCATCTCCTTGGCCTCGGGCATTTACATTTTAAATTGCAGCAATCCGTATATTTGCGCTCCCTGGCAAAATGGCCTCTAAATACGCGCTACAAATTTGTAAATAGCATTTTTTGGTATTTCTTTGAAAAAATTTGAATTTGGTTTGCATAACACACACACACATTCCCTAACACATTCTTGCACACACACACACGCAGACGCACATACCACAAAAGCTGTGAGAGAAATTTAGAGGCTTGCATTTCTGCGGCTTCAAACTTTCACATGCCTGCAGCCTGCCGCCTGCCGCCTGCTGCCTGCTGCCTGCCGCCTGCTGACGAGGACAACAACAACTCATGTGGTCCTGATCCTGCACCGCATAATCACGTATCAGCGTTCACCACTCCGCCCGCCTGTCGTCTGGAATAGCAACCAGCAAGGCCACCAAAAATAAAATGTATAATTTTAGCAGCAACGCCGCGTTTAATATGCCTCAAAATAAAGCTACAAATTTGGTATTTTTTTTTTTTTGGTATTATTTATTTTTTTTCCACAAGTTCAAATACATTTCACGTGGAATGTCAGAGGGCAATGCGATGTCTCTTGGCTTTGACCTGCAGTCGCAGACTGTGGTATTCCTTCAGCTTGTTTTTTGGCTTGGCTTATCTTGTTTCAGTCTCTGCCTCAAATGAATAAAAGATAACGGAATAATTTTGACACTCGAAGTAAATTTAGATGTCCTTCAACTCGGTGAGTGGCTAACGCGCACAGGCAGGGATTTTAAATGAGGATTTGTCGTAGACGAGTCGCTAATTGAAACTTTTGGAATTTTCATAGGTTTCAATGTCAGAGAAGCTGTCAAAGGAATACGTTAGTTATTCAAAACTAAAATAAATCCTAGTATTCATAAGTTAGCCAGGACATAACAGTTTCGCCCCTTCTTGGTAGGTCTACCATTTATTGATTTGGATGATTGATTTGAGGCTTAATGATTTATAGGACCAAAGCGAGTAGGTTCAAAGCTTTCAACAAGTCGCAGGACTAAATCACTCACTTTAAGGATTCGTTACGCTTGACCGCTCACTCGCTTGTCGTCCTTTAAGAACCAATAACAAGTGTTACGGTCCTTTATACAAGTCTAGACTGTTAAATTAATTTTAGAAATAAAATTTTTGAAGTCAACACTTAAATCTATTAATCACTTCTACTTTATGGGGTATTAGGCTCGAAAAAGTCCTTAAGGTGTTATAAATTCTACTGGTTTTATGGGTCAATATGAATGTTCACTAAGCATAGCATTATTATTGTCTTTTTTTTTTAATTTATATTTAAAAAATATAAAAATTTACTTTCCTAAATTTATTTAAATAATTATTAATATTTGCATCCAGTTTTGTGCTCATTAAATAAACTAATTTTTAAATAATACTTAACTAACTTTTATTTTAGATAATTTAAGCTAGGAAATTTAAAAAATTTGTAAAACAACTGTAATTATAATAAGTAGTGGTATTAAAGTACTAAATAGTAATAAATATTTAATGAATGTAAATTTGAAACTTTTACAATTTATAACATTTGAATTGCAGCTATAAAAATTATTAATAAAAGATTTGTGCTTTATTCCGCTTATGCAGAGAAACCACAAACTTTTTCACAAATAAAAAAATCGTTAAAAACTATTTACAATCTGCTAATGTATCCACGATGAGGGTTTTTTTTTGTTTTTAATGATTTTTTATTTAGTTATTATTATTTACTAATTTTTTAATTATAATATTCATCAAAAGGTTGTTTCCATATTCGTATTTGTGGGAAAAACTATGATGAATAAATTTGACGCTCAAAAGTAGGCAACATTTTTTTTTAATAAGCAGAAGCTAGTGTTATTTTCTTTGCTGGTGATTGAATTTTATTTGATTGATATATAAGATGAATATTTAAATTAACTTAATAATATAAATAACGGAAATAATATACCTGAAACATTTCAATTAAATTAGATTTGGCGTTTAGCGTGAATACCCCTCCGACGTCTGAAGAGAATTCATCCCAGCGACCTGCCCACTACTACAACCTACTACCTACTACTACCCAAAGTCACTGGCGCCCAGCCCAGCTGAGCCCTAATTTTCAGTCGCTTAAAGAGAATTTATCCCTTTGATCTTCCTACTCATAAGATCAGTTAAGACTTCACTCAATTATTTTTGTATATATAAGGTTAATTAAAGTTAAGCTATTGTCTTTACTTCCTTTCCCTATTTGAAGCGCCGGGCCGAGTTCAAAAGGCACTGAACAGTTTCCGGCAAAGTAACTAAATAAATTATAAAAAAAAAATATAGCGTGCTTTTATTACTTTTTTTTTATTTTCCTGTGCTAAACATATATTTTGTTACCTAAGCTGCAACTTGACAAGTCATACAGATAACATGTTTTTAATTAAATCAAATTTCCATTTAATTTTTCTGCTTTAAATATATTTAAAAATAATTAATAACTTTCACTCAGACATTTTGACTTAATGCATTCGTGGAAAATGCTTCAATCGCATAAATAAATGCAGCCTGTTTCTGATAGCAGGTTAAATCCTTTATCCCAAAGGAAATCCGTCACAGGATCCGTCAAAAAGCACTCAAACAAGCAAGGATATAAATACGCATTGATAAGGTAGATCTGCTCATATATTAAATGTAAAGGTTTGAATTGAACTGTCAAAAAAAAAGGACTTTTTCCAATTTCCTGAAATTCTATGTGAATTTCTGATATAATCCTTGTTGTTTGATTTCATTAATTTGACATAAGAATTTAATAAAATATCGCGTTAATTAAAGGTAGCTTTTCAAGTTGTTCGAGAACTGCTCTATTTTAATAAAAGTTATGACAGCCTCTTAATAAAAACTGACAGGCAGGACTGTCGGATAAATTTTTATCTGGCTGCAAAATGTTTCATCATACAAACATTCCACGGAGCGGCACTTGTGTAATTTTTTAATTAACTTGGCGTGTATCGCACATATGAGCAGCGTTTTTTTTCCTTTTTTTCTGTTTTTAATTTTTTTATGGCGAAGGATTTGGTGCGTAAGATGAGCGAGAATTCAATTTAATGTGGCTAAAATACGATTACACGCACACGAGAAGTGGGTTAAAAGTATATTTTATTTATTGTTACATTTATCTCAAGGCTTTAGGGAGTTCATAACTTGTGCGAGAGTCTTAAAGTTTCCAGAAACAAATTGGTTGCAAAGTTTAAGATTTAAAAGTACTCACATTTTTATTAAACGCGTCTTAAACCAAAAAAAAAAAAAACACATACATATAAAACTTTGTGTAAATTTAAGATTTACGCGTTGCGTTTGGTTTAATGTCTGGGTAAAAAAGGCGACCATCTCCATATAAGGAAATATATGTGCATACCATACATATATGTGTATACCATACATATGCGAGTATGCCATACATATATGTGTATACCATACATATGTGTGCATACCATACATATGTGTGCACAACAATGTACATGTGTGTGTATTGGCTTGTGTATATCCCTGAATATTGCGTATACGTCACGTAAACTGTCGCTTCCAGCTTTTCCATTGCATACTTTTAGGGGACTCGCTACTCGCTACTGGACCAACGCGCCAACTGTTGAATATTTTAGCTGATTTGCAATTTTTATGTGTAGGTAAAACGTGTGGGACGCCCGACTAACACAGAGTGAATCAAAAGGAAGTAGAAATTGGAGTGAGCCACAAGCTGTGACCGGTGGGCAGTAGGCAAACATTCCTCTAGGCAGAATTGGGTTATTTTTGTTCCTTCTGTGCTTCTGTGTGTGTGTGTGTGTGTTGCTTATATAAATTGTATTGTACGGGGGAAAGTGTTGGGCACTCATAATTTATTTTGTGAAAGTAAAAGTGCAAAGCATTCCTGACAGGACACTTGGTTACGTGTCACGAGTCACGAGTCACGGGCTCTCAACCACGCACACACATGTGCCTACACACACACACACACATTCCCTGTTATTGTTGCCTGCGCTCTCTTTCATATGCAAATGTTTGCCATTGTCCTTACGGTCTCTGTTTATTGTTCTCATCCTTTTAAGCGGACAACGTTGATGTTGTTATTCCTTCTGTGGCTGAAAGTCGCAAACGCAAACGCACACCCACACACACACACACACACACACAGTCGCACATTTTACAGTCATGACCAGCCGCAAAATTGACGCATGCACGAATCTTCATCAAAGCGAAGTTTAAAGAACAGGAAATCACCTCACACAGGACGAGGATGCATAATCATGTTGACAATGCCAAAAATAACGATCCGAACGTGTCCTTAACGCTTTAATTGACACACAAGTTGGCACACAAGTGTTGAAGGTGGCCGGCCCTCTTTAAAAATGCTTTGCATATCCTGTTGACATAATATTTTAGAGCATTCTAAAAATGTCGAAAGCCACGCACGACTGTCCCATAATTGTACATCCCAATGTAGGCGTGCGTGTCTGTGGACTCGTGTGTGTGTGGTTTGTTATCAGAGATATGGCCACAAGGGCAGCAGAGCAGTGGAGCAGCAGAGCAGCAGCTGCCACTAAGCAGTAGATGCCACAGCTGGCCCTACTCATATGTCTGCCGCACTGCGTCTGCCTTCCGCATGATTTTGTATTTGAAATTATTTCCGAGTGCAGCAGCAACAAAGGCAAAACTTTATATGTGCACATGTGTGTGTGTGGGTGTGTGTGTGTGTGTGTGTGTGTGTGTCATGCAATAGGCAGACATATTTGTACTTTATAAAGCCGCTGGCTTTTAATGTGAAAACGAAAGAGATGAAAGTATGAGAGCATTTTGTTTTAAATGCCAAGCTAACAATAGAAAAGAAGCATCCTTATCAAGGACACCAGCAATTGCATGGTGCCGTACAAGAGATGCCACTGTGGGGCAGGTCTCGTTGCTGTTCCCGTTCTGCTTATTGTTGTTGTTCTTCTTGTTGTTGTAAATGTTACTATCATTGTGGATGTTCTTGTTGTTGCTATATTACTTTTGTTGTTGTTGTTGTTGTTAATGTTGCTGTTGTTGCTATTATGTGGGCGAGTCTGGCAATGGCAGAGCGAAAAATGCTCGCAGCACAGGAAAGTACTTTGCTCAATTGTTGTTACTTTTGTTCTGATTGTTTGTGGGTGTGTGTGTTAGATGTGTGCCCGCTGCATGTGTGTGAATGTGACTGCCAGCGTGAGTGTGAGTGTGAGTGTGCCTGTGAATATGAGTGTGACTGTGAGTGTGTGTCTGTGTGTGTGTCTACTACCATCTAGATAGAGGAAGTCGCTCTTAGCACGAGTGGTTGGTTTTGTTGCCTCTGCTGCTTCAGACTGACGGTCGGCCAGGGTTGTCTGTGCCGCTAATTCCAGCTGAGTTCATAAAAAAAAAAACCGCTAAATGAGTGGAGGATTTTTAGCTTTTATTTTTGCTAGATTTAAGTGGCGCTTATTTGTATAAAGCTGCGTGGTTTGATTTATGGCTAACAGAATTATGCACTTTTAGTTTCAACTCTCCTTCTGGTCAAGTCCTGCTGAAAATGTAAACTCTGTTTATGAGTCCTTTAAAATAATTGTTTACATTTTTAATAGACTTTCCACAACTTGGCTATTATTCATTTTTGGCTTGCTTAGATTTGGCTTGGGTATGAATGATTTCTCTGTGAAAAGTTGACAACTCTGATAAATTGCAACAGTCCAACAGACTGCAAGCTGCGCATCCTGTGGCACGTGGCACCATGGCCCTTGGAATTTTAGCTACTGGCGTCTATCAGCTGCATACACCTTTTGGCTTTTGTTTTTGTTGCCTTGCTGCCTGGCTGCTTGGCTGCCTGAGACCAAGACCTTGAGCGACTCTGCTGTGCTTAGACGGTCTGCAGCTGATTGAAGTCGCCTCCAAGTATGCAACACAAATAAGAACTTTTCCTGGCGCACACCCACACCCACACAAGCACACACACACACACGCAACAAAACGGAGGAGAGATAAACAGAATGCGCAGCTTCATTAGCGTTAATTGATTACATGGCCCGAAGAAGTAAAAAGCGACGACATTGACAAACGAAGCGCAAAATTGCAGACAGACTTTGGCATGCGGGTGACGGCAGGCAGCAGTTAGCAGGCGGCAGGCGGCAGGCGGCAGGTGGCAGGCGGTAGGCGACAGGCGGCAGGCGGCAGGCGGCAGGCGACAAGGCAGCAGTAGGCGGATAGAGAGGATGAGGACTGTGCTGGGCGTGACGACAGTTGTTGGCGTGACAAACTTTGCTTTAGCTGATGCAGTTGGAACCGAGCCGAGCCGAAGACTATGATTACCATGAAATCACGTACACGGCACGGTCTGAATTCCCTTCGAGTCAATCACCTGAGTTGATAACCAATGACTTTGGCCTTTTGCATGCCGAGCATCGAGGACTTTTCGACGACCTTCGCCAACGATTGCTATCGGCAATGGCATCGGCATCGGCAAAGGCAACGACAGCGGCAGCGGCAGCGGCTGTGGCAGCGGCAGCGGCATTGTTCCTGCTTCGGTCAAAAAAGGAATGTCATTTGCCATTTGCATAGCAGAGTGTACAACACCCCCCTTCCCTCACCAACCCCTCTCCACATCGCCATCACCCTCAATCTCGTTCACTCCTGCACACAAGCACATAAACAGAAAGTTCCATATATTTGTGTGTGTGCGTGTGTGTGTGTGTGTGTGTGTGTGTGTCTGTTGGTATTATGCTTGTTGCCCAAAAAAGTGTGCTACATAAGCTGCGTGACTCGTTTTGAATGCGAAAGTCTTTTTGTTTTTATACTCGATACCCATTCAAATGTCCTGGGAGGGTATATCAGATATGGCGGGGATGCACGTGAGTGGTTAAAGATATTATCAGAGCTGCCAAGTCATTCCATTCAATATTGACGTTTAATGTCAATGAGATTCATATCATTCCTTCACGATTTTAGAAGAGTGGACTTTTTGGTGTTGTCCTTAGACAAATTTGGTTGCCCTCAAGCTTTGAAAAGGTTCCTTAATTTGATTATAAATTGATGTCAGGCTCGAGGAGTAACTAGTCAGTCAGCGGATATGCTCAAGCAGAGAGAATACACAATTTGTCTTTAAGCGTGTGTGTGGTATATTTAGCACACACACACACATATATTTTTATATATATAATATGTATGTATTAGTGTAGATTGGAGTACTTGCAGGTACTTGGTGACATGTAGTCGTCCCTCCTTGACTTAAGAACTCTCACTTCTCGCTTCTTCCTTCGGTTCCGGAATGGATTTTTATGGCAGCTGCGAAACGCACCCAAGTACACTCGAGTGTGTGAACGCCGGCACATTTTATGGCATTTTGATGCTTAATATGCCTGCAATTTTGTACTTATTTTATTTACTTGGTACACCCTCACATATATGAGTGTGAATGTGCATGTGTGTGTGTGTATGTGTGTGTCTATATGAATAACTGATTACGGGACAGTCGCCCAGACTACAGACTCGCCTTATACATTTAAAGATTCCCCCTCTGCCAGCACTGTCCCCTTTGCCACCAGTGTCCCCTCTGCCACCACTGTCCCCTCTGCCACCACTGCCCCCATTAGCGGCAATTACGCACTTTACAGAGAATAGAATTTGATTATGCGAGTTTCGCATGAATAAATATTTAATTTTCAATTTAAGCTCAGACGAATGTTAAGCATCTTCAAGTGTAAAAGTCATGGGTCCTTGGCTATTTTTACACACAAAATCACCCTCACACATCAAACACATTATCGACTTATGCACTTACGCACCAATAAATTTATAATCTTATGATTATATCCCGCAGACGGACAAACGTTACCGTTTGGCTTTTATGGTCAGTCCCAGCCCCCAGTCCCGGTTCCCATCTCATGCCCAATCCAAGTTCGAGTTCGAGTTCAAATCCGAAACACAGTCCGATTCCCTCCGTGTCCGTGTCCCAGTCCGAGTCTCAGTCCGTGTGCCCGACCAACTCCCTGTTCCAGTTCCAGTTCCAGTTCAAGTTTCACATCGGGGTCCGTAAATAACAAATTTAATAAGCCAAAAATGTGAGCCAAAAAAAAAAATACAAAAAAAAAAATATAAAGAAGCCAAAAAATAAAAGAGACCTCAGACTGACCCTCGATAGCCACATAAGCAGAATATGAAAAGCGAATGATAACTGTATTAAAGGAAACTTGAAATTACATTTGCAAAGATTTTCAAAAAGATTTCGTCCCTCTCGTTGGGCATTTGGGTTTGAATAAAACATAAGGACATTATTCCCTATGTAAATGCAAATTGAACAGTATAAACAATTAGAGTAAAAGCATTAATTTAAATGATTGACGAGATTGAAGCCAGGTTATTGAGTGAGCACACAATTGCAAGGACATCAATATTGAAAATGATTTCCTTGCATTTTCTTTTTCTTTGAAAAATTGTTTTCTTTTTTTTTTCCCGTATTTAACTTTAAGATCTGTGGGATTGTTTTTTGAATTTTATTGTTGCATAAATAAATATAAGAGTTGTTTACTTTTAAGGTGCGAGGGAACAACTCAAGCAGCTGAGGTGCAAAGCAAAGCAAAATAAAACACAAGGATTCAAGGATTTCAGTTAATTACAAAATCACTTAAGTATGTGCATATCCAATTGAATCCTTCTTCATGTAACAATTTTAATTTATGCCAAAAATTAATATATAAAAAAAACAAGAATAAGATATATATATAACTCCTGAATGTCCTTTCCCATAAAACCTTTCAAGTCACAAATAAATTTTTAAGACTCTTGAGCTTGACCCATGGCTCAAAGCTGTTGCAGTGGGGTTGCCTGATATTTAAAATAAAAAAATTAAAAATATCGCTTTATAAAAAAAAAAATAAGAAAATATAAATATAATAAATATAAAATAAATTAAAATTAATAAAATAATAAATATTAATATTGTATAATTCATAGTAATTTCTAAATATGCTTTCCCCTAGAAGGCCCAAGGCTATAAAAGTGGAGCTGCCTGATAGCTAATATAGTAAAAGTAATTTTATTTTATTAAATTAACTATATAACAATTGAAAAATTAAAAAAAATAATATAAATGAATATTGTATAAACTCAAATAATTTTCAAATATCCTTTCCCATGGAGCCTTCTCCATCCCACAAATTAGTTTTTAAGACTCTTAAGCTTCAACCATAGTCTAAAGCTGTCACAGTGGAGATTTCCGATAGTTACAGCTAAAAAAATAATTTTACTTAAAAAAATAAATTATCAAATAATTAAAAATTAATAAAATAATAAAAAATAATAGTTTATAATAAAATATAATTCCCAAATGTCTTTTTTCTTTTAACCTTGCCAGTCACAAATTAATTTTTAAGACTCTTAAGCTTGAAGGCTCAAGGCTCAGAGCTGTCACAGTGGAGATTTTTGATAACTACAACTAAAAAACGACTTTAACTTTACAAAATAAATAAAATTAAAAATAAAATAAAATAAATAATAAAATAAAGAAAAATAATAATAATATAAATTAATATTGTATAAACTAAAATAATTCCCAAATGTCCTTTTCACGCCACAAATTAGTGTTCAAGACTCTCAAGCCTGAATCAACCCTCAAGCCTGTCACAGTGGAGATTTCTGATAGTTACAACTAAAAAATGAATTTAACTTTACAAAATAAATAAAAAAAAATATAATAAAATAAAATAAAAATTAATTTAAATAATATAAATTAATTCTATATAAACTAAAATAATTCCCAAATGTCCTTTTCACGCCACAAATTAGTTTTCAAGACTCTCCTCGCCTGAATCAAGGCTCAAGGCTGTCACAGTGGAGCTTCCTGATAGCCGCAATTGAGTTGCTTCCATTCGATTTGCCAAAAATTGCATAATATCTTTCACAGTTTGAAATTAAATTCGATTCGAAGTTTTGAGCTGTTCCATTCAATTCGATACGAGGTCAAAGGGAAGACCAAAAATGTAATCAAATATCCATTGTCCGTGCTGGGAAACAATTTAAACTTTCGACAAATGGCATTCACCTCGAGTTGCCCTGTGTCCCATGTCCATGTCCATGTCGATGTCCATGTCCTGGATGCCTGTTTCCGTCTAGTTACCCTTTTCATGGCTCCGATCAAATATTTAGAAGCAAAAGGAAATATGAAATCACATATTGAATGGCCGTCGTGTGTGGCGGACAATTTAAGTTTTATTTGTCCTGGATCATTGTATATGTATAATACGATTTGGTCTCCAATTGTCAACGAAGGTCACATCCTCATCCCATGAGCTTTACCCCATACTGAGTGTATGTGTGCGTGTGTGTGTGTGTGTTGTGTGTGCCTGTGCGTATTGGTTTCTGCCTGTCTGCCCAACTTAAAGTCCTTGCCGAGATCCGTCAGGCATATTGAACAGAGTCGGAGCATCGCTTGTGGACGCCGCTCGACAGAAAACACATATTTGCTATTTGGCTGAGAGGCGATGACAATGGATGGCGGGGAGGTTCAAGAAAACAAGAAACCATACACGTCTGGCTACAACAACAACAACAACAACAACAACAACAACAACAACAACAACAACAACAACCACAACTACAACCGTAAGAGCCGCAACACACAACCCGCTGGGCTGTTTGGGTTTAGTCTGATATTCGATTTGTGGTCTATATATTTGCCGCTGGCCAACACAGCGGGACAAGAAACTGAGCCATGACAATTGAAAGGTGGCTTTAAAGGGGATGCCAATTGTAGGTGGGTGGCAGGCGGATAGAAGGATGGGAGGATGGGAGGATGTGTGGGTGGGCCTGAGCATCCATAAAGCGACATGTGCAACAAAAGTGATTATCTAAATATTGGAAAAATGTGAAGTAGACACCAAACTGGCCCAAACGGAAACAACGGAGCAAAGCGGCCGTTAAGGAGCAACACGCCCAACGCTGCATATCCTCCCACAAACACACACACACACATAAACTGATTCTAGGAGTACGTGTACTTGTGTGTGACAGTATGTGTGCCGGTGTGTGTGTGGCTGTCCTTCATTGGCGTGTGTATGCGCATGTTGTTTTGGCCACGCTTCATAACATGTCAATATACTTAAACTCCCAGCGCCATTAAAGTCAAATGTTCCGTGGGGAATTTCCAAAGCAAGGACAAACGAGGTGTGGGCTAGGTGGGGGCAAGGCCAATGGTTGAGGGGTCCCCTTTAGCAACTACTTTATACACCCTTGAATTTGTGTATCAAAATGTGTCAACTGACGACTCTGACTATTCTGGTTGATGGCTCCTAGACAGCTTCTAGGATATCTGCAGGCTGTGCTCCATGGGAGCCTTCCGTACGCTTCGCTTTAATATGTTTTGACGTACATTTTTGGACGCACTGTAAATCCAAATCACATAAAGTCAGCGGCAGGAGGCAAAACAAAGTGTGAAAAGTGGATAAACTGAGGGGAGGGGGAGGAGTGGCAAAAGTGGGAGAAAAGTGTAAAAAAACAAGGATAACAAAAAGGAAAACAAAATATGTACAAAAAAGAAAAGCAAATGTTGAAAATCGAATTTTCCAGCATCGTTGGCTAAGCAATATACATGTTATCCTGTCGGCAGGAAGATGGCACAGTTTCGCATTGCCTGCCAGGACATGCCATCATTTCAAGGTATATTAAAGCTCCTGTTTGTACACATTTGCATGCAGGTGAGCGACATTTTATGTATTTATTTGTACATTTGTATTTGTATTTGTGTTTGCATTTGTATTTGTATTCAATCAGCGTCGAGCGAGGCGCCAAAAAAGCAGGACGAGGAAAATAAAAAACAAGCCATAAGAAGGACGAACGATTTAACAACAAAAGCCAAAAGCTGAGCAGCGCATGTGAAATGTGAAGGCAAATCAAATAAAATGAAATAAAATAATGGCACTGGGTTGCAGCCATTTTACAGGTGTGTGTGTGTGTGTGTGTGTGTGTGTATTTGTGTGTGTATATGAATGTCCTGTCAGCTGCCATTTACCAGTGTTGCGGGGGTAAACAATCACCTTTCGATTTAATGGTGTTGATGTATTGCTACCAAATACGACAACAAAATTTCAATAGCTAACACACACACACACACACACACACACACACATGTGTGTGCACCTACACCCTTTTCGCTTAACTAACGAACTCAATTCCTATTCTGACAAACACAAATGTGAAGGCTTATTAAATAATGAGAGCCGATTTCGACAATTGGTTATTACAAAGCCATCAACATGGGCGGCACTATATACGATCCTGGCAACTGTTTATTACGATGTCATCAGCCTAATATGATATATTACGCTATGCGGGAGAGAGCGAGAGAGAGAGAGATTACTGAAACTAGACATATCTTTAATGTTGCGAGCAATAATGATGAAAATAAATAACTGTCTACTAGGAGCTTTGCTTCCACACATGTCCTAGACCTCGTTGTCATGAGAGGCAATAACAGCAGCAGCGACAACAACTGGAACAGCAACAACACTCATAACAACAACAATAGCATGAGCATGAGCAACAGCCTGCGGAGGCCTCAGCTTCCAACCAGGCCAAGTCCTTCTCGACCAACCAGGCAACGCTCCATTTGCTCGTTAGATTCATCGCAGCAGCCGTAATGAAGCTATAATTAGATAAGCGCAACAGCAGTCACTCCGTCACTCCGTTACTCCGTCACTCCGTCACTCCGTTACTCCGTCACTCCGTCACTCCGTCCCTTAGTCGCTATGTCAGTCAGTCATCTGCCTGACAGTCAATCAGTCTAGCAATCTGACAATCTGGCAGTCTGACAGTCCGACAGTCTGAAGGTCTGCCAGTCTGACAATCCATCAGTCTGGCAATCAAGCCAACCAACTAACCAGCTGCGACAACGTTGCAGGCTCTGTCGTTGCCTGTGTCACAGGTGTGTATCTCATGGATACACACACACACACACAACACATCCTAACGTTACCTACGCCCTCCCCACCCACCAATCGTGCTCCTCGCTTTCGCTGGCTTTGTATTTTTATCCAGAAAGGAGGAAAAAAAAGAGAGACAAGAAAAAACGTGCAGTAAATGTAACAAACGTTTGACTAACCAAATTCCGAGTGACAGTCAGTGGGTGTCGTTGGGATTGGGAATAAGGACACCCGCGGAGGCTCACAATGGACTCCTATATCTTATTGTGTTCAAGCTCCCGCTCTCCCTCTCTCCCGCTCTCCCTCTCTCCCGCTTCTCTTTCCCTCTCCCCCTCTACTCACTTTCACTCCTTGTCCCTGTTTATCGCTCCACTTTGTTTGTCAGTTCGTTTCTGTGGTATTCAGTGTGTGAAAGTGTGTGTTAACGCTTACATGTACATACTGTTGTGTGCGTCCATGTGTGTGTGTGTGCGTGTGCCTGTGCGTTAGTGCGTGTGTCTTGTCAAAACTAGGCGACTGTGCGTATGCGTTATTTGAAATGAGCCCTGACGCCAGTTGAGCAAATAAAGTTACTTCAAGAGTTCGATTAAATTTGCGGCTATTTTGACAGATGCACAATAAATGTGATTGAGGGTCAGCAGTTAATTAGTTTAAGTCACCGTTACAATTATATACCGTTACATTTTGTGCCATTACAAATGCATACCGTTACAGTTATTTACAATGCTTAATTAGCTATCGTAATTGAGTTAATTAGCAGTCACATATGAAGTCTTTCAATTATTCATTCCGTTGGCCTGGATAAAAATCAAAGGATTTATTGAGGGCATTGAAATCAATTAAAATCGATCGATGACAATAAATCGATAAGTTCTGGAAAAATTAAAAATTGCATATCCTTTAAAAAACAAACAAAAAAAAGTAGTATCTTATGTATAGAAGAGTATCTGTAGAGTTGTTTTAAAGTCCTTGCCGCATGCCTTTCAATTAATTGAATATTGCACACATTCTCAAGGACACATCCAGCCGACAAACCTTCCTTCCGGCGACATTTATCCCTTAAATTGCATGCCATTGCAATGGATGTCTATCAGGTATAATTCTATTATGGCCTCTTGCCTATGCCCAACCGAATGTGGTATATGTAGATTCCCTTTCATCCTGGCAAATAGCAGCTTAGAATTTCCTGCTAATGGTCTTGTTAGACGCATCCTTGTGGGCAATTAGGAGCCAGGCATGGAATAGCAAAGTGAAGGTAAAAGGAAAATAAAAGCCCACACTAAATAGTCGATACGATGAAAATCAAATCAAATGCCGAGACAGACATCTTTTTCTGCTTCGTCTAATCCTGGAGGATGACTGGCTTGTTTCGTTTTGGTTGGGCCTGACCATCAATCAGACAATCACTTAATTAACCAGTTCAAAAGCCATTGACAGCCAACAACAACAACAACAACTTCAATGGAAGAATGCCAGAAAAATTGGCAAACTTTTTCGATTCCTTCATCTTGAAAACTTTGCGTTTGCGTTTCTTGAGTTCTCCCCATTTGGCCAAGAAAACAAAGAAGCCGCACACACATTTGGCTCGATGGCTCGATGGCCTGATGGCTCGATGGATATAACGGTTTAAATGGATGTAATTAAAAGCCACTGAAGCGAAAACTTCCTAACAAGTCATCAAAATATTATTTCATATAATTCAGTCCGAAAGTTTATATTGTAAATAAAACCTACGATTTGGCTTGGGCACAGGTTGAGTTCAGGTCCTTCTGCCGAATCCTATTTTTTGTCCCAACTGCGAACTGAAAGTTCATGAAATATTCAAATTGCGACCGCAGTTTACACTTGTACTGCAAACTTACTAACGATTTCGATGGATGTGTGGGGGAGTGGGTGGGTGAGTGGGTGGGTGAGTGGGTGGGTGAGTGGAAGAGTGATTGAGTAGGGGAGTGGGTAACTGGATGGATGGGTGGATAATTGAATGAGTGAATGTGTGGGTGGCTGTGTGTTTGATCTCAGCAACTATGATGCTTATTACCCAGACTCCACTCAAACTTTCCCTTGAGGACTCAACCGAAGGACTGAACAATAATAATGAGAAAAAAGCTCCACTTAATGCACAATAAATCGGACCGGAGGACGTGACACTTGGCCAGCTTAATTAAAATGGAAACCAATGATGGAAAGCTCACTTAAATGCATGCACACACACACACACACACACACACACACGCACACGCACAAAGAGCAGCACATGCAATGCAGCACACTTCGAAGCACAGTCCGAGTCATAAGAATATGTATATATATAAATATATATATAACTGTCTAAAAGCTAGTCTATTAATAACTTAAGCTGTATTTGCATTTATGATAAATTTCAAAATAATTGGGAGAAATTTTAATTGATTTAAATTTCTTAATTAATTTAAGCTGATCATCGGGTAAGTTGATAACCGAGACGCAAAAATACCAATTAGTCTGCCTTAGCCTTGGCTTAGTAGTAATTGGAAATTTATTTTAATTAATTGAAAGTGAAATAAAGCAATGAATAAAAATAAATAAATTAAATTTTAATATATTTATATATTAAATAAAGTATAAAAATAATAGTTTATTTAAGTCATAATTCAGATTGAAGAAGTGCAAAAGTAAGTTAATAAAATTCAACCTCTGGCTTAAAGAGTCGCATGTAGAAAACAAATAACTTTAATTTAACTTTGTTTTTTATGAATAAAATTTTAATTGAAATAACAACTTTTATATTTGTAAATAAAGTTGAGAATCAATATAACTGAAGAGGAAATAAATGTATATAAATATATCTCGGGGAATACTCACAGCTCACAGTTTTATTAAAGCTTGGGGAGGCACGCATCTATTTTGGTTTGTAAAATGTTAATTTTGTATTTGGAAAATCACTCAAGGATATAAGAAAGTCGTGAGTTATTTTCGGGCCACTTCCGCACAAATTATACATGAGGGCAATGTCATAGGGGGAAAGGAGACTTGAATGAAGGACCAAAATGCTAAGCTGGCTGGATAAACATGCCCAGCCAGTGGCCTGAGAGCCACTTTAAGCATAGGAAAACTATTAAAATTTATGCGTGAATATGCCCAAAAGGAGGCAGTGCTTTCAGAGGGGAACGCACGGGGCTGTTGTCAGTGGGCATAAGACAAAGGACTGAAAGCGGACAGGACCAAAGGAAAAAAAAATGATGTAGGAAGACAAGGACGAAAAGCTACTTGAAAAGCTGAAAGACAAACAGTCGCGGCAACAGTGGTCCACACACACACACACACACACACCCACACACACGCAAAGGACACAGAGAAGTGAAACGGGGAGCAGGGGAGGGTTCATGGTAATACCGAAAGGCGCCCACAAGGAAGTGGGGAAGGTGCCACAAGGTGACGGTTCGATGAAGTTGGGACACCTGCTGACATGCTACAGGCGGAACATAATGGGCCCGTGGGCTGAATTTCACAAATCCTAACCACGTACTTAATGGCAACGATGAAATAGAGATGAATATTAGGATTCCGTATAACGGCAATGATCCTGAAACTGATGAAACTCCTAACAGAGGAAGCGATTCGATGTAATACCTCAAGGATTGTGAGCTTAAATCTGCTTACAAGCCACTCCTGGAGATAATATCGAATGGACAACAAATTGTTTTATATACTATATATGATACAAAGGTCAGTTATTATAGAGCGGGATTTGAAAGAAGAAGTTTTAGGAATTAAAAAGGCTTTGGGCTAAGTAAATGCTTACCAGGATTTTGGCCCAGAGCCCCGAGGACAAACCTCGCACTCGGCGACGACTTAATGCCTTCAAGTTGTAAAACACTTAGCGGTTATTTCGTGTATATATTTTTTCTTCTCCTTTAAGCGGTACACACAGACACACAATTATGCACACACACACACATACACACACACACACACTCACACTCACAAAAACACGCCAAAGAGGAGCAGCGTAGGACAAACAACAACAACCCACAACGCACAACTTCGCGCGTGCCAAGTTTTGTGGAGATAATTTAAAGCAATTTAGGTGCAAATTTGCTACGTTTTTGGTTGAGTACCAGGAGCAAGGAGCAAGGAGCGCCTAGTGGCGCGCACAGGTGTGCACTGGACGTGTCTCGCGACCAAGTTGGTAAATTGGCGAACTGTTGTTGACGCCAGTACTTTATTGCTGCTGCCAAGCGCGTACACAACCGACAGAAGCAAAGAACAACGCACGACTGCGGTGCACGAGCGATGTCGATGACGAGCACGAGGACGAAAACGATGACGGCGCTGGCAATGGCGATGGCGATGGCGATGGTGACGAACTAGAAATGCCGAGCACCAACAGCAGCAGCACCACCACCAGAAGTTGCCTTTTGGCCCACTGACTGAAGGGCTTCGACGTTAGTTAAAAGTAAGTAAAAATATGAAAAAGAAGTAACAAAAATAGCAACAACTGCGACGTCGGCAGAGGCAGCGGCGGCGGCAACGGTGGCGGCAACGGTGGCGGCAGCGATGGCGGCAACGGCTGCAACAGCGACAAATAAATAGCTAGTAGATTATTCGTACTAGCACCCGTTTCCCCGTTACTTTATATACGCTCTCATGCCTAATCCGACCCTCGATCCGCGTTCCTCGCCGACACCGACACCCACACTACGACCATTTTTGAAGTCAGCCTGTGTGTATGCTACGAAAAATTGACAGCTACTGCAAAGGGGACACATTTGTTGGAAGGCGCCTTTTTTGTGTTTTTTGTTTGTTCTTTTTGTGTTTCTTTTCTTTTCTTTATTTTTTTATTTTTTTCTTTTTTTTTTTGGGTAAGTAATTTTTGCTGTTTCTATTTAATTTATGACTCGTGTTTTGCTTCTGTTTTTCTTGTGTTATTTGTTGTTTTTGTTTTGTGCCGTTTTTTTTTTTTATTATTTGTCTTTTATTAATTTGTTTATTTGTTCATTTCCCGTTGTCAGCCAGTTTGGTTTTTAAGAATTATTTTTTATGTACTTTTAATACAAGCGCGTAGGCAAACACACTTGCACGCAACAAATTGAGGAGCAGCTAGACAGCTTTATGCACTGTCACACACACTCCGGCCACACTTGTAAATGTTCTTTGTTGCTGTGTGCGCGTGTATGTGTGTGTGTGCGTGTGTGCGAGCGTGCTGCTTCCTGTTGCTTTGACCCAATGTCTTAGAGTAACTTTACAGGTCCTCTGATCTCCAAATGCACAGTTCAAAATTTGATTTTGCAGACACTTAAATATATGTATAAAAATCTTAGTCCTTCAAATTGGTCAAGTAATATATAAAATATTAAATAATCATTTTTATTAAATGTAAATACTAATAAAAAAATTTATTTTGTTTCAACTTGAATTTTTTTAAATTTTTCGTATTTTTTTTTTAGTTTTTTCATTTTTAAAAACATTTCTTAATTCTTACAGTGTACTATAGCCTCTGACTTAGTTGTCAGACAGGTAAATTTTACTTTCAAAGTTGCTGTTATGCCACTGCGGCAAGCACAGCATCGTCCTTTGGCTGGTTTAAGAGAGTTTCCGTTTGTTTTTATTTATAATGAAGTTGAGTTTATGTGCTGACGTTTATTTCACCTTTGCTGTCACTCTTCGGTTGTAGCCCTTAAAACAGTTTGTAAGGACTTTGAGCCATTCCTGCGGTAAATGCTACCGTCAACTAAAATTTCCATTCCGGCAGTTGTTGCTCACTTGAGGACGAGTGTTACGACGTTAGCAACCCATGCGTCGTACTGGACGAGAAGCATAAAGATAATGTAGTACGTATTTTGATATACCGTTTCAAGCCACTTAATAGACCACAAAAATTGCACAACCTTATAAAGCAGCCAAAGAGTAACAGCAAACCAACCAGCAAATGGCCACAAATGACACGTTTGGTGTTAAATGGAGGTCGTCGTTGAGTGTGCCAGTGTGTGTATGAGTATGCCTGTGTGTTTCTGTCACAGTTACATCTAAATTGTTTGTTCAACATGCATGTAGAGTAAACATAAATCCCATCGAGCCGAATGGGCAGGAGAAGAAAAACAGCGTCAACCCACAACTTCACAGTCTGTTCTGACCTGCCCTACTCTAACCAGCGGCAGGGCAATTAAAGCCCACGACGTTTACTATGTTTGGCGATGTTTGCAGGAGTGCGTGCGTGACAACTGCTTCTAAGCAACTTTGTGTCACCCAAGGCCTGTACTTGTGTGTGTATACGGCTCCATATATGCTTCATATAGCTCATTAGCAAGTTGTATATGTTGCCAGTCCCTAGAAAACAATAACAACTAGCATTTACAGCAAATTGATTTCTGCGATATTAACACAGACAAACCTTATCGCTTTCATTAAGGATTATTCATATAAGAGTTTGTCTGCAGGTGTCAGGTGCTTAATGCAATTATCGGAAATGAATCTTCATCCATATTTCTGTGATACTGTGATGATGAAAATAAAGTGTTCATCAAATATTTGATTCGTTTTTCCACATGTCATTCCTTAATTTTAAGACGTCCGCAAATTCTTTAGTTTCTTTTCAAACTTAAAGATATCCATTTAAGCGAAAAACTTGCCTTTTAGTTACATAAATTTATAAAATTTTAAAACTCAACTTAATTTTTAAAATAAACAATTCATTTATTTTAGCTAGCAAGAACGAGAACAAAAATTTAAATGCTTAGACCCGATTTTAAATGGAGATGTGAAATTTGTATCGATATTTGAATAGTGTATTTATTCTTACGATAGTATATTGTTAAGTTGATTCCTAAGTAGTCCTTAAAGACAATTATAATTGAAAATGATTAAATTGGCAATAGTTGTAACCCAAATATTTTAATCTTTTCTTAACCATCAAATTTCTTTAGAATTTCCTATTACAATTTTTAATATTAAGTATTAATTAAATACTTCTGAATCACAGTAACAACATGTAGGCAACTTTGACTGTATTTAAATGTGTTACAATAACAGAGTTTTTGCTAACAGTCCCATTGGAGTAAAACAAAACAGAATCGCGGAAAGCATTACAGAACACGCTTTAAAATGTGTAATGTAATTTAAACGTCACTAGTTGCGTGCGGTTTTTAAAAATACACACGGAATTAGATTTATTTTAAATAAAATATAAAACTGTTACAAATTCTACTACATAAAACTGATAATCTGGCTAATTTCTCTGACAATTGATCGCATACCAATTCAATTTCAAGGTAATAGTATTTTTTTGTGAATGAAAGAACCGTTATATCCACCATTTTTATTTCAGATTTCTTTTGAAGTGTGAGAAAACTTTTAATTATATTAAAATGAATGAAAAAAAGGAGTGCAAAGTGTGCATTGTTTGCGGTAATACAGCTGTATTAATGTGCCAACGCTGTGGCGAATTATACTGCGGTGGAATTTGTCAAGGGAAAGACTGGCGGAGTCATAAATATATTTGCAGCGTTATGCCGTAAGTTTAATTGTTCAATGAGCATTCAAAATGAAATAGATAGAAAAAAAAGACTACAAAAATATTCAAACGAATACTAAACACTTATACTGCATGAATTGTTAATAGAAACGAAAGAAAAAAAATCAAAAATATTCAAATGAAATCTGAAAACTCTGCTACCGCATGAATCGCTGCATTAAATTGTGTGTATAATTGTTTATTTAATTTTGGTTGTGCTATACTACATTTTTTATACTTTCTTTGTACTCTTTGATTAATAACAGAAGTTAATCGTGATGATAGTTTTTTTATGTGACTAAAGTACTTTTAATTTTTTTAGACCCTTAGTTGCTGCAAATTCGACAATAACTATGCGCAAACTATTAGAGAATCCGCATGAAGTTAACGAGATTGATTTAATGATGAGAAGTGTATCCATTGATAAAGCAGAGCAATTAAACGAAACAAAAACAAATGTACAATCAACGTCTCCTAAAGAATGGCGTAATTGTAAAATGCCACCTAAAGACGAAATCTTTGAAGCGTGCGTCTCATGCGTTGAGCAAAACGGAGTAATATGGGTAATGGATTTGGTCCGTGCTAAGGACCTGCTTAATTTAACTAATTTAATAACTCACAAAGTGAGAGATAAACCCTGCAGATTCGAGGAACTTGCTGTTGGAAACTTGGTAGGCGTCAGTGTTGATAGTAAAATATTAAGAGGTGAAATTCTTGCCTTGACACCTACACTACAATCCGCCGAGATGCTTCTTGTAGATTACGGGCCGGTGATAACAGAAGGTGTTCAAAATATATATTTGTTAGATTGTATACCTTTTAAGCAAACGGCTTTTGCATTTAGGGTTAAGTTGACTTCCGCCTTTAAGGACATTCAAATAAATAATGTTCTCTTCATGCGCTTATTGGGCAAGAAAACAACTGATGGCATTGAACAGGCAGAGCTCAATCAGAATACAAGTCTGCCCATTAGATTGCCCATGGGTACAATGATATTTGATTCTAAGGTGCGCATCGTCAAAACTTTTCTACGAGATCCTTACCATAAAGTGCCTCAAGTAGTGTTGCTGCAAGTCATGACTGATTATAATGCTTCCACAATCTTAAACACGATTCAATTGGATAAGCCTGAATATGGCACCCTCCAACCCTCCAATATGCCGCTAGTAATCGTTCATTCTAAGCAGGGTTACCGACGGGCCATTTTGCTTGATTCTGTTGAGGAGCCTTATTTTCTATTTCTGGTCTATGAAGTGGATGAGGGTCGCATTTATTTAACAAAAGAAGTGGGCCGTATGCCCGAGAAAATGTACAGCTTTCCATTTCAAGTATGTGCAGCTACCGTTGCCAAAAGCAGTGAAATTCAGCAGGAGCTTTTAAAACTTGACTTTCTCAAGATCAAAATTCTTGATCAATCCGAAAATTGTCACTCAGCTGAGGCATTACTTCAAGCTAATAACCAGAAACCGTGCTCTGTACGCTTGAGCACCTTCTTTGGCCGAATGGCAGATGTGGGCCACAAGTACTGGCAGGAGCCCATCAAAAACCATAGTTTGGTTTACATTTCGAATGTTATAAGCTTTAAAAAAGTGTGCATCAGTTCTGTTGTGACCAAAGAGTATGCTGAAATATTTAAATTTTTAGAATCAAAGTGTTTACCCTTTGCCAAAGCACTAAGTTCTATCCCCAATGGCTCCCTTGTTCTGGTTGTCTGTCCAGAATTTGGTAATTACCGTGCCGAGGTAAATAAATTGAAATTAAATATGTTTTTTTTTATGATAATTATATTTTATTTTTTTTCAGATTGTAAGGAGCGACGAAAATAAATACTGTGTGCGTAACATTGACAATGGAGTAATGAATCTGGTGCCGTTTAAATGCCTACGTATGTCTTGTCCTTTCTTGGAGTATTTGCCGGTTAGCCTTTGTGAAGTCAATATTAAAACCTTGTGCACAATTCCTGACAATGTCGTGCCACCAAACTCAGAGTCGGTGGAACTGCTGATGAGTCTCTGTAATCAAAAAATGGTAATGAACGTTGAATATTCTGATTTAGAGCGCACGACAATTGATTTATTTGATCTGACGGAGGAGCCCAAGTCACTGATAACGCGCTTACTACCCTTAACATTTAAGTCTTCTGCACCAGCGACGGTTTCAAATACAACAACAGAAAGTAAAGCTTCTGCAGAAGCAATACCGTCGCCGCCTCTTACTCCAATTGAAAGTTTTCATAAGCACAAGTCGCCTGGGAGACACTACATCAAGGACTTAGAACGTCAGCTAATGCCTGAAGGCGAAGACTTACAAATTTTAGTCTTGAATGCATTTAATCTTCACACAACTGGATACTTCACGGCATGTTATTTTGCCAACCAGGAAGAGGCCCAAAAGTTTGTAGATTTGAATGAACTTGCGAATACATTGGGTAGCAGTGATGAATTAAAGTCCGGCTATGCTCCACAGTAAGTAAATTTAAATTGGAAATTAATTAATAAAATTAAATACCCTATGATTTGTAGAGTTGAGGAACTGTGCCTGACTCTTTTTGCTGAGGACAATTGCTGGTACCGCGGTGTCTGCGAAAAAGTGCAGGGAGAACAAGTTCAAATTACATACATTGACTTTAACAATAGTGAGGAGGTATCCTTTAATGAGATAAAGCCACTCCCATCTGAATTATTAAAGCCTGTTATTGCTACCAAATGCTTTGTAGATGGTAAGCCTTAGCTACAACCTAATATATTTATTTTATTTACGTTCATTTATTTTTAAGGCTTTGACAAAGAGTTGAACTTCTTGGCTCTGGAGCACTATCTTACGGACAAAAAAAAAATAGTTGCTAGTATTAAAAAAGGATCCCGTCCTTTTACGTGTCTAATTAAAATATCTGATTTGGACAAAATTTTATCGGAAAAACTAATATAATTTTAATTAACGAACTTTAATACTAACGAGTATTATGAAACAATTTATTTTATTTTTATGGAGTTTATTATTTCTCTATTATTATTTTGTTTTACTTTATGGTTTATGAATATTTACGGTAATGAAGATACTTTAATAAATTTCACAGATTCAGTAATATTTAAATATCTTTAAACATTAATATGAAGTTTAAATTTAATTAGGGTTTTTAGGATTTACGAAAATGAATTTTTATTAACAGTTCCTTTTGAGGGCTGCAGTAAATTTACATTTTACCTTCATGTTATCCTCAGTAGAAACTATTACAAAGCTCTTTTGTTTGAATACTGTGCGCTACAATCTTATTTATTTAAAAATAGACAAAACCTAAATTTCGGAAGTGACCTAAAGCTTAAAACCCGTATCATATTTATGATTTTCAAATGTCGACTTTTTTTAATAAAAACAGAAATAATACATTTATTTTGACTTTATAAATAAATAAAAAAAACAACAAATCACAAACATTTATAGGAAACAGTAGAACGAAATTCACAACTAAATAACATAAAACCACAATCATTTTTCGGCCAACTTGCTGAGAAACTCTGGTACAATATTTAAATTGCGCAAAGCTATTAGTCCATTTGCATTTCGCTTCCAATCCAATTCTGAAACTTCATTTTCCCCAGGCGCAGTATAGCTTATTGGTACAGCCTTCTGCTCGGCGACACTGAGCGAAAAGTCAAGTATATCGCCGCCAAGTGCTCGAAGAATAGCTTGTGGAGCGCATGTATCCCACTTAAAAGTAGACCCTTTACTTAAGAGATAACAATCTGCTTCATTGGTGATAACTTTTAGGGCCTTGTGTCCAGCACCTGCCGAAAAGGCCAGCTCGAAATTCATGGCAAGAAGTCGCTGTAAAATATCTGAGTTCTCAGAGCTAGAGAAAATGCCAATTTTACGTTCCTCGGGTACATCTTGCTCGTCAATATTGTGAGCTTGCAGTGTGGGCAAACAGATACCCCAAAACATAGATGAGCTGTATACATTATCATCAAGCTTCTTTCCAAATGGTTGAGCAACTACACCGATGACAGGAACTCCTGTTTCACGTTCATACACTCCAATTAACACTGTGACGCAATCTAGACCTGTAGAGGTGATTCCTGGAAAGTCTGTAAACATTGTATCACCAGAAATATACTCAGCAGTAGCATCTGCAAAAAAATAATCTTTAGCAATATATACTTTTCTTTTTCTTTTATCTATTACGAACCAATGGGATCAATCCAAATGCCCAATCTACTATAGTCGAGATCCTCCGGTAGCTCCGGAATTGTCCCTAGTTGGGGACTTTCATAGCTAACCTTTTCATGAACTTGCAAAGCCAGAGCATCAGCTGCAGCTTCATATCCTCCAAGTACTGCTTTTAAACAGGCTGCTGTTTCAGCTGGTGTATTACCCACAGCTATGGTAACAGCTTGACCCTGTTTATTTGTAAAATTGGGTGATTCTTCGCCAAGTATATTCTCTCGCATAGCTGGAAACAAATCGCCGATCTCATGCTTAATTGTCTCCTGTATGAGCACATCAGCCAACGTCTTAAAATCATGTTCAAAACGTTCATTAGCCTCCGCTCCACATTTTTCCTGTACCAGCAGGGACAGTAACTCTTCGTTGGAGCGACATATGCGTGCAATATTTCCAGCTTTCTCCGCACAGTTGATGAGAGCGCATATTAAATTCACCTCTGCCATCCTGATTTGTGTAATAATTTTTCCTTACATGCTTTTTAACCCCGTGCTATGATTTCTATGGCTTCATTTAATACAGTGCATCGCTTTAAAATCGATATGCAGCATTTATCAAATGCAGCCCTGTATATCGATATTTCTTGTGGCTCACGACACAGGGCTGCCAACGCGGTACACAAATTTCTTGCTCGTTGGTTTCAAATTTAAATGTTAGAAAAATATATACATCTGTAAAATCGAACATAAATATTTATAATTATTTTAATATACTTAAAATATTTAAAATTTTAAAATTAATAAAACTGTAGTAAAAAATATTCTTTTGATAATATATCGAAGCCACAGAACAGCGAGTTCTTAACAAAAGAAAACAAACATGGCAACTTTCACATCTTTATTGGATATGTTTTAATTGGCAATTAAAAATTACGCACTCGCCGCCCTATTTAACGTGTACTGAAAAAGTCATGAATCATGTAAGAGTGGAGCAGCCTCCAACCAACTAACCAACCTATAAGCATATTGTATTGTGATGCTGTTGCCTCTGCTGCCAGGCCTGCTGCTTAATTTGCACCCGATCTTATCGACGAGCACTGCTAATGATTCGCATTAATGATGCTGAAGACATCGCTTTGTCTCGTTTTGGCTGCCATACTACAGCATCATTTTTTGGAATGGGACCATCAATCAGCTTGTGCCGCATACCCAGTTCGCCAGTCTCATCCCAACGAGCTGCCTGACGCATTTGCATATAAATTGCTGCTAATGTCGCGCTATCAAACTGACTGCATCAATGTGGCAACAACGACGCATTCCTGTAATGCCAGCCATGCCCAATCCTGCCCTGCACAGAACGGTCTGCCCTACGGGCCAGCGTTCATCCACGGTAAACTGGCATTTGGTTGTATCGCCTGGCTTATGCTAATTTTCCCAGGCACTGCGTCTCAGAGCCAAAGCAGCCAAAGCAGCCAGAGCAGCAATTGATGTTTGGATAACGTTGACTTGATGACTTTGCATAATTTACGCGCAAGGCTGCCACAGCAGCAACAGCAGCAGCAGCAGCACCAACAACACCAGAAACATGTTGGGTTAATTTTTCACTCAAACGCACGCGTTACTTATAATGTGTTAATATTCATGCGGCCAGCAAACGGTGAGAGTTTTTTTTTTAGTGGTTTTCTTATTTTCGGACAATTTCGTCTGTTTGACGTTTTAATTTCATTGCCTGTTACTTTGGCAAATGACTTTTCAACCAGCTTGCATTATTCAAAGGAAGGCCCCAAGGGCTGGCCCAAAGACTTGTTAAAAATTTGCAAAGAATAAAAACTGAAAATTAAAAGTTTATTTACTTCATATTTACTTAGAAATGGCGCTCTTGGCATTTCAAGTTTGTCGCCTCAGTCTTTTGTTTTACTTAGTATAAAACGGATAGAAAAAGGTTTCATAAAATATATTCATTAGAACGGTGATTTGCTTCACATGACTACACATGTTCAGTTGTTGTTGACTGTCCGTGTTTGCGATTTGCGGTTTCATGTTTTGTTCACCCTTTTCACGTCTAACAGCCTTTTAATTAATCGCTTGAGTTAAACAAATTCTTAATGAGTCTTTAATTAATCGCCAAAACAAAATGTAAGTTTGTCGACGCTTCTCTTGAAATCTATAAATATTTAAATTTTCTTGTGACTTGATTTCTGTTAAGGCCACAATATGGTTGCTTATATTTTCATTGTTGTTGTTGTTGTTTTTTTTTTCCGTCGACTACTTGCGACGGCTCCTCCCCTGAGGTGTCTTAAACAAGTTTCGACGCCTTAACAAATTTGTTTTCTTTTGTCATTTCGTGTATTTGTTTGTATTTGTTTTCCTTGCTGTTAACTTCATTATGAAAACGCCACAACAAAGCTAACAATGTGAATAACTGTTTTAAATTATGCGTCCCATTCGACTGCCTGGCGCGACTTGGATCTCACTCTAATGACCAATGGGCGTTACCAAGCCAATGCCTAAACGGACTTCATCGTGAAAGTACCCAGAAACATGAGTATTAATTGATTTGTTAAGTAGATGGAAGACTACCATCTATGGACAGATCTATGAACAGATTGGTGACAACACGGAGCCATCAAAGCAGGGCGTCCACGTCGTAAATTATAAGGAGACTGTAGAACACGTCTGTAGGCAATGGTACAATATGGATAATAGAGAAAGAGAATGAGAGAGAAGCAGAGACTTCTAGCCAGTGGCAAAATGTCTGCCCATTGAAATAGGAACTCGTCTTTACCCGTTTCCGATTGGTGCAACTGCCCACTGGCGGCATTCGCTCAAGGAGGCAGCATCCACCCGCAAGCCAGCTTCTAGTTTCTACTTGCAGCAATTGAATTCTATGCAACGCGTGAAGTTGCGCTCGTTCCAAGAGGATAAAACTTTGGAGCTTTCAAATAAGTTTAATAATTAATAAAATGTTGATTATTTTAATATAGTACATTATTTTCATTATTACAAAAATATTCACTGATTTTATTTATGAATAAATATTATTATAAAATAAATTAAATTAAATATAAATTATTATAACTAAAAACATATAAAAATGATAATGTGATATGACAATTTTCATGGTCTTTAGCAAATAAAAATTTTTAAAAATATTTTAAATACAAATAAATAAATTAAATAATAGTTAAAAGTAGTTAAATAGATCCTATTGTTATTCTATATGATCCTATAATTATAAAAATATTTATAATATACATGTTTCAAAAATATATGTAATATTTGATGTATTTATAGTAAATATATATTTTCATTTTTATGATCATATATATTTAATATATATTATATAATTAAATTAAATCATTTTTTGTTATTTATTTTTTTAACACAATATTTTGCTTAAATTGCAAAATGTGTTAATTCACTTAAATGTGAGTAAAGGCTACTCCGCTATAAATATATATTAAGTATATAATAACTATTAATAATAATAAATAAAATAATAAGTATATTTATTGGGATTATATGAATAAAAAAAATATCAAAAATATCAATAATAAATATCATTTTTTTAAACTGATCTAAAACAAAGGCTTCCTAATTATTTCTGTTGCCTGTTTCCTTCTGTCTATTGGGTCGACAGATCACTTGATATCAAGTGATGTGTATACAAATTGATATATATATATGTATATATATATATATATATATATATATATATATATGTATAATAATAATACAAATCTGTTGGCTCGACCAATGCATATAAATTTTCATGCATTTTGCGCATAGTTTGCCATTTTGCCACTTTAACATTATTGTTATGATGATAAGCGAGCGATTGTTGCAACAACCATGTCGAACGTGCTGCGTTGTGGCAATGTGGCAGTGACTGCCTGGGGAGCGAGTGTAGGTCCAGGTCTCACCTCTGGTCAGCTCTGTACTGTGAATGGGACTGGGACTGAGACTGGAACTGAGACCGGGACTGAGACTGGGACTGTAACTGGGACTGTGACTGAGACTGTGACTGGGACTGGGATTGGGAGTGGAAATGGAAGTGGGACTGTGGTTCTGACTGTGTGTGGACTGAGACGGAGACAGAAAATAAGGCTGAGTTTAAGACTCGGGATGTGGATGCCACTGAGGTCTCTGTGTCTGCCAATGTGAAGTCATGTTTAATGGGCTGTGGATGAGGTCCCGCCAGAACGCATCCTGCCTGCTTTTTGGTTTTGAACGTCGTTGTTGTTGTGGTTGTTGTTGTTTCTGTTGCTGATCTGTTTGCTGATCTCGACGTGATCAGCTCCGTGGCTGTGGCTTGTTTGGCTTTCGTTCGTATTTAAAACCATTTCGTATTCTGGAGGCCAGAGTGTGAATATAATTTAATGTGTGTGCAATTTTCAATATATCTGGCCATAACCCCCATACACCCCCTCACAGCCCACTCACTGATATTATTTATTATGCTTGATTGGTTTCCAAGTGATCATAAAGTAAGTGATCGTCGTTCTGGGTCAGACTCCTGGCCCCAACGAGTCTGTGCCAATTGTGGCGCTGTCCGTTGGCATTGAGTTGGCTCTGGTGTGGCGTTAATATGTAGATATTTGCGTTGGAGGCGTTAGCTGAAGATTTATACCTGGGCCAATGAGTTGTGCCAGAGTCGTTTCCATGGTGCACACCAGGTCCTGACCCAATGCACAATTCATGCGTAGATCGTAGTAGAAGTTGGAATAGCTTCATTAACTGGAAACCACCTTGCATTCCACTGGCCATATCCTGCTCAACTCCCACACGCAGTGCACGGCTCTGAGAGCCGCGAACAATTTGGCATTAACATTTAATTGACATTGATGATTGCGGCTGTGGACAAGTCTGAGAACCACTGCTTTTCGAGCAGCGTGCTCGGAATGGGAATGGGTATGGGTATGGGTATAGATATGGGTATGGGTATGGGTATGGGTATAGATATGGGTATGGGTATGGGTATGGGTATGGGTATATGGCATGGGAATGCCAACGGATTATTAAAAATCATATCGGACCAGAGTGACAGCTGAGCTGCGTATGTCAGCTATACTTCTAGCTGTGGTCGTATATGTAAGTAGTTGCCAACAAAACTGACGTGAAGAAGACATACAAATAAATTTGTGGCACTTGCAGACAGGCAGTAGACAGGCGCTCACTACACGAGAAGGGCAGCCACCGCAAGATGGAAGTCGGCGTAGACAAGTCTTGCGTTTCTAGCGCCAATCTCTCAAGCTCCAAAGCAACTCGCAGAGTAAACGCTTAAGATCAACGTCAAGTGTTTGGTGCTACTTTCGACCACTGTATATACATACATCTATACGCAGATAGCGTGTGCGTGTGTGTGTTTGTCTTGGCTTGTTTGTTCGCCGGAGTGTGTTTTGTTTTCGCTGCTTTAAATGAACGTTATTAAGAGATGCTTATCGCTGAGTGATTTATTCATTAAAAAGGCATTTATTAGTCAGAAACAAGGCAGTGTGTATGTGCGTGTGTTTCTTTCCTTCTCTACGCTTGTATTAGTGTGTAGGTGCAACGGTGTGTATGTTTGTGTCTGTGTCTATATGTGTGTGCGTGTAAGCACTCGTCGACTGACACCTCCATATGCTCGACACACATTTGGATTTGACCATAGCCTCTGTGGCTCGTTTGCTGCTTCGCTGCTGGCCCGCTGCTGGCCCGCTTGATGGCCCGCTTGCTGGCCGCCTCGTCGCCTCATTTGTGCGGCATTAAAATGCAAAAGCGTGTTTGTTCCTGGAAAAACTGCAAATACCAGCACACAAGGGGGTGTAAGTGTAAGTGTGAGTGTAAGTGCGGGTGTGAGTGTGCGTGTGATTATGTGTGCGTGTTTGGGGGGTTGCCCTCGTCGCCAGCTGTGGCGGCTTCGCTTCTGTGCCCTTTATTGACTTGCATATTTCCACAATTTGATGTCTGAGTGCGTTTTTAATCACTTAATTAGAGACTCTTTTAATTGCCTTCAGTAGAATTTATTGCAAATTATGCAGAAGGTGTGTGTAGTCTGCGTGCTTAGCAGGAAATGTGACTTGTTGACGAAGTTCGTGTCTTAAGTCTTTTGTTCAAAGGTGCCCACATGAGTGCGTGAGGTGAACAGATGTCCAACGGAAGATCGTCTAGTGCTGATCTACACAGAAACAAAGCTTAGCCCAAGGTGTTCCATCCCCGAATACACACACCTTAAGCCTATAAACTTTCACAAGTCTCAATGTCGCCCACAGATTGGACGATTGGAAGATTGGACGATTGGAAGATTGGATTGGCATATGCCGCACATTGGTATAAAAGCGGCTATTATTAGTTGAGAGACAATGTTGTTATTAACGGTTTCAATGTTGCCCATTGCCAGCCAATGGCCCTAATAAAATGGCATAGGCCGAGACACAAACTTGCGGCACGAGGCTATTCCATAAATACTTGTTAGTTCCTCCACTCAAAAAAAAAAAAAAAAAAAAAATACAGAAAAGAGAGAAAAAAAATTCTACTTTGCATTTGAAGCCACAGAGACAACAAGCGTTGGGCTGGTGCAAGACGTCGTCGTCGTCGCAGTCGCCTGTTAATCACCTCCTTACCAGACTGGCCATGTATCATGGAGGCACGTTGGAGCTGTGCGCGGAGCTCGGAGTTGGCCCCGGCCAGAGCTTGGTGGCTTCTTCGGTTTGGTGTCATAAGGAAGCGTCTAAATGATTCATAATTTATGCCTAGTTCTTTGCCTGTCGCTGACCATGGCCATTCCCATTGCCATTCCCGTTCCCATACACAATGCCAGAGCCATTCAGTTGGCCATTCAATGCTTTCGTTACTTAATTTTTCCAACTTAACGTGCTGGCTTGTGCCCGCTGATCGTGGCCCTACCCTCTGTTCCGTCTCTTCTACTTGTAATGCGTTTTGCTTGGTAAAGTGCGTGGCCGTCATCGTCGACGTCGCCGTCGTCGTTGTCGTTGTCTTCGTCGTTTGTCTGGGACGTTGATAGTTGAAAAAATTACTTACAAATTACATGCGTAGCTTATGCCCCCGTGCCGCCTTCAGCTTGTTTGCTTAATGTGCTTTGTGGCGGGTTACGGGCCCATGTGCTCATCTGGTTAGGCACTCGTTGCCGTTGCCGTTGCTCCTGCCGCTGTTGCCACCGCTTCCACCGCTGCCACTGCTGCCACCGCTGCCACTGCTGCCACTGCTGCCGGTATTAGTATTATGTCTCGTGGCTGGGTCGTAAATTGCTTTTCCTAATTGAATTCTGAGCACTGTCAAGGCGAATGACAGTCCAGTGGGTGTGGGTCTCCGGCAAATAGGTAGAAGAATGCTTTTTAAATAAAGCTTTAAATAAAAATTATATTTAATTATATTATTTATTATTATTATTATTTTATATTCTATTTTTATTATTATATTTTATTATTATTTTATATTATAATTATTATAATTATTATTATTATTATTATTATTATTATTATTATAATTATTATTATTATTATTATTATTTTATATTCTATTATTTATGAAACACGCTCTCTTGCTACCTTAATTGAGTTTATTTTCTTTTATTAAGTTAAACAATGCAATTTTATTTTTTTCATTCTCAGTCGCCGCTTAATTTATGCCTCAAATAATGGCAACAAGAAATTAATTAGCATATTAAATGTGGTTTTAATAACGCAATTCACAATTACAACAATTGTAATTAACTCAACAGAGTGAGAGAGAGAGAGAGAGAAACAGAGGGAAAGAGAGAAAGAAACAGAGGGAAAGAGAGAGAGTGAGTTGTCGGGTAATAAGGCGAGGAAGGGAGAGAGAGCGATGAATTAAGGGAGTTAACTGTGGGGCATTTCGCGTGCTTTGCTTCAAAATGCAACACGAAACATGGTCATAAACTGTGCCTGCGTTTAGCCTAAGCAAGTCGACAATTTAAAAAGCCAATTTGCGCATAATGCGGCGAACGTGAGCGAAAACCTAAATTAGAAATGCAAAAAATTAAGCAAATAAAAAAATCATATAAAAAAAATAAAAAAATCAAATAAAAAAAATAAAATAAAATAAAAAAAATTATAATAAAAAAACAAAACAAAAAATGAATAAAAATAAAAATAAAGTAAAAAAAATAAATAAATGCATAGAAAAATGTAAAGAGAATCGACAAACGGATTTCTGCGCATGTATGCGAATACCAATACCAATGCAAATTTATTCCCATTGCGATGGAGATAACATAAATGCGACTGACCCAATTTCCGTTAGCATGGCAATTGAAAATGTCTGCTGCGTTGCCCAACACTGGCGCTTGAGCGGCGCAAAGACATGACCTGCGGTCTGGCAGCATGGCAAATTATTGTTTGAAACAAAAAAAGCTTACTTTTAATATTGATGAGTTATTTGATTGAATGAAAGGATTTGTGTGTGTATTTTTTTTTTGTTATATTTATATGAAATGCGTGCCCAGAGCGTGACCAAAGTGAGAAAGTTCAACGTGGGTGACTTTGTATTTGCCAAAGTTCAAGGCTTTCGCCCGTGGCCGGCACGCGTTCTTAGAAAGGATCGAGATATTTATTATATTTTTTTTTACGACAGTTGCAATGTCACCAAAGTCACACGCGATCAGCTGTTCGAGTATGCAAAGTATAAGGAGCGCTGGGGTGATCCCAAAAAGTTGCTATACAAGAAATTCAGGAACGCCATGTCACAGGTGGAGTTCGCAGTGTCCAATCCCGAATGCGATAATACATTCTTCATGGCCAAGAAGAAGCTGGATGTCGCCTGCCTACGTTGGAATTTCAATCTGGACACCAAGCCCATAACACCAACCATAACGCCCACTGAGCTGCGCAAGCGCAAAAAGAAGTTGCCCTATAAGCACATAACCGCGGACTCGGATTAGAAGCAAACTTGGATTAGAAGGAAACTCGGATTAGAAGGAAACTCGGATTAGAAGCAAACTCGGATTTGGCGTCATGTGAATGCATTTTTTTTTTTTTTTATAGACAATATTTTTGATTGAAGCAAGATTAAAGTGAAGTATTGTTTTTTCAGTAGCTGCAGGATATGCGTTTATTTCCAATGCTGTGGCAATCACGCGTCACGCGGCAATTAAGGATTTTGGCGCTGATGCATTTATCGCAGGGGCGTGTCCACGGGCGTAATGGCCGCTGCGTGACGCATCCATCCAGTCGAGTGTATTTGTGGTCCAGTTAATCGAAAAACGCTCGATACATTTTGCGGCACGTCTTGAGTGCCGCACAAATGGCAACGCATTAAAAGCAGCGCCGTCAGCAGTAAAAACACCCAGAACCACCCCCAGCGTCAAATTGTGGGTGTGCCATCGTGTGGAACGGGCATAGTTTAGCTTAATGGTATCGTAAACAGAACTGCCCTTGGCCATGGACACGGGCAGGGCTATGGCCAGCGATGAGACTTTCTCACCCTAAATTCGAAGATGCTGGCCCTTTTAATTGGACAACAGCCGTGGCAGTTCCAAAAGTGGAACAGGCCGCGGGTTCAGTTATATTTTGAGAAACTTCGATTAACATTAACAAATTATCTGCACCGCAGCCATCGCTGCAGTAGCAGTGGCAGTCGCAGTTGCAGTTGCAAGTCCTTGGACTGGCATCTGTGGTGGGCAATCTTTAAGGGTATTTGGGTTAACGAGGCGGATGCTGTTTACTGTTGCACCGCAAATCAGATTCGCTAGGCCGGCAACAAGACTCGGCAGACTCTGTGGTCAGCTCTTATCACGAGATATGTTGCATTGGGAGCAGTGCAGCTCCAACAGATTGTGGCAGCTGCAGCATCTTGCAGCTATAGCATCCTCGACAGCTGTCAAGTGCCTCGAGTTGATGTTGTCCTGTGTCGTTGCGGTTGCGGTTGAGGTTGACCAATGTTGGTTGTAACGTGTCCTGGACAGATTTTTAAGCAGTCAAGTCAACCGTTCAGTTCACGCATAATTTCTGGCATCTATCCACCACCATCCCCTGGCCCATGTTCAGTGCAGTAAAATGTCAAATTAATGTTACGACATGTCCAACAACTTTTGATGGCATTTGACAATGTTGAGTTGGAAATTCCTGCAGGTGACGCTGTGCCTCTGTAATTTGTTTGGCCGCACGTACGCTGGACATGATGGAGCATTGTCAGCTTGTGCCTGCCCAGCATAAACAAAAAACAAAGCGCGCCAAGGGACCTGCAACTGTAGCAAACCGGAGTAGTAGCAACTCTCATGTTCAAATGTATAGGAGGCAAGTGTGGCTTTTGCTTTTACTCTCACTCCTGCCATTACCCTGGCTCTTACTTACTCACTCACTTGGGGTCCCGAGCCTTGGCCACTTAAAGGTGTCAATGTGTGGGCATGTCGCACACGTGTGCCTGCGGCCCTGGGGCCATAAATTCACTTAGTTTATTTGCTGCAACCACAACAACAGACGGAAGACAACGGACAGCAACGGACTCCAAGGCCTTGCCCGGTTCTCCGGAAATTTACTAAGGAAATCAAATTAAAAATTTTTTTTGCTAATTTACCAACCGCTCCGAAAATCGTGGCCACAACTGGCCATTTGGGGGCGCTAATTGGCAACAGACACATTCCCCCGTTCCAACACGTGGAGCACTCCGTGCTCCGTGCTCCGTGCTCCTTATTTGCATTATCGATCACTTCTATCGCCCCGCCAATTGGCACACAGAATAAAAGCATTTTAATTAATTTTAAACTCAAGCCAAATGTCAAACGCAAGCTATGAACAGGCATATGTGTATGTATGTGTGTATGTATGTATGTGTATATATGTATGTATATATAATAATATGAATATATGCATGTGTATATACATATGTATGTATGTATGTTTGTTTATATAAATATGAATATATGCATACATACATATATATAAAAATATGTACATATATACATATGTATGTGGATTTATGTATGTGTGTATGTGTTTTTATAATTTAATTACTTCATCTGCTACACGAGCGACATTCAATTGCCATGTTATCCCGGGGGTTGTTCGCAGGGGTGGCTGCAATTTAAAAATTGATTGAATTCGATTTCATTGATTTCGAAAACTGATGATCAGTGAAGAGCGAAGAGTTCTCTTAACTAACTAATAACTAACCTAGTGCTACGTATTTATTTATTAGCTATAATTACTCTCAAGTAATACAGTCATATTATTTATATATTAATTATATTTAAGCCCTACTTAATACAATTAAATATTAAATCTTTAAATTTATTTATTAAATAGCAAACACCACTTTTATAATAATCGATATTAATAATTACTATCGATAAATTGATTCTTATTGACCTCTGCTCGCTGAGAATGAAACTGTCTTATTAAAAATAATTAATAATTATTAAGTAATGTAGAATTATATTAAAAACAATGTTTTAAAAAATTTATTTGTATAAAGCAATTTTTAATTAGGTAATAAAAACTATTAATTAACATAATTAATGTATATTTATCATATGCACTTTATATTTGTATATTTTAATTAAAATTAAATACCAATTAAATGATAATAAAATATAATTAAATATACAATATAAGTAAAAATTAAAAAAGAAAGAAATTTCAAATTATTAAAGTAATAATAAATAATATTTAAAAAATATACTAAAATATACTTATATTTAACATAGAAAAAACTAATATATTTAAAAAATTGTACATATTTAAAATGAATATGTGCATAATATGTTTATGACAAAATAATGTTCTTAAATAAATAATTTTTTTATTTATTTTTTTTTATTAAATTTGCTTATAGTATTAAAAACAGGAATCGAATTTTCAAACTCTTACTTACTTAACATTTCTTGGGTCAAATATTATTATTTATATTTAATTATATTTATAGAAGATAGGAGCTCGATTATTCTCTGCACAAGCTTTATTTTAATCGAACCTATCGATATTTATTAATTAACAGATATCGCTGGTTATGTATATATGTATTATATATTCTGGTTTCTCATTTTATTTATTTATTTATTTTTTTACTTTGCATTTTATATGGACATTTTTTATTTGCCACATTGCGCACTTCTGTAGTGCAGTGTAAACTGTGGCAGTTCAAAGAAAAACATAAATTTAATTTGATTGGCCAATCAACCACTTTTTTTGACGATCATCGTTACACACCCGATGTCCACATGTTAATATTAGTTCATCATAAAGTGGTTAACGACAGGACCTGGAACCACCCCTAAGTTTATGGATATGTAATCCTCGGAGGGGAGGTCGTGCCGTAGAATGTTTAATTTACTGCCATTTATAACTGTCATGTAATGTGTCATAGACCCAATCAATTCCCAACTGGGGCACGATTGCACTGAAACCACACAATGCATAATCAGATTCCATCCATTTGAGTGTTTATGGTCATGATCCGTGAGTGGGTCAGCGGGTGAAAATGACACATGTAACCATCTCCATTTATAATTGGATGTTAAACATTTGTAGTTTTCCCCCTTGGCTGCAAAAACAAATACCAGGAAAAAAATTCAATATGCAAAACATTGACGACTTTTTATTTGCACTCGTGCGCACAGTGGGTGGTATTTGCAGTGGGCCAAGAGCCCCCGCGACCCACTCCACGCTCCCATAAACATTGTATATAGCCGCATGATTGGCCATAAACTTTAATTGATTTGTGCCAAAAACCTAACAACTTTTCAGGCCACATAAAACGTCGTGATGTTGCTTTGCTTTTGGACTCTTCAACCGCTTGACACAGTCGAACCCCCTACCGCCTCCCGCCCCCACCCCCTCTCTCCCGTACATACCTTTACCTTAGCTAATTAAGGAACACTAGAAATGGCAAATTAGCATAAAAGTTTGCCATACGTTTTTTATATGTGTATATGTGTATATAGTTTGAGCCATGGGCTTAGCTCATTATGATCCTATGCTGGCACATGCGATGCTCTTTTTATTGTTACTTTGTGACAAAATTGATTAATGAAGTAATTTATTTGATTCGATTGTTTATGATCGGCTTTTATGACACGCTAAAATTATGACAAATTATTTTGTTGTTGCCTCGTCTCATGGATTTGACGGGTTATTGTCCATTCGGATTTGTGGCACATGTTGCACAACCGTTTCCTTTGAGTGTGTGAGTGAAAGTGGTTTTCGGACTCATAAAATTTTGACCATAAATTTATTATTTTTTTTATTTTTTATTTTTTTTTATTTTTGAATATAAGCGATTAAATGGGGGTATTACCTAAAGCAAAGGTGTTGGCGGTATCGTTCTTTTTGAAACTTTGTAGCTTTTTATGGCTGTGCATAAATTTCGACTGCTTTTGGAGCAGAAAAAAAGTTGGAAGCGGGAATTCCAAATCAAGATTTTAACATTATACCGATTGTGATTTTGAAGGACCAGAAACAAAGGTAGTTATCAAAAGCTTCAAATAGCCACCTAAGATCGAGTTTATTTTGGCTTTAAAGAGATCCTCAAGCAGCCGCCATCGAAATATTGGCTTTATTTGTGGTTGTCAATTGAATGCCATAAAAATTATAATAACTGCCATAGAATGATCGTTATATGTTGATCAAAGTGTGTCCCGAGGCCATCAAAATTGTTGTCTTAGAAAGTGGACATTGATATTTGTGAATGTTAACGACATTCTTAACGTTTTTTCAGTTCAGCACGCATTCGGCATGGCCAACAAGCCAAGAAGCCAATAAGAAGAAGGGGGAGAAGAAGAAGCTGAAGAATAGTTGGATAGGAGGGAGGAAGGGAGATTGGAGGTGATGGCAGGGAGCAGTCTTAGTCTTATAGATGGATACCATCCATACCAAATCGTTTAGAAATGTGAAAACTTTAATGTGCCTGACGGCGCTGCTCCTCTAATTAATTGATGGGCCCATATAAATTTGTGAAAGCCATCGCCTTGGTGCCCACAATGGGCGTCTTTTATGCGTTTATAACTCTATTTACAATTTTGGGTATTCAGTGTTTTCCTTTTGTTTTTGATTTTTATATTTTTTCTTATTTTTTTTTTTATTTTTTTTTGAGTTGAGTTTTTTTTTAGTTTTCTATTTTCTATTGAAGATCTGTAGAGGTTGGGCTGGTGTCAGCTGGCTTTGTGTTTGTGCATGGAACGTCGCTTGTTAATGGACGTTTTTAAAATGCCATAAAATTGCTTTATAAGTTCATGATATTAATATGCACACCGATATTGGACATGATTATAATATATTGTTCATCTAGCGCACACAAAAGCGCCACAGATACCCAATGGCCAGCGGCTGAAGACGATCCCCACACAATATGTGAGACGATCTTTGATTTTGGTCACCAGCAACAGCAACAGCAACAACAACAGCCACAACAACAGCAACAACAACATCAACAACAACATCAACAACACCATCAGCCAACACCAATAATAACACTAACAACAACAACAACAACAGCAGCCACACTTATAAGTAACACAGACACCCTGCGGCGCACATTAACAAAATTCTAAACAAAGACCATCACCAAGTCGGCGGTGCTTGGATCAGCGGGGGAATTTCGCGGGGAAGACGCAACAAACATTTCAATTTGTTTTATGGAATCAAGTTGCCTCTTTGCGTTGTTGTCATTGCTGTTGCTGTTGTTGTTGTTGTTGTTGGTGTTGTTGCTTTGAGTATCGCTGTTGTTGTGTTTGTTGTTGCTGACCTGCGTTGGGTATCAAATTGCTGGCATTTGTCAATGGCAAACACAGTTCAAGCCTTCCATAAATTAAAGGCTCGTTAGATAGTCGCCTAGCCACGGGACAGAGCCTTGGGAGAACGAGTCCTGTCGATAACACGCCGTGAGACTCTTTGTTATCATCGACTCATAACTAATTGTTGTCAGCTCCAGAACAGAGCTTCAAGTGCGAAGGTGATAAGGACATATATGAAAGGTTTCAAGAACATCGAGATAATCATGGATAAATTTATGATTTAAAAAAAAATCTTTTTTTAATAAATGATTCTAGATTTTGACAAATTTTTTTTGGAAAAATTCAGTTTAAAATTTATTGCCTAAATTTATTAATAATAATTTAATTAATAGAAGAAAATTAATTGATATTTTCTTAAGAGAATATAGGTTAAAAGATTTGTATAATTTTTTAAACTGAAGCTAACGATTTTTTAAAATTTAGATATGTAGGAAATTAAATATTAAATTAAGAAACTAATAAAGCGAGAAATTAAGAACTTAATATAAGAATAAGAATAAGTAATAAAATAATTTAAAAATGTATTAAAATAATATATTAGTATTAAAAATGAATTAAAATATTTTATAATCAATTAATTTTAAAAATATAATAAAATAAATATTTATTTAAAATTTCTATTTATTAAATAATAAAATAATAAAGATCGAGACTCGTTGCTTTTTCTCTCAGTTCTATTCACAAGTCAAGTACTTCGTCAACTTCAACAATCGATAAGAAATATCGATTAAAATTTTCATTAACCAAGTGCTCGCTTTTTTCCGATTTTAAATTCCTTGAAATCTCAATAAGAATGAACACGGATAACGAATTGTCGGAGGCAATACTAAACGATGTCCTGGTGTGTAATGCTTACCATCGTTTTTTCCACCAGAACACGGACATGTTTAGGGACAAGGTAACTGCCAGCTACTCCTTAGTTATCCTGCTCACCAGTGTCCCTTTTGGCAAAAGGTTGTGCTGGATGTGGGTTGTCGCAGTGGAATCCTAAGCCTTCTGGCCGTGGAAGCAGGAGCCGTCAAGGTATTTGGTGTAGGCAACATGGAAAGTGCTCAATACGTGTTGAAGTCCTTGTCGAAGGGAGAGAAGTCCGAGATTTTTGAACCACTTAAAGGAGCGCTTACCGAAGTCAAACTGCCCAATGGAGTGAAGAAGGTGGACGTCATAGTGTCCGAGTGGATAGGGTGAGATTTCAAAAAAAAAGAAATATGTCTTAGTCTTATTTTTTTAAGTTCTACATTCAGGTCCGCAGTTTATGCCGATTCGCTGGTCTCTCTGGTGACCTATGCACGTGACAGGTGGCTAGCAAAAGGGGGACACATTATACCCAATTTGGTGAACCTGTACATTGGCGGTGTTTCCAAGCACCCCAGGACTAACTATGGCTGCCCACCACTGCCTTCATTAGTTGACGATGTTATAGATCCCAAGTATATAATGACGGGATGCTATCGTCTGAAAACTATAAATATCTGCAAACACAAGCACGGGGATGACCACGAGGATTGGGTAGTTGACTTTAGTGTGAAGGTCCTGCAGAATGGCAAGATATCCGCATTTGTGCTCTTCTTTGATGTCAACGCAGCAGATACCAAGGGTGGGCTGCATATGTTGTTCTCCACAGGACCAAGATCCCCGAAAACGTATCTAAGACAAACCCTTCTGTATCTGGATGAGGATGGTGTCGTGGTCTCCGAACAGGAGCAAGTGTTTGGCCACTTTGGTGTTGCACTCGCTCCAAAACAACTGCGTGGCGTTACCTTTAGCCTGGATTTATGTAAGCCAAACCCGTGCATTGTATGAAATAAAAGGTAATGCCTGATACTAAGGCTGATGCTGATGCGGATAATTTTGCGGATGCTTATGCGGATATTGGTGCGAGGCTGATGCGGATACTGATGGCTGATGGCTGAGGGCTGATGTATTCATGGCAATATTTAGGCATTCTTTAGGCAGTTCACCTTAAAGGCCAACACGTCGCGCTGGATGAGGGCTTTGTGAGCTTCACAGATCAGAAGCTGTGCATAGCCGCAGTGAGCTCCTCGACGATCGTTTCAAGATCAAAATTTATGGCCGTGCTGCATCAATTAGGGCGGCAGCCCGACGAATGCTACTCAAAGACAATGGGTCTTGGGTTTTTGCTGACCTGATCGGTGTTTAGCTTTGACGTTGCAACAACGATTTAAAATGATGTCGCGCATAATTCACTGATCGGCTGCAAGATCGGGGATCGACGATCGAGGATCGCGGATCGCGGATCGCGGATGGCGGATGGCGGATGGCGGATGGCGGAGTATCGAGAATGGAAAATCGAATATTGAGAGGATTGGCGATCAGCTTGTTCACGTTTTGCCAGACATTGCGTCGTGCTGAGGTCTGTCCCTTTTAGATCTGTCTCTGTCTGGTCTGTGCCCTCGTTTACAGTTACAGTTCCTTTGTTCAGATCTCATAACTGATCGTTGATCCCCGATCACAGCTCACTGTTTGCTGTTCACTGCTCACCGCTCACTGATCGTTGGTCACTGCTCAACGGTCACTGCTCACTGCTCACTGCTCACTGTTCACTCAGTGCTCACAGCTCGCCCAGCACTTGGCTTACGCTCCATACAAGGCTCTGTACAATATGTGTCCCCGTCTCCTAGTCCTGCAGACACTGGGAACACAAATTCGTTCTTTAAATGATACTGGCCACTTCTCGGGAGGACCGATCGGTCCAGCGACCCATCTCGCTCGCATGCTTAAGTGACATTTTGCGGGACGTGGGTCCGTGATGGATTAGCATCATTTTGCCGTGAGGATAATGTGTCGTCTGCAATGATTTTCGGTTGACATGTTTTTCGCTGACTGGCGATCTCAGGGATTCGGTTTGGTTCGGTTCGGTTTGGCTTCTTGGAAATAATTATGCTACTTTTGTGCAAAAGTAACAGCATTTTTGTACAAATTGCATAAAAATTTAAATTGGCCAGCAAACTTTTTGGGGGCAAACGCAGAAAATTGCTTAATAATGAAATGCCAATGGATTAAGCGCAATTTGTGCGGCATGCAGCAAGCAGCAAGCAGCAAGCGGCAGGCGGCAGGCGGAATGGGGCATACAACTTGCCGCTCATTGAATTCCCTGAATCCTCCCTTTAGTTTTATTTTTTTATTATTTTATTTTCTTTTTCTTTTGTTTTTCTCTTCATGTTTTATAACTCGTTGTTATCCACGGAATGAACTCCTAAACAAATTTACACCTAGCCCGGGCAACACTATTGCCCTCTCCCTCTGCTCACTGAGCATTGCTCTCGCTCACACGCTCGCCTTATAGCGTTTTCATTAAATCCGCTTAATAGCGCAATATAATTTAAACAAGTAGTAACATAAAATAAAACTCCCAGCCACGCATAAAGAGAAGCAAATGAGTGTCTTGGCCAGGTCTTGGCCAGCGTCTTGGCCAGCGTCTTGGCCAGCGTCTGGCCTGGTCTGATCGTGTCTGGTCTGGTTATGAGCCCCAATCCAGAGCTAAGTCCGGTTCTACGTCATGGCGCATGGGCGAGACGCCCTGTCCCTGCTCCTGTCCGTATCCCCGTCCATGCCCCTTCCCCAGCCTCTGCTGGCCCCTTCCACCACAAGTGCAATAAGTTCGCTTAACGAGGGTTTAATTTATGATTTGTTATGTTTCCGGTTCGTGTTCTTGTGGTCGATGCTAAAAATTATTGGCAATAAAGCCAAGGTGTGGATTATAGTTGGCTGGTAGCCTGAACGGCTAGGCAGCCACTGGGAATCCAGATGCGACTGCGAGTGTACAGGACAGGAGGTGGTGAACGATAAACGATAAAATGGTTACACCGAGACGCAGGACAAGTCCCAGAAACCGAGACGAAAGCTGCATATATTTGCGGTTATATGCATCCCATACCGATCCCCATATATCGATATACATTTATCGATCTTCAAATATTGATTGTGGTATCAAAGCAATTGCCTAATACCACATATTGAATCGCTTTGTCTTTGCCACTAATAATAGTTAATCCCTTCACGCTCACTGTGAATTTGCAGCCAGAGCAGAAGGAGCAGGCAGCACTTAGTGGAGATCAGGAGGAATAGGAATGAGACTGGGAATGGGAATGGGAATGGGAATGGGAATGGGAACGTGAACGTGAACGAGTAACGACGTACGTCGCATTGCGTTGAAAATCGATTTGTTTGGGTTGCGCCTGCGCAAACAACGCGGCCCATGGATAAGAACGGATAAGAAAATAAGCAAAGACACCAAAGGGATTGACGGGGTAGAGGGATGGCCGGCCAGAGTCGGTCTGGGCTGGTGGTGGAAGGGCAGGGTTGCGGGTAAGTGAAATGGTTCAGGCCAACGCCAACGAGTATCTGTTGGAACATAAATTACGCGACTAACAAGCAGCGCCCCGTGCAGAGAGGCAGCGATGCAGCCAAATGCCAACTTGGCCGAGAGCTAAAAAAGATACAAAAGCCTCGTAAGAGACTCTGGGCTCTTGGGAACTTGGACCTGGATGTGGATATGGTTGTGGATGTGGATGTGAATGTGGACTTGGGTAAAGTGAGTTGCACAAAAATTATAAATGAAAGCGGGTGTTGGACGCCGTTTCGCAGGAGAGAATCGCCAGCATCCGTGCATCCGCGTATCCGCGTCTCCACGATTAGGTGCAGCAATTTGGACGCGCTGCCTGTGATTGAGACCGAGGCAGTGCTCGAAACGAAGTTAAAAATCAAATTAGCGAATGTGTTGAAAATTAAAAACAAATTCACGGATAAATTGCATCTGCCAGATACGCAATTATTATGAGGACAGACAGAGACAGAGGCAACGGGCAACTGGCAACTGGCAACTGGCAACGGGCAACTGGCAACGGGCAACTGGCAACTGGTAACTGGCCATTGGACATGGGCAAGGGATGCGGTGAGCTAAAGCAAATGCCTCTTGACTTATGGACTGTCGAGCAGTTGGGCCCTGGTCCTGGCTTTGGATTCTGGTTTTGGCTTTGACTTTGGCTTCGACTTTGGCTTTGACTTTGGCTTTGGCTTTGGTTTTGGTACTCTTTCTGTTCGCATTGGGCTAAGCTCTGTGTGTGCCCTCGAGGTGTTGCAATTTGACGTTTTTTACGCGAGTTTTTATTCCCTGGAATCCACATAAGACGCACATGGATGCACTGAGCGGGGGCACAGCGAAGGGGGCGGCAGCGAAGGATCAGGAGCAGAGGCAATCGCAATCGCAGCAGCCGCACGCAGTGCAAATACTTGGCCCTAAATGGTTTTTGGCGAAAAACATGTCGAATTAACACGCTCAGTTGTTGTAGATGTGGCATGGCAGTGCGGCGGCAGTTGGGGCAGCTGCACGTTCTGCAAATGGGCTCCAAATGTGGATCAACCTTATGTGGCATCCACATGCACCACAAGCGTTCTCTGTGTACTTAAACGTTGGCAAATTAGCTGAAATTTCCTCTTCGGCCAACACAATTTGCATTTTCTGTGTGTTTGCCGGGGCAGAGACATATAATTAGTGTTTGAGTTTTTGTGCTGCTCCTGCCCCTGCTCGGATATGGTGATGGTGGTGGCTCAGCCTCGACTGTGGCGCCGTCTGTGGCTGGCAAATAAATCGCGCTGCTGTTGAACTTTCATTGCCACTGATGGATTTAGGGGAGGCGGAGCGGTGGGGGGCCAAAGTGGTCCAAAGGATGGCCAGTGTTGCAGTGCCACAACGAGTGGCACTGCCAAGAGCTGACAGAGCTACAGTCGAAGTCGAAGTCGAAGTCAAAGACACGCCCCTTTGTGTCCTGGACGTTGCTGGCAGCTTCTCAAGGCAAAGCTCGAACGGCGTTGAAAACCAATGACCAAAATAGGAACCAGGCCCGAGAGGGAGAAGCCGAACAAAAGTAAGACTACAACTGAGACTGAGATCGGGACCAAGACCGAACCCAGGTTGGTGCTGATGGTGATGCCAGGGCTCTGGGATTCAGATCCAGCCACGTTCAGCGCCGTAAAAAGGGCGCAAATTTTATGAGCGCATCGTTTAACAAATGAATTTACAGCCGTGCAACGCCCAAATGTCTGGCGTTCAAATTCAAATTCCTTGCAACACAGAAATGCCCCCAAAACGAAACTTGGCACTGCCATCGACTCCGACTCCGACTTCGACTATGGCTATGGCCGTGGCTCTGGTTTGGCCGTGAGTTACGTGGCACACGGAGGCGTATGCGCTATATCCGAGCATGAATTATGTTTGGCATTTGGCCAAATGATTTAAAACAAATAGCAGGCAGTTATTCCCAGCTCTGTCTCCGGCTTAAATTTAGATCCCTTCAGCTGCGTTCCACTCGCCTCCTTGCCGCGTCCCTCTGCCCCAGAGACTCTTCACGTTACATTAACGCTTTCATTAGCCCAGTTTGCGCTTCGTTGGCCGCCCTTTTATTGGCCATCGTTTTGGCGCTCATAAATCGAAGTCATTGCCAATTCGCCAGTGGTGACTGGCAACTGTGTAACGGATAACTGGTGTTGGGTAGCTCATAACTGGTAACGGGTAACTGCTAACCGGTACCGGGTAACTAGTAACTGCGATCTGGGTACTGGGAACTGGGAACTGGGCACTGGGAACTGGGAACTTGGAACTGGTAACCGGCAATTGCCAGCGCGTTGCTTCAATCGTTAAATACAGTTTAATGAGCTTCCCAAATTGTAGCCATTGCCCAGCTTGGAAGCAACTTCCCTTTTGCCCCTCACCCGCCCCACCCAGCATCATCACACTCTGCCATTCGTCATCCCTCCTCCAGGTGCGTGCTCGCCAGCGGGCCCGATCAGAGTTTTGGGTAATTGTAATTGCCTCGGCCTGTCAATAAGTTTTCATGGCTTTCAATAAGGGAAAGCTTCGATTCGATTTCGTCTCTAATTTGTGAACGCCAATTACCGACACGATTCCGACCGACTGATCGATCCATAAACCTGGTAATTTGGCAATATTTGAGTGCTATGCAAACACTAGCCTCACATCCGACTGTATCTCAACTGTACCCAGGAGGATATGGCAATCTTAATGATAGCACCCAAAGCCGAAGGAGTTTCAAAGGCTTCCAACAGGTGTACAAAATCGCAGCTCAAAAAAGCTGGAGCCCAAAAGGTGATTAACCTCAATGAGGACTTTGCCGCATTTGTTGTGGATACTAATCGATTTTCAGGTAAATCGGGATAAAATAAAAGACTACACAGAACTTGCCCCAAAAAGTTATGAATCCTTTTTTGGAAGATTTTTAATTTTTCCGTAAAGGAGCTGTATTTTTTGTACAGGTGTATTTTTTTTTGACTGATCTGATGACGTTTACACGATGAAACTTAAGCACTTAGATAAAAAGGGATTTGAGTTGCAGATATTTGACATAGCTAAAATTCATATAGAAAGTAATTAATCCTTGCTAAGGACCCCAAATAAAATTACTTTAATTTTTTCAAAATTTAAACAATAAAAAAATCTTTTTGTTTCATTTTTTTTAATTTAATTCAACTCCTAATCATTCAATTCTTGGGCTGCTGTCATCGCAGATCCCAAATGACTCGCTCAGAGCGTGACTCAAATGAGTTTCAAAGATTGAAGTGGAATTCACTTAAAGGAATTTTAAATAATTGTTTTTCTATTTACCTGAAAATGTGTCCTCACATAAATTTCACACTTCTCGACTAAAACATATGTAAATGGCTGATCCTGCTGATCTCCTGCCATGCGATTGTCGCTCAGCTGCTGTTCTGAAGTGTCCTGCGGCTGTCAACCGGCGGCTGGCATCGAGTGTCCCCGTTGAACTCGCATTGTTCGCCTAATAAATGACTGACCATTGTCATTGGGCATAAATGTCAAAAGGTTGCCTTTGACACCCCGGGCACAAGAGCAGCGGTCAAGCGGCAATGGACGAGAAGTGCCATACAATAAAAGTGGACTATGATCTGGATTGCCGGCAGACACTTGGCCATTTTTGGCAAATGGAACAAAGAAAAACCCCTCAACGGACATACACAACGATCATTTAAGTGTCATTAAGACAGGAAGATAGAGAAAGAGGCAGAGGGAGAGGGAGACGGAGATGGGGAGGAACACGGAGATAGAGTGTAATAGACAGAGGATGTGTGGCGTTTTGAAGGGGCAGGAATGGCAACAGCTGCTCTCGGAATTGGTAACAGCTTCTGGCTGGAGACTTCTAGAGGTGGCGCGGGCGCAACTTGTGGCCGTCACTTGGCTGGCTAATGGAGGTGCCGCCCCTAGCAACCGATCAAGGATGTGCATGTATTTATGTGCATGTGTGTGTGTGTGTGTGTGTAGGATGATAAAGTTGTTGCCACGATCAGCGATCAGGTATCGAGTTGTCCAATTTGTTGTTGCAACTCGTTTGACGTGTTTGTCAATTAAAATCAAATTCGATGCGATCTTCGGACAAATGTTGAATCAAGTGGACAGCCGAGGATATGATGTACATACATGACTTTGTGGGTATGCGGGGGCTGAGCCAAGATATCCAATGTACGATCATTCCTATCATTAACCACTTAGGCGCGAGTGCAATAACATTTAATCAACCAATAAATTTGGTGCAATTTATCAAAGCAGCCAAAACGCAGCAAGCGGAGCAGCCACAAAAATCTTGTTCCTCCAAATTGCCTCTAATAACCGCAATCGATCGTTATTTTTTGTGGTTATTAATACGAAGATCGGGAACTGAAGCTGAGATTGGGACTGAGACTGAGACTGCGACTGAGACCAAGACTGAGACTGAGTCTGAGCCTGTGTACTGGAAGTGCCTGCAATGCGTGTTTCGTGTGATCGTCTGCGATCTTCTGGCAAAGGCAGTGGCAGTGGCAGTGGCTGCAGCAGCAGCAGCGGCAGAGGCAACGGCAACAGCTTCTCAGGTAGTTCACAAGTAACTGCAAATTGCTGCCGTCGATAAAACTCAAATTGGTGGCAGCATCCGCGGCGCATCCGCGTTCCTGCCCCCAATGTCTGCAATCGATCGCTGAATTTGCCTAATGGCGACGGCCACTCAACACAAACACCGAGCGGGTGATGGTGACGGTGGTGGCGGTGGCGGTGGTGCTGGTGGTGGGTTAGGCCCGGACACTGGACGCATCTTGATCTTCAATCTTGTTGGGCTGCCTGCCAGGCTCCCCGACTGCCCGGCTGCCCGACTACCCGACTGTCTGGCTGCCTGGCTGCCTAGTTGGTTGATTGACAGTGCGGTGATCTGTGTGCCGAAGCCTACGTCTCCCGCTCCGCCCCTCCCCCCGTTCACTCCTATCATCTTCTAGCTACGGATCGTCGTCGTCTTAGCCACGCTGTTTACGCGCGCATTTAGCATGTTGTAAAAGTCTGATGGCGTCCATTATAATCAATTGGCCGGGCTCGTAAAATTAAATGATCCCGCAGGAGAATTAAGCGCCAATTACGCGATGCAAAAGAAAAAATATGCCGTTGCCGTTGCCGTTGCCGTTGCCGTTGACGTTGCCATTGGCGCTGCAGAGACTCGAATTTGGGACGCGAACTGAGAAGCTTCAGCAAAAGGAAGAAAAAAAAGAAAAGAAAAGAAAAGAAAACCAAGCAAAAACAAAAAAGCAAAGAAGAAAAAAAATAAGCGCTGACCAGACTTAATTGCAGCATTTAAGTTGTCTTATTGATCATAATAACTCCATAATGGCGGAACATGTGCGTACAATATAATAATCAGACGGGCAGCGAGTGAAAATTGCGAACGGGAAATGCGCTCCAAGCCAAAGGAGAATCTGGTGCTAAAGGCTCCAGCTCCAGCTTCAGCTCCAGCTTCAGTTTCAGCTTCGTCTTCATCTGCATCTCCGTCTCCGAAGGCGATCGTAAGGGCAATGCATCTGAAAAGTGGACCAGATACCGGAGCCCCAAACAATCGCTGGATTCTCTGTGTTTGTTGTTGTTGATGTTGTTGTTGTTGTAGATGTTGTTACTGCTGCTGTTGCTGTTTTGTTCCTCATTGTTGTTGTAATAAGAGTGTGAAAGCAAACAAGCAGTAAAATTAAAGCGATCGTAGCAAACCCCAAGCCAGCATTCCCCTGACTGCTATCCGCCCGTAGGATCTTCAGAAAACTGATCAACTTGTAATGGGAAATGGGCCCAAAAACTCAACTCAATCAGCTTAATGGCCTGACAAGTTGTAAGCTCCAAAGGAGAGGTGGGGCGATGGCTTGAGATCTGTTGGGGATTTGCTTAAGGATGTAACAGTTGCTGCCAGTTACCTGGCAGGTGCTTTCAGCTGCTGAAACTTTGTCTGCAAATTGCTTTAATCCCCAAAAATTGAAACTTAAAAATCAAGTTTTGACTTAGGCAAAAGGTTCAAATTTTGAAAAGCAAAAAACAATTAGTAGATCAAAGTTCAAAAACATGATTTTTACTATGAACTATGAACTTTTAATAACACATAATCAGAAAGTATTAAGTTTTATGATAAGCACTTTGTATCCTTTATGTGATAAGTATTTTTCATATCAAATTTGATGTTCTTTTTTTAATATTAATTTTATATACAAGCCAAGTAAATTTCAATTTTCGGTAAATTTATATTTAATACTTAATTTTATTAAAAGACACACTTCTCATTGCCGTTTAACGATTTAAAATAAATAAAAACCAATTTACTTATATTTCATGATGAAATAAGCTGAGAAATCTTAATTTATATTCTATAAAATAAATAAAATTAATTTATTTAAAAAAATTTGGTTTAATTTAAGTATAAATTGTTAATAATAAATGATTAAAAATGAATAAAATAATTAATTTAATTTATTTCCATTTTGTAGTTTAAGAAGTGGTGGAATTAAGTGTGAAGGTTGTAATACTTGCTTAGCTTCTTATATTAAGTTATGGGCAGATATCATTTGGGTTGAAAACTTCGCTAAATTAGACTCTTGACTAAGAGAAAAGCCGATGACTGAGCAAAAAATGCATCGGCTAATAAAGATATGAAATATATAGACCACAATTATATATATTAGGCTTAAATAAGCCTAGACAATGTACACACTATAACAGTCCCTCACTCAAACACACACATGCACACACACACACACACACACACAATCGTACACACGATCTTCCTTTTTCGTTTCAAGTGACATATTGCGAAAGTAGCGCAAATTCCACGCCACAATCGCATATAAATTGGATGAAAAAAGGGGGTTACCCCTGCCGCACCACCCCCCTTCCCCCTACACCGCTGTTGCTGGTAACAAAACCAAATATAATAAATTAAGTCATTTAACATAATTTCGCTACTAGCGGGTGCAAGCAGCAGAGGAAGGGGAGAGAGCGGGGGGGAGAGCGTGAGCGACGCTCGCAACAGCTGCTAAACGAGGGGACACAACGCATGTGCCAAATGCAAGCGCGGCGGCAGAGCGGAGGTCAGGCGAATGCCACGAAGAGGAAAAGATCGGATTGGTGAGGGAGACACACACACACACACACACACACATACAGCCACACGTATGCCCGATGCATGACAATGGACAATGGAGCGTGTGGGTGCAATCAACAACTGTAATGGTTAAGGGGCAGGGGGCAGGGTAATTTACAGCGCAGTTCCAGTTGCAGTTGCAGTTGCCGGCGCAGTTGCCGGCGCAGTTGACGGCGCAGTTGACAGCGCAGTTGCAGGAGCTGTTCAAGTGTTCGATTTGTGTGAATAGCGCAACTAATTTTCAAAGGAGGCTATAAACGATGTCCACTTAGCCGAACAATGGCGGCCAACAAAGGCTGTACAAAGCAGCAACTGTAGGCGTGGCACACACACACATATATACATATATATAGACTCACACGCGAACATACCAATAAAGTCTTGACGCGCTTTAATTAATGGAAATGCAATGACTCGGAGCTGTTGCTCCTGCAGCACCTTCATTGCTATCCGTGTTGGGATCTCTTTTTGGGCAGCTGTCGCTGTTTGGTCCGGGTCTAAGGACCAAGTGGCATTCATTGTCCGCCAGCCGCTTGACAAATTTATAACAAATATTCACGCGTGCTTTGGCAGGCGGCCCTTTGTCAACCTTTGCTTTTGGCCATATCTCAATTATTGCCTTTCAATTGCCACTGGGCGACACCTTTACCAATACATTTGTTGTTTTCTTGTTGTTTTATTTCCCTTGATTTCACACGAAAAAAACACTGAAGGATACAAAAAACGAGCCTAACCAAAGGCTCACCCAATGCTCATTGTTTGGTTCATTGGAAGCGTTTGGCAAAAAAAAAAATAATGGAAAACCAATAAAAAGAAAACAAAAAGTGCAATCCACACACACACACACACACATACACATACACACAATGGCACAACAATTAAAACAAATTTTCAAATTGAATGCCCCTGCATTGTCCTGCCAATGATCCTGTTTGTGATTCCCTTGTTATTCATGCTCATTGTGCAAACGCATACATTTATATGAATATGCGCGCGCGTGTGTGTGCGTGTGTGTGTGTGTGTGTGCGTGTGTTATCCTGGGGTGTGAATTCTATGGAATTAAAGCGTCAAATGCGCCAGTCACAACAGCCAGGCGCAGTCATACAAAGTCAATAGGATCCTCTTAACACGCACCCCGCCTCACCCTCCTCAAAGGACGAACTCAATTCGAAAAGGATAACGATCGCAGAAATTGATTTTCACGGCTCCGTTGGAATTGCTAAATAAATGCTGCTAAAATTGCCGGACAGGGCGTTAATTTCATTTGGATATGCATTGCCGATCATCCCAACTGGTTTTCAGCCGCATCCCCCCTCCCCCCTCCCACCGCTTTAGTAGCCGGCTCCATGTGCTCCCCAGCTTAGCCCCTTCGGGTCTTGCATTTCAGCTGAAATCTTTGCGATAAAATGCATAACAACTTCATTCACAGCGGGCGATGCCATAAAAGTGTTTTAAATCGTGTTAATAATTTTGTGCAGCGTTTGCCTGGCCAAACTCTCTGAATTGCGATGAGTCCTGCTGTGACCGGCGTGTCGTCCGGCATTGCAGCCCAGACGAACTGTTGCCCACCATATACTCCACAGCTCCACTGCTCCACTACTCCCCGCCTTCCCACCATTCCAGCTCCTCATTGCCTCAGCTCCTGAGCTCCTTGGCTCCCCAACTCCTCGGCTCGTCCGCCTTTATGGCCTTTGCATGTTTTGTATGCGTTTCATTTGTTGATTTCTGTTGTTTTTTTGCTTCCCTCCCCGCCCCCTTCTCCGTCCATCCCCTCTCCTCCGTTCGCTTCCTTTCACTGTCTTTATTTTAACATTTTCCAAAGCGTTTATTGCTCTCTTGGGAAGCCTCGAACCCAATCCCAGAGTTGGTTGCCCCGGAGCCGTGGCGTGGCCTATTCACACCTGCAATCTGTGCATAAATTGCGACTGCTGAAATCTGTCCGCAGGCTGCCCGAGCTCCATCACGTGATCAATGCAATTAATTATAATTTGTCGTCAATAAAGATGGAAATACCAAAAAAGATATTAAAATCAAAATAAACATATGAAAATAAAAAAAAATAAAAATAATCAAATTGTTGAATTTGCGTGTCGAACTTGAGGAAAACGACGTCGAATTTATTTGAATGGTTCGTAAACCTCTTAACTATGCGCATCGACGCGTTTCCCCGCCAGGCATCGCCTCTTAGGTGTGTGGAAATGTTTATGGATGTGTTTATGGTCGAAGTCGAAGCTTGCAGCAGGAAATTAATATCATTAATCAATTTGAATGAAATAAAATATTTAATATCTATATTTTAGCCAGATACTAACAGGGCTCAGAAATGCTAAATTATATGATGTGAAAATGGCTAGGAATAAAATGATCACAGATCAATTAAACGTCTTTTGTAACTTGTATTCTCAGAGCTCATCTCTTGGAATGGGAAACTCTTCACTCTGTTATTAAAAACAATTAACTATTATCTAATTATAATTAAAAGATTTACAAGAGAAAGCAACTTCTTCAATCTTCCCTATGTATAGCACATGTTACGAAGTTAGGATAAGATAGTTAGAGAGTTTAAGTATTACGAAGTAAGTAGAAGATAATTGGAAAGTTAAAGTTACTTGTTTTATTGAGCTATCAATATTTGCCTTTTACCTGAGGGACATTACCTGAAGGGCTTTGCCTTAAGAACTGTACCTTAAGGGCTTTACCTTAAGGACTTTACCTTTGGGAGTTTACCTTAAGGACTTTACCTGAGGGGTTCCAGCATTAAAGACGCCAAATATTATAACTTTTATTCAAATTTATTTTAAGATATATTTAAGTTATAATTAAATTATTATTTTCATATAATAAAAATAATAAATAAAAATAATAAAAAATTAATAAAATAATAAAAAAATATAGTTGATATTATATTAAAAATCATATTTTTTTTAAATCATATTTTAATATAACTTAAACGTTTATCCAGAAACGCAAAAGGTAGAGATTAAAGGAAAAATAAGGTTTACATTATTATTAAATTATTATAATAAAATTATTGAATATTTTAAATTAAGCTAACATATTTAAATAAATATTTAAAGCTTGTAAATGTAATAGCTATGGATTAAGACAGATTCCTTTAATTCCTTTAATTCATCCTATTCCTCCAATTCCTCCCATTCCTCCCATTCCTCCCGTTCCTCCATTCCTCCATATCCTCCAATTCCTTCAATTCATCCAATTACTCCAATTTCTCCGACTCCTTCAATTCCTCCAATTCCCCCAATTCCTCCAATTCCTCGTATGCCTTCAATTCCTACAACTCCTCCAATTCCTCCAATTCCCCCAATTCCTTCAATTCCTTTAATTCCTCTAATTCGTCCAGTTCCTCCAATTCCTGCAATTTCTCAAATCCCTGTAATTCCTCCAATTCCTTTATTTCCTCCCATTTCTCCATTTTCTTTAATTCCTCTAATTCCTCCAACTTCTTCAACTCCTTCAATTCCTCCAATTTTCTCCAATTTCTCCCATTCCTCCAATTCCTCCAATCCTCCAATTTCTCTAATTCTTCCAGTTCTTCCAATTCCTCTAATTTCTCCAATTCCTTCAATTCCTTCGATTCCTCCCATTGCTCCAATTCCTTCAATTCCTCCAACTCCTCCAACTCCTCCAATTCCTCCAATTCCTGATATTCCTCCAATTTCTCCGATTCCCGAACAGTTCGGGAGTTAGGCCATTTATTTACCTTTTCACATATCGATTAAGTTGCTTAGTTTGCACAATCGATTCTATTGTTATAATTGCATCAATTTTGACCGGAACTCCCGTTCATCGTGCATCAATTACCCAAGTACCGTCCCCCTTGTGGCTCCTCCTCCACACACTGTGCATATTTCATATAATGAAACCCCACCATTGGCGCTGGTCTAGGAATAATTTATATGCTCGTAATGTGATAATAAGCATGCGCCGATATCCTGCGGAACTTTCGCGAGCCAAGACCAAGACTTAGGCTATGGTCAGACCCACAACTAGACCCAGTTAGAGCCTTGGCCAGGTTCAAATGTTAAGACGCTTTTCGTGTTGCAACTCAATTGCTCAATTATAAGGTGCAGCTTAAAGTGGGAGTTGAAGTGGGAGTCGGAGTGGGAGTGGAAGTGGGTTGGGGAAGGTGTAGGATAAGGATAAGGGGATGGGGATGGGAATGGGAATGAGAATGCGAATGATGCGAATGAGAATGGAGATGGAAATGGGTGGACAGGGTGACGGAGTCGAGCTCTACCAAAATTATAGATCTGCGTTAGGCGAGTGAAATAAAAGTCCATTACAAATGAAATCAACAACTCATTGCTCATCGGCATCTCCAGTCCGTGGAGTGTTGTGGAGCAGCGCAGGGTGGGGGGTATTTCCCAGGCAAACATTATCATCAGTTAGAATGGAGTATACGAGAGACTCCCTATAGGCTCCCTCCCTTCCTCTCCAACTCCCTCTCCATCTCCCTCTCCGTCCCCCTCTCCATCTACCCATCCCCCCCTTCAGCAGTTTACCTACTCATCTGGATTCTTACGTATCTGCTGGGGCCAGCACTTTGGCGATAAGCAGCAATTTTCCCCCGAATGGAACCCCATTAAAATATGATAAATTGCGTCTATTTTACGGAGTTGATTTTAACAAGACAATTTAACAAGCGTAATTTAATATTTGACAGGGCACAGCATAGAGATTTGCCTTCTCCTTCCAACGCCCAGCCAATGTGGACACATCGTCTGTCTCCCTCTAACCGCAACAACAAAATGGAAGCGACCATGAAAATGATGTAAAGTCGTTCCCGTTGTCTATTGTTGTTGCTGTTGTTGTTGCTGTTGTTGGTGTTGCTGTTGCTGTTGTTGTTGTTGTTGCTGCTTTTGTCGACGAAAATGTATCTCACCCTGGGGAACACTTAAACGCCAACCGAAAAATTGCCTGGGTTGGACTTTAGCTGAGTCACAGGCACAAGGGAAGCGACAGAGGCGATGACTTTAGCCGTTAATCTCGGCCAGCGTCTGAGAATGGAAGTGGTGGCAATGGTGTTGGTTCTGGTACTGTTGCTGTTGCTGGTGCTGGCGATGGTTGTGGTGGTGATGGTGGTGGTGGTAGTGCTCGTTGAAGTACTGATACTGGTACTCTGGCTTGTCCGTGTTGTCGGTGGTGGTGGTGGTAGCTGGCAACCACAAATATGTAGGGTGGGTTTTTCATCCAAGACCTGGAGCTGTAAGGGGCAGGGGCAGGGGCAGGTATGCAACTGCGGCGCATTCATGTTAAACATTCTAAATTAAGTGGCACGACGGCGATAAGGTAATTGGGGTGAAATGTGAGTGTTGTACCGTGGGATGAGTTACCAGCCGCCAGAGCTGGGCTACAGGCTAGGGGCAGGGGGCAACAGTCGATGGAACTGAGACAAATGCTAATCACATTTCCATGATGATGTCCCTGGGACAGGGACAGTTAATGAAGTGATTTATGCATCTATTGCATGAGTTCCCATTATAAAGTTGATTAACCAAATTAAGCAATTATCACAAATCTCGAACAGACCGCAAAACCGATCTATGCGATCTTCACGGATCCCAAAGATACAACCAGAAGATAAATTCCGATTAATTTATTGTTTGCTCTTCACAAATTGAATATTTTATGGGGCTTGCGTTTTTTTCCTTTTTATTCAACGCCGATAATTGCAGTTGGGCCAACTAATTAATCCGACAGAGCCATGGCCATAGCTTCTGGGCCTTCAATCAAAGCTGATTTTAATTAATTGAACGCATTTAGGCCAAAATAACAATTCGAAAGACAGACGAAAAGGAAGTGAAACTCGAAGTTCCAACATTTATGCATTTCATTGATCAATTTAGAAGTCAGTCGCTAGTTTCCTGATGGACCAACCACAGACCTCACAATGTGTGCCTGATCCATTGAATTGAACAACTGGCGACTGTGCCTCAAGTGGTTGGCTGCGAGGGGTACTCGAAACGATTGCCAGATAAAAGTTCAGCGAACCGCAAAAACTCCCAGCCAATGGCTTGGCATTGCTTAATGGCCGCCATATCGAGGCAATTATTTTCAAATTGTCTCGTTAGTTTTTGAAATGTACGGCAATTACAATTACCCGCTAGATACTCACATACTCATCCACTTGAAGTTACGCATCAGCACACACATACACACACATACGCAGGCACTCACACACACTCATATAGGCATCATGCGTACAGGAAGTGCGCACTTAAGTAGACTTTGAATAGTTTCTAATTAACGCCGGTCGCGGGGTTGACGGTTCAACTGATTGAATGACAGAATGACTGAATGCCTGAGCGACCAAATGACACATTCAAGTCCCAAAACTCCCGACCGATCATATCAACTTAACTAAAGGGGTTCAACTGTACTTAAATGTCAATGCCAAACTCTTCAAACACTTCCTATGCGAAGTCCTCTCATCAGAGTCCCGAGTGGAGTGTGAACAAAGGAGTTGGCTTTGTTTTTTTTTCGATTAAGGATTAACCAAAGGAAGGACTATAGTTTTTATATGATTTAATGAATGTGATAGATAGTTAAATAACGACCTGGACATGTACAGGGCTTAGCTAGATGCACTTTACTTTGTAATTGCCTCCTTGTAACTTTAGCTTTAGTCAACAAAAATAAAAAAAAATAATAATAATAAAAAAATAATACCTTAACCACTTAAGGCGACTTTTTAAAATATTTAAAAATAATAATATGTATAAAATTAGTAAGAAAAAAAATAATAAAATAATATTAAGTTATCTACAACAATTCTTCCGAATATAGTTTATAATAATCTATCATTAAATTCAATAATAAATTAACAGTTGGATTCACTTTAGACTAAAAAAAAATAAATGTTTATTAAATATTATATTTCTAAATTAATAAAATAAAATTAAATAATATATTTCTAAATTTCTAAATTTTAAAATTGTAATAAAAGTAATTCTTATATTATATTTAAGGCAATATTCAGTTTATTTATTGATACAAATACATCAAATAAATTAAATAATAAATTAAAATACCTGAAAAACTTTATTTTAAGCTATGACAAAGGATACATAATTACATAAGGAGTTCAGTTTATTTATTGATACAACTACTTCAGGAGTAAATAAATTAAATAATAAATTAAAATAAATAAAAACTTTATTTTTACAATATGTTAGATGTTTTATGTTCTTACTTATTTGCAGAAATGAAATAACTATTTTTTAATTAATTTATGCTTTTTTTCTATTTAATTGGTTACTCATCACTTCAAGCTTATTTTAAAAACATTTATTCTTTTTTTTATTATTTTTGAAAGTACAGTTAATGCAACTATCGTTTTCTCATTAGCTACGACTAATTAAAGTCTTAACTCACATCCCATCGATTAGATCTGATGTAACCCCCTCGTCATTTCATTAGTTAGTGGCTTGTGGGGCCTTTGCTTGCCCGGCGATGCGTCGACTCCTCCTCCTCCCCCATTAAAAGTTAATGCCCCTCAAAGTCAGTAAAAATACCGACACAGTTTAATGAGGATGCCGCACACGAGAGGTGCCCATTGAACGTCATTAGAATGCAAATTTCGTAAGGTGCTTGGTGGATCGCTTGAGTCATTTGGATCGTTGGGGAACGTTTAGGAACCGTTCTACGGCTTAGCATTTGGGTGGCTTGCCGCCGCACACGACGGCTGCCGTAAGCCGCATTTCCATAGTTGGGGAAAATTCTTTAAAATGCCATTATCGGAGCTTAACTATATGTTAAGATCTCCGGGCTGTAAGGCTACTGTTCGTCCAATCACTTGAATGGCACTTGGAATGGGAAGAAGAAGAAGAGCTCAAGAGAGCCGTGAGCCCATAAATTACAGGTGTTAGAATTGGGACGAAACCTTTGCTTTTCGAACTTGGGACGTCATAAGCCGAACGATCGATTGATTTATAGCAAAATTATAGCGCATTAAGATCAAAATATATAAATGTGTGTGTGTATATGTATTTTTACATATATGTGGAGTACAGTCTGTGGCAATACCCGGTTGAAAAGCGATCCAACTAGTTTGTGACATTTTAATAAATCGCTGGGACACAACGAAGCGTCGCCGCGACAATATCTTAAGCCGATAATATTATTAACTCTTTTGAGTTAAATCGAACGTTTTGTATGTTTTGAAGCCGTTTATCAGCCGCTTAAGTCTCACGGCTTCCGACATTCCGACTCGAAGCTGGAGTTGGACATGGACATGGACATGGACAGCGGTTCGGGCTTTAGCGTCTTAATTTAAATAATTCACCAAACACATTTGTCTGCCTCTCGACTTGACTTGATTTTCATAATTGAAAAGCGAACCTGCAATGATTTCCGCCTGCACCACAGCTGCACCACTCACTCAACTGGCCAAGCTGGTGGTTACACTTAATTATATAAACACACACACACACACAAAGACATGTAGCTAATGGCTAGCTGGGCGCTTCAGTGCGTCGGTAATGATACCTCAAGGCATCGTCCAATTATTAAATGAGCACAGAATCCGAGCATTTGCCATACATAAATTAATGGAGCACATGACGAGCGTTCCATATAGTTGCTTATATGACTGTAATTTCAGGAGCTCCACGACACAATTATCTAAGCTCTTGCATAAGCAACAGAAGCAGCAGCATCCCGAAATTGGAGCGATGGGCGTGAGACGACGGAGTGGGAGTAGGCGGCAGCTGCCATGTCATTTGCTCGAATCCTGGAAGCTGTCGCTGTGGGTCCCGCCCCAAGTTATCTAAGTGACTGGAAGCGGAGCTAATCATGTGGATGCCATGTCACGGAGACTGCGCAGTGGCCAGCCAAGGATATATACTCCACAGCTTATGTACCAGATATATATATATAAGTACATTATATAAGGCTTCCAGCTTCATTTTCCTCATGATGAAATGATTTTCAAACAGTTTTCATTTTAATTTTTCTAATTTGTTTTCAATTTCGAGGCTCTTAACTAATGAATTGCTTTAATTTCGGCGTTCGCTTTGAGTATTTTCCAGTCTTGGGTTTGAATTCGAAGCCGTGGCCGATTTGATGGGCATCGCTTTGTAGTTTCCGTCGCATTCGTTGTTTATGAGCCATAAAATTGTTTTAATTCGGCATAAAATTTAAATATCCTGCGAGTTACGCAAAGGACACCCACGCTCACGCTCATCCACACATGGTGGCCGCCGGCACTTGAGCTCTAAGAGCGTCGTTTGCATCGGGCTGCACTTTTTCGATAGCCATGACAAAGGACACATCATTACATAAGGAGCGTCGACAGGATTCGCTTCAGTTGCATGTCCTTAGAGCTACTTGTTCGATTATGCGCGGGTGTCCCTAACGAAGTGCACTTGAGCGTGGACCACACAGCGAATGATGTGACATACTAATTGCTCACTGACGTTGAGAGGGGCAAGGCCTGGGGCGGGGGGTAACAGCATTGGCTGAGGCAGTGGCAGAGGCAGAGGCAGAGGCAGGGAAAGTGGCAGGGGTAAAAAGCATCGATAGCTCGTAAAGTGCCACCAGCAGCCGACACAGTCAACGTCGCAGTCGCAGCATCTGGGCAGAAGACGATTTTCCAATGATTTTAATGGCACATTAAGCATACGCCTCGTTCCCAGTGAGAAATCGTCTTAGGAGTGGAAGTGGCGCAGGAGATGGGGGAAAATACATTAAAATTAACAATAAACAAATTATACCTAACAATGGGAAAAGAAACTAACGAAAAACAAAAACAACAACAAACAACAAAAACAAAAAATAACTGAAAAATACAGAAAATAAAAACACTTTTATCGCCGGCCGAATAATTGGACGGGTTTTGGAGCTTGAAACGCGTTTTAAAGTTGTCAACTTTGCGGAACCAATTTTGTTAATGATCTCCCATATAATCCGAAATGAACTAAAATAGTTAATAAAACTCACTTTTATTGCTGATGTTTTATTTTTTTTAGTTTTTATTTTTTTCACTCTCGACTGACTTTTGATTGGTTTTTCTTAATAGACGATGGCCTCTTTCTCCCTTTACAACTCGGGGGGACTCGGAAACATGATCCAAAATTCTCGGCTGCCAGCTAATCAATTCCGAAGGTCTTCCATTTAAGATCTATTGTTGCAGATTTACCCTATAAATCATGATATTTATATATGTATATAGCTTATGTATGTGTGTGTGTGTGTGTAGCTTTTAGTTAATCGGGGCGTGGGCGCCGCTTGTTCCGTTCGATGATGATATACACATAAATCATTATAATTATTCGAGTTTCTCAACGGTTCCTGAAAGGTGACTAGAATTTCAATGGGGTGCGGCCCCTGAATGGGATATACATTTGTTTATCAATTTGGAGATTAGTTTCGCCCAAAAGCTAAACACACACACATACACACACATATATATATATATATATATGTATACATAAACATATATTGAGTGCATTGGCCACTTAGCGGCATCCCCTGCTTCCCATCGCTGTGCTCCTTGAAGATGGAATCGCAAATGCACGACGACAGCTAAGCAAACATTAGTCACACAATTGCCTGCCAGGAGTGAAATGAGCAGTGTGTATACATCATAAATATCTCTGGGGTATTGTTACCCCTCACCCCTCTCCCCATCCCTTATCCTGCAGCCGATAGGCTTTCCTTTTCCATGGCCTCTGGGGTCCATGGCGACCCGCGTGTTTACTTTCAAAACCGTTTGCCATGCGTAAATGACAAACGATTTTGTGAAATTATTATTGCCATTGTCATCGTCGCTTGGTTGGCTGATTCTGTTCCTGATTTTGTTCCTGGCTCTGACTCGCCCGGAACATCTCCCCCTTCTCCTGGATCTCAATTCTCACAAAATCCGAGCACTTTCTCATTTCGGGGCCCCTGCCCTCAGTGCTTTAATCCGATGTTTTGTCGTCGTTGTTGTTGGCGTCGCACTTTACGCTGCTCAATTTAGCAAACAGTCAGCCGTTGACGTTATCCTTCCGCTGGCGCAGCATCCAAAACCAATAAGCCACCAGGAAGAGCAACAGCACCACCACCAGCAGCAGTAGCAGCAGCAACGGCAGTAGCAACCATCATCCATCCAGTTACATTTACCGTCATCCATGTCGCCAAATCCCACAGCAATTGCTGCTGGCAATGCGCACTAATCCACCACCCACCATCCACCACTCACCACCCACCACTCACCACCCACCACTCACCATCCACCACTCACCACCCACCGCTCTCCACTCACCCATCTGCCATCACCCATCACCCAGTATCCAGTATTCAGGACCAGCCCGTCATCAAATTCTGCCCCACCCACTCCACGCACATCCGGCACGCCTCCCCATCCCCCATGCGGAGCTCGTAGCGTATTTATTTTATAACATTGCCAATCAAGATGGCTGCGCAAACATAATCGCAATGGGGACACACAGAATATTGACACAGACACAGGAACAAATTGTATATGTGTATAAGCGTGTATATGTGTGTGTGTGAGAGGAAGAGCCCGCATCCTGGCAATGGCATCGGTTGCTTGTTTGCATTTCAACAGCTTTGCCCCCCCAACCCCAAGCCCAGTCAGAGGATCAATTCCGGCCGTGCCAGGAGTGTCAGGATTGCCTTTTGTTGTTGTTAATTTTGTTTATTTTGCAAGCAATTTCAGCGCTCGTTTTTCCCCCCTCCTCCTCCCCTTCTCCCATCATCCCCTTTATCTCCTTTGGTTACAGCGTTATCCAATTCCCCTATCCCTTCGGCTTGTAGTCTACGGGTTACTTACACATGCCCCATGTACATCGTGTACTTGCTTATATATTTGTGTGTGTGTGTGTTTGTGTGTGTACATGTCCTCGTCCTTATGTCCTTTTCAATTTGTTCAATGATTCGCAAGCAAATTGATTCCCATTCAATTTCGCGCCGTTTCGCAGGCGACAATTTCGATTTTTATTGGTTTTCTCTTTACGCCGATTTCGGCCATTTTGTTGTTTGTCCCGTTTCGGTTATTGCTCTGTCAGTCCCTCTCTCGCTCTTTCTCTTTCTATTCCTCCCTCTCTATTCTCCTTTCTCTTACTCGTGTGTTCTCTTTCTCTCATTTTATATATATATTCTTTATGAATAAAATAGGTTCTGTGGGGTATAACGAGTCGCCGGCTGACTCTTGGTTCTTGGTGAAGCGACGATTTGCCCTTTATTTACTTTATTAAATATAAGTTCTCAATTTTAAATAATTAATTTAAAACTAAAATAAAAATTATCTCCAAAAACATAAAACAAACATCGCTTTCCAGAGATACTCTCCAAGTAATTAAATAATATTTATTTACATCATTTGCTTACTACATGAATTTAATATATTTTATTATTCTTAATTTTAATATTCATATTATTATTATTTTATTTAATTATTTATATAATAATTTATTGAATTACATTTTATATATTTATCTTACGATTTGTAATTGTACTACATTTTATTCTAAAGTATTTCATATTTCTTCTAATATATTAAATTAAATTAAAATAATTACGTGATTAAATGATGAAATGCGTTTATATTTTATTATTTTAAATTTTTATTATTTTAATTTATTATTATTATAAAAAAAATATATACATATTATTTTTTGTTATTTTTATTATGTCAAATATTTATTTTTAAAAAATGTTTTGTGGTTTTTTTTTTATTTACATTTTATTTTATTTTTAATTGCAGGGTATCAGCTAGTCGTTCATTGTTAGTCGGAGTCCACTTATATGTGTATCCTTGTATCCTTTGCGAAAATATAATAAAATTGTAAATTGGTTTTTGTGCGTTTACAGTTAGTTGTGTATCTTAACCGATATTGTTATTGGTCAGCGTTTGTGGGCTTTGTTGGTAACTGGTGACTGGTAACTGGTAACTGGTGCCCAGTAAATGGTCAGAGTGTGTGTGTGTGTGTGTGTGTGTATGCCTGATTGTACATGTCCTTTGAATGACCAGAGTCCTGTGTAAGCACAAATAAAATTGGCTGGTGGATTGCCTGTCATGAAATAAATTAATTGGAAACTCAATTCGAATGTTATTTATGTAAATTAATTTATATAAATATTATTTCTGATTTGCAAATAAGTTTATGATAAAAGTCCAGCAAAAGCTGAGAAAAGTAAGGCAAACAAATTTAAGTCAAGCAGAAGGCATCCTCTAATGTAAGGATATTCGGCAAAATTAAAAAAGAGGGACAATTTTAGAATTTGAACTAAGGATAATCATTTACAGGACTTTAAGCAACATTTGAAAGCTTCATATGAGAAAATTAACTTCTCAAAAATAATTTAATATTTCAGATATATAATAATTAATTTAATTATTAAAAAAATTTTAAAAAATAATAATTATAAAAAATGGGCAAAAACTGTAAAACATTTTCTGTGTTGACTTTTAAGACCCTCCTCTCCACTTTTAGCTAATCGCATGGCTTCACTTCTTATGCCGCTACCCTAATACTTCGATATTTATGGTGCTCTCGGAGATTGGAGCAGTTACTGGACTTCTTGCTGCAATTGTAACTAATCACCAACTAATTTCAGCTTCCAACTTTGTACATGAACATCGAGTGGCTGAAACAACTCTGCTTTTAAAAACAACTATCAAGTCTCTATATAAGCAGTCGTATCTGTATCTGTATCTGTATCTGCATCTGTATCTGTATCTGTATCTGTATCTGTATCTGTGTCTATAAATGTATCTATATGTGTATCGGTATTTGAGCCTAGCATCTGTGGCTAGTCAGTGGTTCTAGTCAAGCCCGTCAGACGACATGGAATGTTTGTCACAATACATCAAATGGCAGAGGAATGACACAAAACATGAACGCGTCACTTTCCATCACTCCAAAGTGCCGGACCGACGAAAGCTGCCACTGCCAGCCAAATGGTCGGCTAACAAGCAATGCCAAGGAAACGGCTAACCAGGTAACCAACCAGGTAACCAGCCAGACAGTCTGACGCAGCCGCAGCCCCAGCCTCAGCCTCAGTCTCAGTCTCAGTCTTAGTCCCAGAGAAAGAGCCTGAAACTGAGATTAACTGCGCGCATGCGCAACTATTTGCGCACATTTTAAATGGGACACGATGCCGCGGACAGAGCCTGGAGCTGGGTACATGGCACCACTGGCGGCGACTAAGGATGGACGTATGGAGGGGCAGCGGCATTGTTGGTGACACTCCACAGACGTCGCTGGGTCTGGCCTGGCCTGGCCTGGCCTGGCCTGGTCTGGCTGGCAGCCTTAATCCGCCAAGCAATGCGGCATAGCTACAAATTCAAAAATGATGATCATTTAATGATGAACACGATAATGATGAACATGGTGATGATAATGATGATGATGATGATGATGATGATGATGACTATGATGAAGAGCGCGACGATGATCGTGATGATGACGATGATCATGGCGATTATTTGTGGCTGCTGCGCCCTCCGATACAAGGTACACATACATGTATATACACACAATGTATCTTTTTTTTTTTTTGTCGCCACAATCTCGTTTTTGACCAAAAACGACTAACGAGCTAAAGACCCGGCCAAGAGGCAGTTGATCAGCAGTGGAAGAGAGTGGGGAGGAGGGTAGAAGGGACAAAAGGGGGAACTGAGCGACTGCCAGAGTTGATATGGAGGAGTGCTCCCGGTACCCGGTACCCGGCCGGGGATCTGTAGCCGAATCAGAAAACAGTTGGCATCATTAATCCTTAGCAGTTTGTGCTGGCTGTGGAATCGTGGAAGGTACTCGGTACATTGGAAGCCGACGCGTAAGTTGTCATGTTTTTGTCGCTTTATGGACTTCTAATCGTTCAATTCTATCAAAAAGCTTACGCACTAACAAACACCCAAATCCAGACGACAATTTCCAGGTCCATTTTCGACTCAGTTTCAGTTTCAGTTACGGCCAGGCACTCACCAGATTAAGATATTTAGATTGGCCCACGGCACAACCAAAGGCACAGTCACAGATACAGACACATCGACAGTCACAGCCGCAGTCACAGCCACAGACACAGATACAGTCACAGTTACCGCCACTGTCACAGTCAAGCAAGCAAATATACATCCAACAGATACATTGACATCCACAGCTACAGATACAGATACAGCTACAGATACAGACAGAGCCGGGAGCAACTTTATTTAGCACCTCTGCCTTTGCCCATGGGTCCACAAGGCAATCGGAGTGCTTGAGGTGACAATAAGCCGCACTCTTGGCCAGAAATTGGGTTCAGTTTTTGCCTTTTTTGTGCACAAAACCCGCTTGATAGAGTAGTCGCAATCCCTGCAATCCTTGCCCCCTGCCCGCTGCTCCCCCTGCCCAACCCTACCTTATGGCATTTGAAGTGCGAATTTGTTATTTAAGTTGGGAAGCACGCAATTGTCTTCGATGCTTTAGACCTTCACCGGACAGTGAATTGTGCATAAATTGAGCATTAGATACATTTGTATCTTTTTCTCTTCTTCATCCACTGCTGGCCAATTGATTCGGATATCTTTGGAATTGTTTGTTAACTACCGTTTTGGGCAGACGCCCGAATGGACAGCTTAACTGCCGGACACTGGATTTTGGATTTTGTATGTTGTATTTCGGTTTTTAGATTTCTGATTTTTGATTTCGGATTTTGGATTTCAGATCTTTGGTAGCTAAAGGTAACACAATACAACAGGTGAAGGGTATCTGTTGTCCATGTTGAATGGATCAGCTTGGAGAACGGCCGAATAGATGGATGGGCATTGGATGCTGAAGAAATAGATAAATTATTGGTAATTAATGCCAAATTGGTCATAAAACACAACATTTGCATCTCCAAGCAGCCGGTGGAAGAGCCAAATTTGAAAAGGTAAACATTTTGTCAAGTTTGTTGGTCGCATAAATTATATTATATTATTTGTCTATTCAAAATGTTGCCTTTGGGCGGAAGTTTCGATTCAAATAATTAAATATTAAATATGATTAAGAGTTTTTTTTTCTCTCGTTTTACTATTATTATTATTATTATTATTATTATTATAATTTTTAGCATTTTTATTGTTATTGTTATTGGTATTCTTGTGCCGGCCCACGCTGTGCCATAAACTATCGACTTATGGACCGGAGCAATGCTAAACGGCATTCAAATATAAATAAATGTCAAATTTTGCACGCTTCGCCATAATCATATGGGTGCCTTTGACAGGGGCCCAGCCTTCAGGGGTTCCACCTCATTCGGCTCTTTCACCAAAACCAAGAAAAAAGAAAAAAAAGTCTCAGCGGAAAGCGGAGCAAAAATAAAGAACAAAACTGCTAAATGCAAATTAAAGCTCATTAATCGCAAGAGATATTTCGAACAGCGGGGCATTAATGTGCCTTCGCACTTGGATAAGCTTCTAGCCAAAAAAAAAAAATGGTAGTGGTAGTAGTGGTAGAGGCAGGGAAGACAGAATGGAGGAGATTCTGCAACTCGTTTTGGAGAAACTGGGAACTCAGCTCTGGCAGCGGATAGTGGATAGATCGTAGATGGGGCTTACGTACGTAGAGTGCTCGTAAAACATGCTATGATTACTTTATTAAGCCAAATGTTTCATAAACAATCGCCATGTCGTACATAAAAAACCGAAACCGATACTCAACGCGTCTGCGCGGGCGTTCGACTCAGACAGCGACGGCGACGGCGACGGCGACTGCGACTGCGACTGTGATTGGGACTTCGACTGCGGCAGCGATTGGGACTTTAACTGCGACTGCGACTGCGACTGTGATTCGAAGTCGGCATCAGATTCAGTTCCAAGACCCCAGTACCCACTCCATGACTCCCTGAACCCCAGATGGTGACGAGCGGGACGTAATCAACTGCTGAGCGCTTTGCTTAGATAAGTCACTTAAGATAAATCGCTGCGTGTGCGTCGTCTGAAGTCGTTTAGAAATTATGGGTTTCAGATATTGGAACTGAGATACAAACACAGATACACTTATACAGATACCAATACTCTGTATTTCTACTGTCTCTCTCTTTCTCTCTCTCTCGTCATCTGCCTCTCCCTCTTTGTTTATTTTTTCCTGTCCGCCTTTTTAAAATTCAAATCTTAATCGCCCGACGCGCTGAGAGTTTAACTAATTTTATTAAATTGAACATTAGTTAAATTTTGCTCGAATTCGAATTTAGAGCTGAGACTTTGAGATTTTCTTGCCTCGATAAAACATTTGCAATTAAGTTACGATTTTACATAATTAATTCGGAAATCGATTAATGCCAACCACAATCCATGGGAACATTTTCCCAGAGAGACGTCCGTTCATCAAATGTGGAGCAACATTTATAGACATGTGTTTTTATATATATGTAGATTTATTACATATATTTATTTTAAAATACATATTTTTGTGGCTTATTTTAAAGCGTGTTTTATGTCAATTAATTATTAGGAGTAAACATTTAATCAGTTACTATTTTTATTTATTGCAATTAAGAGAATACTTTATTTATGCTTCTGTCGGCATATCAATAGCTTTTCGCTTATGTGTATATGTCTGTGTGTGAGTGTGTTTTGGTACTTTAACTTTTTTTTATATTTAACAAAAGTTTTAAGTAATTTTCAAATAAAATTTTTTAAAATTATTTTCATATATTTATTTTTATTTTTATATACATTTTAATTGATATCTCAATAGTCAAAATCGGCATCAATTTATATAATAATTAATTATTTTGTATTAATTTTGTTATTATTTTTAGGGGTAAATAAAATTATATTAAAAATACAGTAAAATATTTAAAATACTTTTTCTCTTAATTTTAAAATATTTAATGATATTTAGAAAGATTTGGTTAATTTAATGATTGCATGTCTAGTTTCGGATGGATATAAATAATTTCCTCAAAATATGGTCAAATTTGATCAAAATATTTAATAATAAAAACTATCTTAAAATCGGACAGATATTTCTTTATCTTGCACCTAAGTCCTTTCTTAAAGAATTTATCTACTACAGTCCTCAAAGGTATATTAAAACCGATCCGTAAATGAACTTCAATCAATGCTATAATAAAAGTTGATTTATGGCGCTTAATTTTTTTTAAAAGTTTTACTCATCTAAAAAAAAAAATGTATTTTTAAAATTAAAAATAATTGAAAGTTTAAATTATGGCGACGTTGATCTAGATTGATAGTAGTTCGTCCTGAGGTTAGTTTAAAAGATTCTACTGACTATAACTTTCCGAAGGGATAATTAATATATTTACGTATATGGAAACCTGAGCCTAATTACTGCATTATCTTTAAAGGCACTGTATAAGTGATTTGTCATTTAACGAGTTACAATCTGAGATTCTCTCATATATGACATAATTTTCGATCATATAAATCGTATTAGAATTTCAAATATAATTTGATTTTAGATTTCATTTTCGATTTCACATAACGTTCCAAATTTGTCGTCGTCGTCAAATCGAGGCCTATGTTACAGTCTTTGATTTGGACAAACAGTTTAAGCCGAAGGCATTAGTGATTCATAAACGTCATTGAATGATTGACGATCCATTCGTTGGCTTATTCAATTAGCACATTTTATGGGTTTTGGTCAAGTGGGTGCCTAACTTTGGGCTGGCCCCACGCAGAACTTGACTTTATGTCTTTTGACCATAAAATCGACACACTATAGCTACATATATATATATATGTGTGTGTGTGTGTGTGTGTGTATGCATAGAAGATATTTTGTAACTTTGTAGGTGTAATCGTTGGCATTGTCATCGTCATCGTCGTTGCTGTCGTCGTCATCGACAATCATCACTTCCTTTCTCATTATTAGGCACACGAAATTGTTTACTACTACTACTTACTTACTACTACTTACTACTGTTTCCTATTGTTGTTGTTGTTACTGTGGTTGTTGTTGTTTGTTTGTTTGTTTTTTTGTTGTTACTATTGCTCTTTTGTTGTTGTTGTTATTGTTGTTGTTGTTGCATGTCGCTTGTTGCTTGTTGCCTGAGCGTCTGCTTCATTTTATTATCAAGTTCCGCCATCTGCCTCACCGGCAGCAACCGATGCTCCGTCGGATTCCCTCTGCTCATTGTCGCCATTGCGGGTAACTTGGTCGTGTCTAGCGACAAATTTAATGACTTACTTAACCTCATTGAGAGCTGCATAGGCACACACAAACACACACACACACACACTCCAGAGCAACTCCGCCTTCTGCCACGACAGGCTACTGCCTCTTCCTTCTCTCTGAAATCCCAGTCCTCTCTCTCTCCACTTCCATTCATTGGCTTTGCTCGGGTAACTTAGCATTTTTTAATGACTTAATTTACGTTCGCAATAGGTTCCACCTTTCTTGTTTATTGTTTTGACTAAGTACACACACACACACACACTCATACACACACACGCAAACATGCATCGACTTATATGATGACTTTATAGTTGGCTGCAAACCGTGCGACGCCCTCGAAACTCAATTCTCGCCTTATCATCCACTCGCATCGTCGCCTCAAATCTTTGCCCGGTTTCCTCTTCAACGTGGGCCGCGAATTTGTGGCCAGCTGCTCGATAGGAATGGCCTCCATTTGTTTCAGTTCCCTGCAACAGGCAGTCCACGCAGGCATGCATACTTCCATGTGTGTGTGTGTGTGTGTGCCTGTGTGTGTGTGTTGCCTGTGTGTATGTGTGCCTGTGGAGAGCTCACGATAGCTTCGTTTATTGTTAATTTAATTGGCCAATTCCATTAAAAATGTGTTGGTGGCTACGCGACACTGTGGCCAAGGCAATTGAGAAAATCGGTTTTAGATATACCAAGGATGGAAGGATACGATGTGGGCTTTGATGGTGTAGGAGCATCCTTGGAAAAGAATATATCTGGTGGAAATGTGAAGTTTGATTTATCGTTAGTTCATTACATTTTCCAACTCTCGGAATAAGCTTTAATGTGTAAATTATAAGGTAGGTTTTTTAAGGACATTTTAAAATATTAAATTATTAATAATTTAAACTTTCTTCATATAATAAATAATATTATTACACTTAAATATATAATAAATATATTATTACAAAGCAATTGCAAACTGAAGAAGTAAAAGAACCAAAGGCTTTTATATATCGATTTTTTTTTGCTTTAATTTTTTTTATTTGTTTTTATTATTATTTTATATAATATGTATATTTAGACTAAATACATGTTGTTAAAGTCACTTTAAATTAGCTAAAGAAATTCACATTAAATATTAAGAATTTCGGAAATCTTTATTCAGGGTCAAATTTATTGAAAAGGACATTTAATATAGCTTGCACACAAGCTAAGGACTTTTGAAGGAATGACATAGATATTTATTTTGTTTATAAAGAGGTGGAAGAAATTGTTTATATTATATGTATATTACATATGTATATTATATTATAGGATATAATATTGAAGCTACTCTCTTAATGTTCAGCAAATTTATTTCTGTATAAAAAAAGCAATTAAAACGTTTAAGTCCCACTTTATAATCTGATAAATCTTTAAAATCATCAAGATAATAAAAATATTTAATTGGAAGGATGAAAGGAGATTTTTTAAGAAATAGGAAATTGGTTAAAAAAACTTCATTAAATATAGGTATCTAAGGACATTAAAAAATATTAAGATTAAAGGAATAAAAAGGACTGAATAACATATATATGTATACATATATATGTATATGTATATATATATGTATATATTGAATGATCATTGTCATATGAGGTCAATAGGCTTGAAATATATACCAAAATTACTCTCAGATACACTTTCATTATAAATAATAAATAATAATTTAATAATAAATAATAGCAAATAATTTATAATAATTTCTTAAAATATCTATTAATATTTCACTGAATTTCGTACCACTGTGCCAATATATGAATTTTTGAACAGTTATTTTTATTTTTGAGTCTCTCGCATTGGAATCAAAAAGTTCCGCAACTTTTTGCGTGGGCTGCAACTGCTGTTGGCTTACGCGTCGTATGAGTTATGGGGCATACGACGGGGAATTAGACGGGCGTTTCGGCGGGTTGAACAAACGACACTGTAAAGCGACACTTGCTGCATGTGCGGCTCGCTTTGATCTGAAAGTGAAACACAAATGTTGACCACAAGTTGACAGCTAACATGGAGCTAAATTAGATGACACTTCGCTTATATGGCGCTCGAGTTGGAAGTTGTTTTTGCAAATGAAGCAGCAACAACCAAATCGATTACAACAAAAAGCGATTACAACAATAAGAGTGATAACAATAATAAGAGTGTTTACAATAAAAGAAACCCACAACAACAGCAACAACAACAACAAAAGCTTTGGATTGGACCCGTTGACATTTCAAGTTCAATGTCGCCTTTGTAGACGCTGTGACATGTAGGAAATTTGTTAAACACGATTATTAAATTCCACGTATGTTACAGTTTGGTGCCTCGTCCGGCGTCTTGGGTGGAGTGGATGACCTGGATGACCATCACATGGACTTGGACTTGGGCAACCAAAAAGCGTGTCGCAAGTCATGTTATGCGCTTGTAAACCAATCTAAATACGAATCTCTATAGACTCTGTTTTGTCACTGAGAAGATGACTGTATGCACGTGTGTGTGTGTGTGTGTGTGTGTGTGTGTGTAGAAGAGTTTCTTAAGGTATGTGTGTGTGTGTATTTCATTGGGCCAGTCAAACAAACAAAATGCATTTAAAAGCTACAAAACTACATTTTCTGATGGCAGGCCATGGCCCAGGGCCCATGTACTGTGCACAACAAACAACAAACATGACTTGACAACTCATCGAACATTGAACACGTTGTAATGTGATACTTAAATGCTTGATTGGCTCGTAAATATTTTCACTATGTGGCCGGGTAGATGGTACCTGGGGGGAGGGAGGAGGGGGACTGGTCGGGGTCGGGGTGTCACAGGAAAGTGCTGCCCGAGCCTGTCGATTCTCTTGTTAACAATCATTTCTACAAAGTATCGCTCGCGCTTACCCTACCTCTCCTCCTCCTCCTCCTCCTCCTCGCCCTTTTCCTCTTTCGCTCTCATTCGCTCTCGCACGGACTCTCGTGGCACCATCTCGCTCCTCCTCAGGTCTCTGATCTCGTTTTTTGCACACAACCTTGGCAACTGTTTGAAAAAAGCGCCAAATCTTGCACTAAAAACACACCAAATACGACTTCAAAGCTATCGATGCGATCGATCGGCATTGGCGCGTTGACAGTCCCATCTGATGGGAAGGGTGGGCCACTTGGCTGGTGGGTTGGGGAGGGGCAAAGCTTCCAGAGCCGAGCCACACAATTGTAATTGTTGTGCGCAGGGCCAAGACATAGCTGGACCCTCAATGTGGACTGAGGCCACACAAAACTTCGCGTACTCCAGCCCCAGTTTCTTCCCTAACCCCATCCTCCATCCTCCATCCCTCAGCCGCATCCACATCCTCATCCTTGTTGTTGTAGTCCGTTGTTGTCCTCATCATAATGTTAATGTAAATGCATTTTAAATGGACTTGCGTACAACATTTTTTTGTTCTCTTTCAAAGAGCACGACGTTATTGCATTGTTGTTCATGTTGTTGTTGTTGTTGTTTTGGATTTTGTTGTTGTTGTCGCGCGTTTGTGTGGACAGTTCGACAAGCTGTTTGCAACACGATGCGAGCCTAGCAAAAAAAACCATAAGAAACAATCATAAGAAACAACTTTGAGCGCATACACACTCGCACACTCACTCCAGATACCCCTATATCCATGCATAGGTACATGCATATACACATGCATATACACATGCATATACACATGCATATATGGATCGCATGTCTGGCATTGGCAGCGAACAAAACGTTTTTAGTGTCTTACAAATGAAATGTGACAGTTTCCAGTTAAAAATAACAACTAGAATTTAACATAATTTAATCAACACTAATTCGCGCTTAAAGTTGCGACAGAGATGAGATAGATCCAGAGAGAGGAGAGGGGGAGGAACTAAGATTTCTCTAGAGAATCTTTGGTTTGAGCGACGATGTGAGCTCCTCTGGAAGATATAGAATGTTAAAGGATAAAGAAGCTTTTGAAAGACTGAGACTGGCCTGGAGACAGAGGGAGAATAAAAGAGAGAGAAAGAGAGAAAGAGAAAGTGAAAATGGAGAAAGAGAGAGAAAAATGTAAAGAACTAGCTAGGTAAAGAGTGAAGATTATAGCTTTCGACCTGAGCTTAATTCTGATACTCAATTGAAGTACAGAGTCTAAAGGCAGAAAAAGTAAAAGTAAGCAGATAAGTGAATCCTGCTTTAAAACAGAAATAAATCGAGATATTATTATTATCCTTCATATGAAAAAAAAAATAATTCTTAAATTCTAAATATGGAGTGTTCCCAGAAAATTTCCAAAATTTAAATTAAAAGACTTGAAAAAGAAAGAAATAAAATTGAGATCTAACAGATTTCCTACAGAGAGACAATGATAGATCGAGCTTGACAGATCGCCTCAAGCAATGAGGGCGAACTGCATCGGTGGATGAGCTCAGGCATTGGGAATTCTCTAGAATAACATTTCCGCTTGGCTAATTGCCAGCCTCACTTGGATTCATTAGTATTCAATGCGCATTCCGGGAGTCTCGGAAACAGGATGCTGCCTATCAATACCAATCATGGATCGGGGGGTCAAGTGTGCCAAGTGAATCCCTTAAGAGTTCGTAGTACAAGTTCATTAAGGAATTTAGTTTCTGAGTTGATTTTAATCGACTTTTCTCAAAAAATGTGAGAAAAGTGTTGTGAAGCGGGCGGGGGTGCGGGGGAGTGTGGAAAGTGTGAATGAAGTCAATTACAATGCGAGGGAAAATCATTTCAATGGAAGATGCCAGCAATAAAAGCAGACAGTGGCATGGCCTGTACACAGGGGTAGGGGAGTGAAGGTGGCACCTTATCGAATCTACAGCAATTTCTTTCCATTAGAATCCCCTTTCGTGGAGAGGCCACTGAACGAGACATTGACATTTGTGGAAGCGTCCCGTCCGTCTAATGGAGAACCCCTTTAAGTCACGTACGCACGAGATTCTGTTTAAATATGTCCACATGCACGACATATTAAGCAGGCACGGGCTCTGAGTGCTCTGAGCTGTTGGCTCTTGGCTCTGGGCTCTTGGTTCTTGGCTCTCGTTTATGGCCATGGCCAGCGCCGGCTCCAGGCCCGGAGCCAGGGTTCGGGCTGGGGTTGGGGTTGGGGTTGCGGTTGTGGTTGGGGGTAGCTCCGATTTTGGTTAGCCCAAACCAAATTGGTTTATGACTTCCTTCCAACCAACCACAACCAATGATGGTCAGATAGGCAGTGCAGCGTTTTAAATGTTGGCCAAGCTGATTTAAGGCCCAAAGAGGCACGCAGTTGCTGGCCTCAGTCGTTGAGCCAAGGCCAACATAAATATCGAGCAGTGCCTTGGAGGGGATCTACAGATAAGATCAATTATGTTAAGTCACATGGCGTTAAAATTATGTTGACGCATGTTTCCAAAATGTTTAAACATGTGTTCAACTATATATAAACGATCCCAAGCACATCCATTTTTTTTTTTTTTTTCTGTCCAGGCGGCAATTATGCAAATCTCTTGACAATCATTAAAAGCTTTAAAACGCATTAGCTATGCGAAATGCTGGCCAAGGGAAGCAGCTGGAGGAGGACAGTGGATATAGAGGTAGTTGGGGGGATACACAGACTCCATTGATCGGAACGCACCTCTAACCCAATTTATAACGACTTATCGACAGTAATAAAAACAAAATACATATCTAGATTTGAAATTTATACACATGTTACGATCGATAACGCCAACGCCTCATTTGCATGCCAACGCAAAGGCGTGGCAGTCGAGCCGAAGAGCGGGGCAGAGTGGGGCAGTGTGGCAGAGGTGGAGAAAAAAAGAGAAGGGTATCTGTGGAGATGGAGGAGGGGGCAGAACTGGCTGCTCTCCCTCGGATCTCTGAACGATACTCCGCGTGTTTGTGTGCGACACTTGACATTGTCAAATCGCAGCTTAATTAAGCAATCGATCTTCGATCTTCGATCAGCGATCTTCGATCTTCGATCTTCGACTTGCGTTTTATTTTGGCCTCTCGTTTTTGCCACAATTGATCAGTTAAGACAATGGCCAGGCCCAGAAGATCATGTGGGAAAGTCACAGTGATGACAATAGCTTTCAGTCGATACCAAAAGTTTGCATAATCGAAAGGCTTTGTCTTCCAATGCGAAAGCCGTTCGACGAACCGTTAGGCGGCCTAATGAGTGACATTTATCTTGGCCAACGAATCTTAGCCACAGCCACAGCTACAGGGGAAATAAATGCAAGAATGAGAGAGCTGTTTAAAAAGAAATTAAAATTTATTCGTGTGGATCTCAGCTCCCTGTGCCTGAGCCTGTGTCGCCCTGTGAGTCAGTCACCGATTTTGGATACCTCATAAATCATGCGGACTCTGTGACATTATCACGCTAATAAAATCGCATGCTAAAGCCGCCAAGTCGCCAACAGCCGATCAACAACAGCGGCCAGTAGGAATTCCCAAGCCATGGATGATCGACTAGGAGATACCCTGCAGGAAATAATTGAAGTCATTTGGATATAAATACAATTTTATATATACCATGAATACAGCTGCCTGTTCCCTGCTATACATATAGACAGTCCATATATACAAGCTACCCTATTGAAAATTATTACAGGGTATTGGAAAAAAACAAATGTATTGAGCGCATGACAGCAACAAATGATGGCCGACGCTTTGGTGGACATTAATGTTTGACATTAATTGAAATTAATATTAATTTCATATTTATTGTAATGTCTGTTAACGTATGTAACGGCTGGTGGGTGCTGGGAGGGGGGTGCTACGAATGGGAAGGGTGGAGACGAGGGAACGGATTTAAAATGCGGACGGAGGGGGATGGTGTTTAGTTTTTGGTGGAGGCGTCCAGACCGGAGCCTGTCTCCCGTTATGGTCAGGCTGATGAATTTGCATATTCTGCTAGACATAAGCTGCTGCATGCTGTGCCCACTTGCCACAAGTTGCCTGCCACATCGCACACAAACAAACACATATGCACAGCTCAGCATGACAATTCGCATGAACGTTGAAGGCAACAACTTAATTTGTAATCGCATCGCATTAAAATTTAAGTAACGCGTAATTAATGTTACAAGCCACAAGGAGACGGTGCGGTAGGGGGGACTTGGAGACTGCTTTTCGTTGGGGTGGGGAAGGAGGAGGGGGAGTCGAAGTTTGGCGCAAGTCATTGTGCCACATATGTGCGCTTACCTATTGAGATCTAAGTGATTTCCGTTCAGATTGCGATGGGGCAGTCGGTGATTGAGGCATCAGCGCACAGCAGGGGTTGGCGGTAAACGAAGCGAGAGGAGAGAAGTGACAGAGAGGAAGGGAGGAATAAAGAGTGGGATGAGATAAATAGCAGTAGGAAGAAGGGAGATGGAGTGGTGGCAATATCTGAAAGAGATACGGTATCGAACTTCGATATCCCGTTGTGTGTATTGCCAGGCGCATCAGATGAGCAGCGTTTGGGTTTCACTTTCCTTAAACAACACAACACACACACACACACACACACATACACACATACTCACACTCACACACACAGACACATTCACATGACATCGGGTGTGATATCATTAGCTCCCCTGCAGTCAATTGGAAACCCGTTCCATTGCATGGGTCTACCTGTAGCCCCACCGCCCTTCTGCTCCCACATCCGATAGAGCCCCTCCCCCCCGCACCCCTCCTTCTCCACACTCGCCCAAAATGTATATTATTAGCGTGAATTAAATTGCGGCTGCCGATATTTGCGGATCATTAAAGCCATCAAATGGAGCCAATTAAAAGTAAATAAATAATATATTTTATGAAAGCAATCAAATCTCTTGTCCGAATCTGAAAATCCTCCTTATATGCCCCCACTCTCCCTCTCCTGACCCCCTCCCCCCAACAGTCTTCTCGATTCCCTCACTAAATTATGCGCTTCAAAAATTATAAAGTTTTGTTAAAACTTAATTAGGTGCTTCGTTTGAGAGGTTGGCTGTGGACAGGAAAGGGGGCTGGGAGGGGGCGGGGGAACCTATGGATTGGCAAATGAGTTTCTTGGGTCGAATTCTCCAGCTCGGGTTCATTAATAAATTAACAGCATATAAAAGGAGGTAGACAAAAGATCAAATTTATGAGACATCCAACAGCTGAGAAAACTTAAGATCGAAGCAAAAAAACGCGCAGAATTTAAGGTAAGGGTGTTCAAAATGGGATTGGCATGCGATTTAAAAATCAATAAAACGCGTTTAATTATTCTCTGAACAGAAACTCTCAAAAACTGTGAATAAGTGTTGAACAATGGCAAAAAAAAAGAAACAAAATTTATGAAGTATTAAAATCTTTGCAATTGAATAGGAAACAAGTCGAAATCCATGTTTAAAAACTGCCGAGTCTTTAAATTTTTAATTCAGCGGTCTTAATTTTTAAAGGCTTTAAATTGTATGTATCATATATAAGAAATATAAAATTAAAGCTCTATAAATAAAAGAAAAATATTAAAATTATTAAGGCATATAAATCATGATCAATAATCCACTCAGATGACATTTAAAATCGTCTGAAGGTCAGTTACTACGCTCTGAAATGAATAGCTGTAAAAATATTGACTAGATCTGACAAGTTATATATATTAATATTTATATATTATATATGAATTATATATAATCATATATTCAGAACTCAAAATTAAAATATTTTATTTAATATTTGCTTATTAATATATTTAATCAATTAACCTGGGTAAATCGATGGAAGAATCGAATAGCTAAAAATATATATAATTAATAATAAATTTCCTAAATATATATAATTTTTTAATAAAAAATATATTTAAATTATTATTTTAAATATATATAAAAAATATATACTCTTTATATTAAAATCTAAGCATAATTAACGCGCAGAAAGTCATCCGCAGAGTCAAATCATATTTATCCAATTAAAGAGGATCAGAGCTCAGGCAAAGGTTGGCTGAGCTTTGACTCAAGATATGAAGGATCAGTTTATAGCTGATACATCATCTTTTTCTATAAACTTTAGGATCGTGTGTCAAAAGTGATTGCATTCATTTAATTGACGTGCTGTTGGGGTTTAAGCCTTAAGCAGCTTGTTAACTTGGCTAACAATTTGTTCTATCACCTCATCCGCACAGCACTTGGCATGGCTTTAATCACACACACACACACACACACACACACACTCAATCACACTCATATACAATCTAACTTTCCCCCGCTTGAACCCCTCGCTCCAAAACCCGTACCCACCCGCTGTGTTATTTAAGTGCCACATGAGCAACTCTTAAAATTATTTACATGCAACAACAGCAACAGCAGCAGCAGCGGCAGCGGCAGTGGTAGCAACACCTTCCTTCTCAGCAACAGCAATCGGTCGACTCTCGCGGGGATTCTGGCCCGAAGACTCTGTGCAGATAATTAATTGATTAAAATGTTTTTGCATATTATGGCCCGTATCATATTTCACATAAATGAGCGCATTCAACACGCTAAAGTGTCGGAGATTAGAGTGAGCTGGGTGTGCCTTCAAAAGGGGGGTGAGGGAAGGCAGAGATAGAAAGAGAGAGAAAGAGAGAGAGAAAGAGAGAGAGAGAGAGAGAGAGAGAGAGAGCGGGAGAGTGGGAGATTGGGATGGGGGATCATCTGTTGCAAGGCACTTGTTGCCACAACTTACCACCTAGGGTATCCAAATGTGCAACAATACACAATCATCATGATGCAGGGGAATGGATATGGGAATGGAAATGGGAAGGGGAAGGAGAAGGAGAAGGGGAATGGAAAGGGGAATGGGAAGGGGATGGGAATGGGATTACGATCGGGATTGACGATGAGGATGATGATGATTGTGGAGTTTTCTATCTCCTTGGTCTGTAGTCGGTCTAGCCAAGCGCCGCATGTGTCCAGTGAAGAGTCCAGTGAGGAGTCCAGTGAAGTGTCCAGTAAAGAGTCGCAGAGACCCCAAACACCGAACAGGGTGTTTATGGTGATTTAGTCAGTTATGTGGATCGTAAACATTTTTGATAGCTAAATTTAAATAAACGACAGATATTTGTTGCTGGCTGCTTTATGAGCGAGGGTTCCACCTGGATGAGTTGGACGGAATGAGGAGTTGGATGGAGTTGAAGTTGGAATCGGAGTTGGAGTCGGAGTTGGAGTTGGAGTTGGAGTTGGACTTGGAGTTGATGCTGAGGTTGTAGATTATGTGGAATCTTGAGTTGGAGCTGCTATCACTCGGGCGCTTAGTCATTTTCTTGGATGCTGTTGTTGTTGTTGTTGTTGTTGTTGGTGTCCGTTGCTCAAGTCGAGAATTTAAATTAATTTTATTGCATTGAAGTTTTTGTGTAGTTGGCGCGCGCGGCGCGAGAAAATATCAGATTTCTGTTGGTAATACATTGGAGATTAATGCCCGATCTGTGGGCCAAGAGATTTTGTTACGTTTTACTTTTATTCAGTTGGTAAATTGGCCATAAAAGCGGGCCAACAATGTGGCCAAAGATGTTAAGATGAACGCAACGATAAACAAAAAAACAAAAAAATAGAAAAACGAAGAAATGGAAAAATGGATAAATGGAAAAACCAAAAATCGTGGAAAGTATAGAAAGCGTTCCAAATGCCACCGCCAACACTTCATGTCGTCTACTTCATCTGCTTCTTCTCTTCCATCTACCATCTTCCATCTTCCATCTTCCATCGTCTGGTTCCTGGTCTGGCAAAGACCAAACATAAACATAAATATAAACTAAATAAATATTTTGTTTAAATTTCAACGTTGACAAGCGTTTCAAATGTCAGTCAAATCTTTAATTGGCCCACAAAAATTGTTGGCAATCGAATTTTGTTTATTTATTTGGGAAATTGCCCCGATCCTGTTTCGTTTACCTGCCCCGAACACGGCCGATCTTGAGCCGAGAGAGTCAGCGGGATTTTCGCAGTGTGTTGGCCTAAGCTGAATCCGGTCTCCCCCTCTCTACTGTCGTCCTGTCATCGTCTCAGTAACAGGATTACAGTAGACCAACTCGCACTAAGCCCACAACATGCACTTGTGGCTTAACTTTGGCAATCCTGTTAGGTTGTTGGACTAGGCTGTGGATTGAACTGTTGACCGGACCGTGGACTGAACTATGGATCGGGCTATGGAACTGACTAGTGAGTTGGCCTGCAATTTCTTTCAATGAACGGCAAGCACACACTTAATCCTCGACTGCAGTTCCAGCTTGTCATTGTTTGTAGTCGAGTTAGGTGCTGGGAAGGATCGGGCCAAAGGGTTGCCGGCACGCCCCCGCATATTTGCATGGCAGGCATTGACTTATGCCTTTTGTCACAAGTCCTAGCCACAAGTCAAACTGACGGGCTACCAGCCATCGGTCGGACCCAGGGCCCAGGACTTGGGCTCGGGTTAGAGATTCATATTTAATAAGCACATAATGGCAATAATCATAATTTTACAGCGAAGTTAGGAACGCATCTCTGCCAGCGGGATGCCCTTAAAGGGTTTCCTTTTGGCTCAGGGCCCTGCTGAGCTCTGACACAATGCGCGGAAACATCTTCAGGAACATCTACAGAAAATGGGAGGCGTTGCGTACATTTAATTAATACGTTTGCTTGTTGTTCAGTTTTTGGCTGTGGCCTCAGTTCTGGAATCCGAGCTGAGGCCCGGGGCCACGAACGGATCTCTTGGCCATTCGGATGCTCGGTTTTTCGGTTGCGCGGATGTTCGGTGGGCGTAACAACAGATGATTAGAATTTCTTAAAATTTCAACCAAAGGGTTCATTTGTGAATGTGTGTGCGTGTGTGGTATGCGATGTATGATGTGTGGTGTGTGGTGTGTGTCATTTGCCTGACTTATTGTTTCGATTTTGATGGTAGGCAAAGCTTCGTTTAGGACTGGATTCTTGTACCCTGCAGACAGGGGGTTTTTGTCTACACAAATTTCAACGGAAGCCAAAGGACATACTAAATATTTAATTTTGGTTTTGAGGATGTTTATGAAATGAGTTTTAAGCGCGGTTTTTCTGGGGTTTTGCCAGCCATCAAACAAAAGACTTAGGCAACAAACTTGTTTATGAAAGTAAAAGATTGTCAGAATGAAGAATGGTAACTTAAGCAACAAACTTACCTAACCAAAAAAATAAGGATAACCATTATATCCCGACAACAATTCTTAAGTATTTTCCAATTCTTATCATTACACTCGATTTGTTCTCGTAGAAAATTTCTCGGTAATTAGTTTGATTTCATAGCGAATTTCATTGTTCCCACCAAATGGATTGGCCTGGACTGCCTCGACTCCCTAACGGTTCTTGCCCATAAAAAATCAACAAAACAATCGAGTCAACAATGCGCATCACCACAACAATTACTGCCTCAAGTGCCCTGCGTCAAATCACGCAAAACCATAAGAAAAACAATGTAGGCCTTAACCTCAGGCCGTGTCCAGCCCCGGGCCATTTGTTTAATTTCCAATTAAAAAGAGCAAACAACGAGCGAACTGTGCACACACACACACACACACACACACACACACACTCACATGGACATACACCTACGCACAGCAGGTCAGAATCAGAGTCAGATCTTTGGGTGTTATCATCATTGACATCACACGACATGACTTGTTGTTGTTGTTCCTCTTGTTTTTAGCTGCTTGACAACTGTTTTAAAAAGAAAGGAGCGAAAGAGAGGAAAGAGAGGAGCACTCAGAGTGTGAAGGAGAGAAGGGTGAACAGATGCAGTGGCAGGTAGGAAAGCGACTGAAAGGACTGCGGGCTACGCACTGCGTGTGTGCAAACGTCTGACACTTGGCTCTGTGGCTGTTGGCCAGTTGGACGTTGCACCGACTCGTTGACCGGTGTCTGGTCAAGCGTTCAGTACCGTTGAAATGAGTGCGATGAAAATGAAGTGAGGTTTTCGGTCGTTTCCCGGAAAATGCCACTTGTCAATAGGCCAATGGAAGACCCATTGTAGCTGTTATCTAAATTACGCCAAACAAAACAGCAGTTGCCGTAACGAACACGAACGGCTACCCTCCTAACTCCGCCAAGGGCCAAGCCCAGAAGAGCAACAACTGTTCGGATATCGGGGGTGGGCCCGGCTAATGTTTTAATTTGATTTTAAAATGATGTTAATCTAATATCCGTGGAAAATGTCAAAATAAAGCAATAGGCGCAACAAAACAATCTACAATCGTATCTCTATCATTCCTTACCTTCCCCCTCCCTTTTTCTCTTTCTCCCTTGCTCTCTCTTCTGCTCGTGATTAATTAATAGTCAAAATATAACTCCGGCCCAATGCTAATTGAAATGCACTTGCCGTGCAGCTCAATTTCAATGAATTTTCCATTTTATTACGAAATACGCTGTCAAAATTGTATTGGATTGCCGGGCTCACTGGGATCACTGGGATCGTTGGAATGGTTCGGATTGTTGGGATCGTTAGCTACTTCAGGGGGCTCTTGATAATCTACGAGCATTATGGTTGACAATATTTTCCTCTGAATTTCATAATCTTCATAACTTATGCGCAATTGAGGAACAGCTTGTCAGCTTGGGTCTACAGACACCATCATCACCATGACCACCATCACCATCACCACCACCAGCACCGCCACCAACAGCACCATCATGATCATCACAGTCATCACCTTCATCATGACGATGACCGAACTTCAATGCACTCAGGGCGTGAATACCACAAATTTATATTTAATTGTTTGATTGCCTGCTTTTTGGCTGTATAATTTTTCAATAATTTTCCAATAATTTCCACCGACTCGTTGTAGGAAAAAAAGTCAAAGAAAAACATTTGTGTGACAAATGCTTGTCGTTGACTGCATTCATTTATTACCCGAAGAGTGTGTGCAGTCGCGGTGTGTGTGTGGGTGCTCTCCCTCTCTCTCCCTCTCTCTCTCTCTCTCTCTCTCTCGGCTTTGACTAGTGAGTCGCCAGCTGTGTGACGAATTGGATATTTTGTAAATAAGACAACTCTAATAGAACCATTAAATGCGTCAAGTGAGAGAGAAAGAGAGAGAGAGAGAGCGAGAGAAAATCGAAAGAAAAATTAGAAGGGAATAAAAAATTTCATATGCAAAACAAATGACTTAGGCAACAAACTTGCTGTGAAATTCAGTTGAATGTCCGTACGGTATTAACTGCTAATGAAGATTTATACGTAAACTTCTAATAAAGCTATTTAAAATCTAAGCTGCTTTTGTTGGACTATTCCATGATATATTACCTCTTAAAGACCTTACCCCCGAAGCCTCCATCGTTTCAGTTGCTGGGAGTTAATTGCGTGGAAAATATGACCATAGCGTAGGTGTTGCTCACAAGGATTTCATCTTGGGAATTTTAGCTATTTTCTGATTTCTGTTATTGCTCTAACTGCAAATCAAGTCTGATCTATTTTCAACTGTACTTCAAATCATAACCCAACTTAGACGTAAATTGTTCACTGATTTAATTGCTTCATTATAACAAGTAGATTCCAAAGGGGAGTTGTGGTTGGACGTTCCGTTGAGCACTTGGCTCAAGTGATCCCTCATTAACATGAATTCAATTAATTTCCCTGATTCTCAATTATAGCCCAAGATTGCTATTAATTTGGATCACATTCACGTGCTGTTAATTCTATGACGTACTTTAATAGACTTTTAATTCGCATGTTTACGAAGCTAAATGGAAATACAGAAGGCAGCATTGTTCGGTTTCCAGTAACAGATTCAATTTCCTTTAAGTTTTCCGCTGATGCTTTGACTTCTGAGTTACGAGTTGCGAGTTACAAGTTGCGGGCTGCGAACGGCGAGCTGCGAACGGCGAACTATGAACGGCGGGCTGCAAACGGCGAGCTGCGAATGGCGAGCTGCAAACGGCGAACTGCGAACGGTGAGCTGCGAACGACGAACTGCAGCACGAAGCTCGAGCTGAACACCCGCTCTATAATTTAAATAAGCTCGGAACATGGAATAGTTTATGCACATTTGTATAGGATCCTAAGGCGAACAGCAATTTTCATAATGAATATTCTAATTGGGTTTTAATTATACGAAGAGTAAGGTTTCGTGTTTTGGCTTTCCAGCTAATTGCAGTTGGTAATTGCCATATTAGACGCCTTGCCTCGGCGCGTATGAAAGCAATTCTTGCAACGTGAAATGGTCGACGCGCAACGCGCAACGCGCAACGTGCAACAGGCGGCGTCAAATTGTGGCAACTTTTTGCCAAGCCCATGGCAAATGGCCACACGCAATCGACGCATTTGCACAATTTTAACTTCGACTCGAAGGTAACAAGGGGGCGGTTCGGGGTGCCCATCGGTGGGTCACATTTATGATAATTCAATAACGGTACATTTGGCGGTAATTGATTGTTTATACAGCCTCAAGCCGTGGCCAAAGGCATGCGGTCTCCATCCAAGGCCCATATCATGTGGCGAACAGGTTGTAGACTCCATTTGATTGTCGCGTGGGCGCCGGGGAAGTCAAGCAGACAAGCGGGTGGACGGGTTGGCAGTCGGGCGATCGGGTGATCGGGTGATCGGGTGATCAGTGGATCAGGCAGTGTCATAAAGATGGTATATTTATGTGACTAATTTGATATGGAAACATAAAACATAAAACTCACCAAATAATATTAAGCGACACAATTCGAGTCGCCACAAAATTGAGATGCATATCAACAATTAGAAGCGCACCGGGCGCCCCACAGAGAATTGAGAAATTTGACGCTTTTACGATCGATCCGCTCTCTCGACTGGCAGCATAATGTCTCTCTTTGAGATACCAAATTAAAGCAATGGATTGTGGACATTAGACAGTGGTCGATCGGCTTTGGAATGCGGTGGACTGGTGAATCTGTTTAGCTGGAGATACGAGTACTTTGCATACGAATGAGATGGCGGCCGACACTCGGCGATGGACGACGATCACAGATGGCGCCAAGAAACGAACAAAGTTGTTTGGGGAACAACATAATTGAGGCAATTAGAAACCATCAAAATATTGGGCATGGCCACAGAAAATTGTTAAATAAATATAACAAATTTTTTTCGATCTTAATTAAGCACTTGAAGCTGTTTACACAGAGTCTGGAGTTTGGGTCGGGCGGGCAATAGGCAATGGGCACAAAAGTCAAGCGCTGGCCAATGATGCAGCATTTTTGGTTTCCTTTGGTTCGAGGGAACCAACGCCCACCTTATGATCATTCAATTAAAACGCTTAGGAATTATTATGACAAACAAATGTCGAGAGGCTTAAAATGATGCCAATCTTCGTTTAACTGCAGGAAGTTGTGTATGAGGAACACGCAAAGAAAGGGGCATGGGGCGGCCCTTAAATTACAAGCAATTGAAAAAATATGATCAATATCTCATATTCTCTCTTTCTTTATCGCTGACGGAAGTGAATTGAAAAGTTAACAAGCGTAACCAAGCGTCAACCGGGCTAAAATGGCTGACTCGCGGCAAGGGCAAGTTTGTTGCCTAAGTCATTTCATTTGCAGTACGTTTCCTAAGTTTTTCGTCTGCAACAGACAAATGCCCCAACATGGACTTTAAATTAATTACTTAATTTAACACAACACACGGCACTGCGACACCTTCGATGACATCCCAAAGACGATGACAACGTTCCGGACGACAGCAACAGCAACAGCCACAGCCACAGCAACAGCAACAGCCGCAGCAACAGCAAGAGCAACTGCAACAACCACAGCCACAGCCACAGCCGCAGCCACAACCACAACATCAACCTCAACCACAACGAGCACAAACACAGCACCAACGATAACGAAGACGATGTCGACTATGTCGACGACAACACAAAGCACTAACATTGACAATTTGCCCGGCGGCGGAACCTGTTGGAGATCGAACTGGGCAGTGCCATCCTGGTGCCCAAAGATGGGGGCATAACAGATTAGTTAGCATATCCCATATCAGGGTAATTATTGTTAAATGAGATAACGATCGTGTACGGCGTTGACATTTATTTATTTTCCTTAATTTCGCTGTATTAATCTTCCTGGAAACACACATTAAACACAGCGCACAACAACCCAGCGAAAAGCCAGGCAGAAATCCGAAATCACACACAATCACACACACACACACACTCCCTCTCTCTCTCTTTCTCTTGCCATCCTTTTCCTTTTTACTGCCCAGATTGTGGCACGTCCCGATCTCCACGTAATGATCATCAATTGGGCAATGGAACGAGCATCCAGCGAACATTTTTGCATTGCCTTTTGACAATTTACATCATGCAGCCAATCGATCACTTGGCCAAGACCCCAAGACCGTAAATCTGGCTAATTAATATCATGAGCGTAATATCGCATATATATCGAAAAAACAAGAACAGCAAAAATAACAACAGCATCAACAGGAACACCAACAACACCATCAACAACAACACCATCAACAACAACAACAACAACAACAACAACAACAAAGCTAAGAACCCCTCATCGTCAATTAAACGAACATGTGAACACTGGCAAACACCTTTACGATAGACACTGAGCTCCCAAAACAAAACTCAATTAAAATCAAACAAGCGAAACTTCAGCCAGACAACAACGACAACAACAACAACAACAACAACAACAACAACAGCGGCAGCAGCAACAATAAAAACGCCAATAGCAACAACAGCCACAATTATGACTATATGGGCAGCTGTCAGAGAAATCAAACTCAAACAATTAACGGCGACTCAGAGACACAAACTCGACTGCCAGATACCCTGTCAAAGGAGGAAGAAGCTTATATTTTATGGAGGCATCAATAAAACATTAGTTGGGTTCCAAGCAGCGCTTCCTTGCCACAAATTGGGTAGCTCAGAGACTTCTCTCTGTATTTCAATTTCAATTTCCATAGTGGTTGACCTTTAAATTGACGTAAATTCTTTTAATTTATATTTACTTATTTACATTGAACTTAATTGAGAGTTACAAACTAATAAAATAAAAACTATTAACTTTAAAATTCAATTAACGTTATGATTTAAGAATGTTTTTAATTACTTAGGGAACATGATTCTTAAAAACATTAAATAAATTAATCATAAAAAATAAACATATTTTTTTAATGCCAAACTTTTGAGTTCTGAGACTTATTTTTTTTTTATAAATTTATATAAATTTTAAATGGCGAATCAAAAAATAAATATTTTAAAAAATTTATTATAATTTATCTGTTATCCTTTGAACCCATATACCCGCCTTATCCGCCTTCAATGGATCGTAGAGTATACGAAAATCCGAAAAAACTTCCAACATCCAAAAAAAGACGCAGCTAATTTAACCAAATTGGATTACTTAATAAGTTTATTGGATAAATAACTTGGCCGTAATAATAATGAAAGCAACAACAAAATGTTGAAGCCATAAATGTTGTTGTTGCTTATGTTGTTGTTACTGGCATTTTGGGGCGCGCCACACAACCTTATGTGGCATTCAAAATAAGCCACGAGGCAAAACAAGTTATGTTTTTTTTTTATTTTGTATATAAAAATTGTGAGTTAATTTCTGGGAATTAACCGAAGGGTTTCCACACCTCCCCCCCTCGCACTCTTTTCTCTCCCTCTCTTATTGTCCCTTCTGGAGAGCCTATTCTTTCATTAATGTGTGTTCTTCTAGAGAAACATTTCAAATGATATCGTTAAGAAAACAGAGCTCGACAATAAGCCCTCCGACTCCCGCAACCCGCTACCCGCAACCCGCAACCCGCTACCCGGTACCCGCTACCCGCCACCCCCGAACGCACCCATAACCCAAGGCAAATGCAAGGCTCCAAATGCTGAGGTGGGCGTCAAGTTCTCTTATTAATTATAATCAACTTTTGATAGACAAGAGTTGGTAAGTAACCAGTAACCAGTAACCAGTAAGCAGTAAGCAGTAAGCAGTAAGCAGTAAGCAGTAAGCGTTTCCACATATTGTATATATAATCGCATATATAAACCTATATCAATCTTGGGATCAAATGTGCGTGCAACTGAACAAACACGCCTTTGAAACGGGTATATAAATCGGTCGAGCGCTTAAATTGCTGTTTGTCTTAAACGATTGAAATCAGTTAGTGACTGTGCGTGTGTCTGTGTGTGTGTGTGTGTGTGTATGCTAGAGAATCGTATAATTTACTGTAAAGGGCTTGGACACTGATTTATACCCCCACGCCGTATAGACGTTTGCATATTATCTTGGGCAAGAGCAGTTGTTGGTTATCCAACCCTTGGGGACGCCCTCAGATTAAAGCCCCGCCGAGTGTGGGCCACGATTTAGTGCTGTTAACAGCTAGTAATTAGTCCCGTTATGACGGTTAATTAACTACACACTTCAACCCCCACCCATGCCGCACACCCCTTAATTGCAATTTCTAAATTAAATATTCATAAGACCCAGCCCGATTCTACGATCTAACGATCCAACGATCTAACGATCCAACGATCTAACAATCCGTCTATCTAACGATCCAACGATTGATCTCGCGATCTGTCGTCGTCTGTGAATTGCACACCAATGATCGTAGATCGTAAATTTACTTTTGATTTTTAGCCATTAGCACACCTCGAGTTAAAGTGCCGCCATGTCATTTTGCTGGGCCGCCCGTTTGGAAATGCCGCCCGCGCTGGGTCACCACGACGGACACAGACGCCACCCCCGAGAAACGTTCCAGGGCATTCGGCCGCTTGGAGTTGCCTGGCGAGGCCTGCGCTCAATTAAATTCAACAATAAAACACGATTTGCATTTTAAATTGTGCAATTAAAATGCTTATGAAATCTATAAAAATCGCTAAATGCATTTTATGGACACCTCTTTGATCCCTCAGCTCCCCACCAAATCCCCCAAAGCTACCAACATAACGAACAGCTTCAGGGAATAACAAGTAAAAGAGCTTAAAAGATGATGGGGCTGCAAGCCGCTTGAGATACCCTATAATAAATTCCCTCTGTGTGTTTAGATAATAATAATATTAAAATATAGATAAAGGCTGTTGGATACCCTTTAATTTTAAATGCAGGTGATCTGCTGAAATAATAATTATTATATTATAAAAGTACACCCAGAAATGTCTTCCAACTCGTAAGCGTTTGTAGTAAATAAATACCCTATATACCCCAAAAGAGGCGTGGCTTTATATTACTAGAACAATTATTTGTTTTTATGTATACCATAATTATTAATAATAATTAGAGTAAATTAATTTTTAATATAACATTTAATTTTATCCCAAAAAAAATAGAGAAAAGTTTAAAAATATTTAAAAGCAAAATCTTATATACTGTCTCTTACTTTTACTCTTAGATATTCAAGATATATAATTTAAGTTAGGTATATTTCATTTCATATTTCATATATTTATTTATTGAGATAATTAACCCACTTAACTTGGCCTATAAGCCACAGGGTATTCAACAAGATGGTAATACCAAATGTCACACGTTAATTAATTAGCATCGCATAAATTAAGGCTGTCGGGGGAAGCAGTACATGAGATTAGAGTAGATATGCAAATATTTATAGCCATAAACCCGTAAGTATATATAATTGTATTTTTATAGCTACAATGGATATTCAAAGGCTGAGGAATACCTCTGATAATTTGAAGCCTTGTTTAAACTAAATCCAAACGCCTCTCAAAGTAAAAGTTTATTTATTTATTGATAATAAATTAAATTGTTGCAAATTATGGCAGCTTATAATATCCAGTTTATAGCTAAATAGCTTTAAATAATAAGAAGAATAGCTATAAATAAGAGTTGTTGTAGCAAAAATAAAATAATGAAAGACTCGGGAATACCTATAATAATTCTAAAGCTTATTTACTTAGAAGGCAAAATATGAAAAGAGTAGAAATAAATATAAATATATTAATAAATAAAAAATATATATATATAAATAATTATAAATATATAAATAAATAAGCATTAAAATATATTTAAAAAGTATATAAAATTAGTAATTTTAATATCTATATAAATTCGATATAAAAGGGCAATTAAAATACTTTACTTAAATGTCACCTTTAATATTATTAAAAAAAACCTTTGACGGCTTTGGTTTTTAAACTGATTTAAATTTTAATATTCCAAAAATGTGATTCAATTTTTATAGCCACTTATCTCATTCATTAATTAATAACAATTAATTTGTTAAGCTGAAAATATGATACATGTTTTTAAGCTTACCGACGGGTAAAGCCCGTGATGATTCCCCGAACATTACCTTAGAATTAGGAAACTTTAAGAAATAAATTAAATAATTAAAAAAATGTTGTGGTTGCAGTTAACAAAAGCTTAATTAAAAATGAAAATTACATTTTTGTTATTATTTTTTACCTGTGAATAATTTTTTAAATGTATATCATTTAATAAATGAAATATTTAACGTAATTTCGTATTAATTATTTTTTAATAAATATCCCCTACCCTTTTTAGAAATAAAAACTAAAATAATTTGTTTTATATTTTGTGAATATTTTATATTTTATATAATAATATTTTCTTTTAAGCAATTTCTCTTAAAGTCTAAGATCTTAGAACTAAGGCAACTAAAACTCTCGAACTTAAGATCATCGAACGTAGGATAATGGATAAATACAGTTATAAATAATATTTATTTTCATAAATAAATGCTAAATGGATGTACGGGAGTCTAAGTAATAAAATTTTGCAAGAAATTTTCTAATTAAATTTAAGTTTTTTTTACGTACTTTTTTGTAACTTTTATAATTAATATTTTTTTTAATTATTTACACGCTTAAATATTAAATTTGTACAATTCTCTTTTCTTCCTTTTCTATCGATTTATCTTTCTATTGCTCTCTCGCTCTCACTCTCTCCCACTCTCTCACTCCCTCACTCTTCCTCTCTCCCACTTTCTATATTTATTTTTATTCTCGTTCCGTTTTAGCCTTTAGCTTTTTTTTCTCTTATTTTGAGCTCAACTCAACTCATTTTAAACGTGTTTTTTTTTTGTTTTTGTGGAATCTTAAATGAAGGGCGTCCCGTGGCTTAAATTTGGCACTATTCTGAGGGGGCGTGGCACTTGAACGCCCTTCAACTCGTAATACTTTAGCGGAAAGTTCAGATGAGAGATACTTTCTTATCCATTTACTATATACACTAATCCTTACGCTTCTCACTTTAAGAATATATCACAAATAACTAATTTTAAGAACTTACACACACACACACACACACACACACACACACACACACAGATGCACTCACTCACACACTCACAGACAACGCACAGCAGTTTTGGCGCTTCTTCATTAAGGAACTCACGGATACATTTAACCCAGAGACGCGACGCGTGCAGCCAGGGATCGAAGGAGGCGTCTTTAATGACTTGCATCAAGCTCATGCTCATCATCGCTGGGGCAGTCATCCATTTCCATGTCGATGAGCTCGTCATCGTCCTCATCGCCGCTGCCGTTGTGCATGTTGCGCTCGGAGCCAGAGCCGCCGCCCTTCTCATCCTCCTGCTGCATGCGTTTGTGCTTGGTGCGTCGATTTTGGAACCAGACCTTGACCTGTGTCTCGGAAAGATTGAGGGACTGCGCGAGCGCCTTACGCTCCGCGCCCACAACATACTGATTGCTCTCGAAGGCGTGCTCCAGTTTCAGCAGCTGCGAGGGGGAGAAGGCGGTGCGGATGCGCTTTGGCTTGCGGAAAGGTTGGAGTAGAAAGTCTGCAAGGAGCGCAAGAAGAAGAGTTGCTTGGTTAGTTCACTGCCAGAGTATTGATTGGGTGGGTTGTGTATACTTACTTCCTGGAAAACGGTGCGGGAAGATGCGTCCATGACGACTGAGGAGCCATGGGTAGAGCGGGTAGCTGTCACGCGGCATACCCGGATTGCCCATGAACGAGGCGGCAGCGTGCGGGGGCAGACCAGCGGCTGCTGCAGCAGCGGCGGCTGGACCAAGGACATGACCGGCCTGCAGGGCAGCGGCCATTTGAAACTGGGCTGCGGCAATCAGGTGCGGATTGTGTTGAGGTGCCAACTCCGGCGGCGTGTTGATGTATGGCGGCAGAGCCTTGATGTCCGGCAATCCCTGTTGTGTTTGTGGCGGTGGACCACCAGGGCCCATAGGGAAGGGGCGTACGAGTCCAGCAGGCGGCATGCCAGGCAGCATGAGGGGATTGGGTCCTGGTGCTGCGCCTGGAGCGCCTCCTGGATGCATTACGTTCATTTTTGGGTAGTTTGGTGGCTGCTGCTGATGCGGCTGAGGCGGTGTGTTATGTGGACTGCTGACCAACAATGTGGGTGAGGTGGAGGTCTGCGAGGATTGCGGCGACACCGACTTGGGCGGCGTGTGAGGTGGCTGAATGCGTTGTGCTGGATTTTCATGCTGTTCCGCGCCTGGAGGAGCGGGCGAACGTTCACGTTTCAAGGAAACGGCCATCGGTGTCGACGCGTTGTCTCCCAGCGGTGAGAGGCGTGTCTGGAGCGGACTTAGACTGCTGGCGACAGCGGCGTTATGATGCAAGCGTTGAAGCAACTCCTGAATGTCATGATGAGTTTTTGGTGTGCCGGGCTGTTGTTGTTGTTGTTGTTGTTGATGCTGTTGCTGTTGTTGTTGCTGTTGGTGCTGGAGCATGAGATGCTGATGCAGCGCGTGTTGCTGGGCTGGCGAGAGATGTGGATGCGGATGGGAGTGTGCATGTGGTGCCATGTGAGGTGGCAGCACATGGGCAGCATGATGCGGCGGCGGTGCCATCAAATGATGGGCTTGTGTGGGCGTGGCAGGCAATAGTGTAATCGCGGCTGGCGGTGTCTGTGGCGGCGAGCCGGGTCCATTGCGCTCCGGCTGGGGGCTGCCCGGCTGTTGCTCCGGATTACCACCAGCGGCAGCCGCCGTCGCATCGTTGCCAACGATGGACTCGATGCTGAAGCCAATCTTCTGCTTGGGCGTGGGCAACATGACGGCTGAGGTGGGTACCGGCGGAATCATCTTAGTCATAAATACGCGCGTTGTGTGTGCGGGCGAGGCGGCGATTAGTTCGGCTATTTTGGCGGCTTGACTGGGTTTTCACTGTATCCACTCAGTTAATCCTTTTTGTTAACTGGGCTTTTGCTTCGTTACACTTGGCGCAACATTGGGGCGCTTCACAACACTAAACACACTTAAGCACTTGGCTTTTAAAGTCTTCGTCGACTACGGAAGACGGGTAACGTCTAACGGCTAACGGGTAACGGGTGACGGGTGACGGGTAACAAGTAACGTTCGAACTAAGAAATCAACTTTCTAGCGGGGCAGAGAGTCGAAGAATTAGTTTGTGTTTGTTTTGTTTTGTTTTCTTTTTTCTTTTTCTTTGAGATGTGCGATCGACGCGCTCGAAACGTGTTCACTCGACGACGTTCACAGTCTGAATAATCGAGAGAAGCGACGCTGTGACACCAAGTGTATGCAGTGGGAATTCAACCGACACACAACGTAACGCGTATGCTCTCCCAATCGTTCTCTCTCTTTTGCGCGCTCAGTGAACGTCACTCCGGTGTTTGGCTGTTTCACGATTTCCAGAAACACGTCAAACCGGTCTACGTTTACGCTTCCCATCCACTTCACTGTTTACTGTTGCTGCAATCGTGCATGTGTGGGTAAAAGAGAACGCACCACCAGACAAGATATGACCCACAGACCAATGAGCGCAGCTCATTCGCTTGCCATTGCACTCTTGCCTACTTGTGGATTTTATCTGGCCACGCCATGCTGTCTCATTATCTGCTCGCATCAGCCTCACCCGCTCTCACTCACGTATCTGAGTGCCCGACTGAGAGGCGTATACAACAGAATTCGCTGTATTGCGCATTGCTTCTATGTGTTGGTGCATTTCTGCATATGGCTTCCGTTTATTTTCCTAGTGTTGGTTGTTTTTGTCGTTCTTTGCTGTTTCTGCTACTGTTGTTGTTGTTGTTGTCGCTGTTGCTCTTTTTTGTTGGTATTGAGGCTGTCGCTGTGTAATTTAGCTTAAACTGCCATTCATAGTTTTTGTGGTTAGGTTATCATAGTTTTTGTTTTGTGTACTTTTGGAGAAACAAGCGAAGACTGCTTGAGCACGGGAATATATCTATTTAAATAGTTGGGCTTATATAAAACAGTTAGTTACTATTACCGTTATAAGCCTCTTTGCAATATGAGGGATTTAGCTGAGATAAATGCTTGCCGGCGACAGAGGAAGAAACTAGCGATTATTTAAATATGATTTGGCGTATTTATTATCATTAACAGTTAACTTCTTATGGTAACAGTTGTTATTAATAATAAAAGAAAGTTTTTCTTAAACTAGCGAATTTCTAAATATTTGCAATAAATAAAAATATTTTTGGCTCAATCATGGATTATGTTTTCTTGAACTTTTATTGAAGGAACGTTTTCTTTTATTTGGAATATATTTTTAATATTAATTTCTACAATTTGTATGCTGCTCCAATTGTTCTACTTTTTGGAGGAGCTTCCTTAAATATTGTCCCACGATTTGTATGCTGCTCCAATTTACCAAAGTGTAGCACACGGAATGCTGATTTGGCTACTATTGGCCGATCTTATATGACATCTAACACATTATAAATTCCGCACGTCATATACTCTACAAAATAAATCATATTCCCTGAACAAATTCTGCGACAGTTTTATATGGGGACATTAGACATTACAATTTAGATGTAAATTTTTGAAACTATTTTCTATATATGTATATTTTTTTTTCGTTTTGGCACACGACAAAGTTTGCATAATTTATGTACGATCGCAATCCGAATCAAAATCGGAGCTGTCGAGACGTGGGCTATAGCCCGGTCCGGTGTGACAACGAGACAAACATTTTAATTTGTAATCAGTGACAAAATTCACACAAATAAAATTTTTCACACTTTTCGGAATTTTTCGATTTGTTTTTTTTTTCTTTAATCTCGAGTTCAGCTGATTATTTGTCCGGGTTATCAGTTGCATATTAATTTATGAGTTTTAAAGGAAAAACAAACAGTATGAATTATGAAATGTAAAATATGAGCTACGAAAAATCTCTCATACAAGTAGCGCCATAAAGCCCCGTAATTTCCGCCTAATGAAGACCTCATTACCAGCCCAAAATTATATAGCGAGTTCAGAGGTCACACTTTAAATGACTAAAACGTGTGTTTACGTGAAAGTCCAACCAAGAGATTATTGAAATGTTTTTTAAAATAATTGAAATGTTTTTTTTTTTTTTTTTTTTTATAGAATATATTATATTTGTATGTGTTTGACACTTTAAAATGAAGTGTTTAGATTCACACGCCCACGACGGGACATCAGGTCGCTGGAAGAACGAGTGCCTCTGCCTGCGCTCACCGCAGGATCTACGCAACAATTGTCCTGTTAATGAGCAAATAAAGATATCTACATGACCAGCAACAGCAGCAGGAGCAGCACCCGAACCATTGCCCAAGTAGATGTCCGACTAACCAGCTGCCGGCCCTGGAGCATTAGCACCCGCTGAGCACGCAATCGCTCAGGACTCTGAAGGTGAACGACTCAGAAATACCCTACGAGTTATTGAAGTAGATTTTCAGAACATATTTCGGAAGGATATAATTTAAATGTGCTTAAAAATAAACAAAAAGCATTTAAGATAGAAAATGTTCTAAATTTAGAACAGATTAAAAAATCAGTTCATAAATATCAGATGTAAGAGATGTTAAAGTATATAAAAGTAACATTAAATCAAATCTATTTATACATGAAATATAAATACTGTTTTTTCTAAATTTAATTTGGTTAAAAAAAAAACAAAATTAAGTATTCCACGAATTAAATACATTTTTATAATATAAAATTATATGATAGCAAGTCATTATTAATTTATTTCCCATAAATTTGCGGATTATATTTTATTATTTTTTAATGAGTTTTATATAAAACTCTCTAAGCTCTCTAAGCCTTAACCTGCTTAAATTTGATCTTGAAATCTTTATATATCTTTATATTATATTTTATATTTATAGCTTACTTTATACTTCATATATTATATTTATAGCTTATTTTATACTTCAACTAGCTTTACGTGATCTTCAGATTTTATTACCAAATAATAGGAATTTTACTTAGCAATTTTAAATGTTTTTCAAGGTTCTTAGACTTTGTAACAATTAAATACTTAGTGATTTTACAGCTCCATCAATTTTCTTATTCTAGAATATTATTTACGGATATATCAGTATTCAGATTAATTACGTATCTGATTTTTTTTATATCTTTACATAAGTTGGCATCAGCTCTCAATTTTGTAAGTCATTAGATCTTGTATTTAAGAGTATTAGTAACTATGCTTCATATTCTTAACTTTAATTAATTGTTATTATAAAATATAATATGGAAAATTGTTAGGTGTCAATATTTATATTAATCTATTTTTTAATATTTATTTTTTTTTTATTAATTTTTAAATATTATCTAATTAGATATCATATCGAACAGTTTTCATTTAAATCTTTATCACATTATCTCTGTATTTATTTTATTTCCTACCCGATGGGCTACTCCCCAATTGCCTTCACCCTGAATAGGCACATATACCCTTCGGCTGCAGGGTATCGGCACGCATAAAGTTCGCATGGCGCTGGCTGTGAATGCGCAAATGAAAACCATAAAAAATGCAAGACAAGGTCCAAAGGGAACAACAATAGAAAAAACAAAGGGAAAACAAAACGTATTTATTAGATGGAAATAAAAAACAGAAGAAGAAAAACTAAAATACAAAACGTTCAACAGCCTCCGGCCATACAATGCGATCCCGGCCAGAAAGGTGTCAAAATCAACAATTTTCGAGCTGCAAACAATTCCGGTGAAAACAACGAGGAGCACAGCGTGATGCAATTTCGCTATCTCACTCACACCCTCAGCTCTGCTCCATCTCGCTTGCACGCAGTGACTGCTGCATGGCGATGCCCTCAGAGATGTGCCTTTTGACTGAAAGACAAAAAAATTGTATCGGGAAACAAGCAGTTTTCACTTTTGCTTCTGCTTCTGCATCGAAAACAATGGAAAACGTGGCAAATTTCCCGAGGAAAACAAGGAAAGAAAAATTGACTTTAATGATGATGAGTCGGCGATTAGAACGAAGCAACGAAGTGCCTCTGGATGGGTGCCACTAGATTCATACGAATTGTGGCCAAAATGTATGAGTACATCTCCCGGAAAATGGCACAATTATACGGAAATCTCAATGCCGTAAACGTAATTAATTTAAGGTATCTTAATTGGAATTGAAGGATGCGTTCAAGTTGAAAATTCTTAGAATTTTCACTTAGATCTATCAATTTCACAGTCCTCATCCATAAATTGAACATTCGTGTTCCCCCCTCATAATTTGAATGCTTGTAAATCCACGCGGCTCCTAAAATTATGATGGATGATATTGTGGCTGCATTTTCACGCTTGGAAAACCGAAGCGGAGAGCGGGGAAATGGTAGCCATGATAGACTCAAGCTGACAGCGCTTCCAATTCAAATGATGATGAGAGAATAAAATGAATAAAGTCGCGGGGGTGAACATCAAATAACATGAGCAACTGGACAGCGCCGGGTATTGTGGCTTCCAAAAGGGTTCCCAGAACGCCAAGGGATAAATGCCCAAATGTCCGAAACGCATAAGGATCAGTAATTGTATTTTTGAAAATTTGAAAATTTGAAATTTAAGGCACGACACGTACACAGAACGAGGCCAATCAAGGAAGGAGCAGGCGAGAGAGAACCCTTTCCAGATCTTCCCCCAAAAAAAAACACAATAGCCATAAAATCATATTAAAACACAATTTTTGGTCAACAAGCGAGCGCCATAAAACATTTATATCTAATCCTTGAGAATCATAAAAATCACAGAGTTGGTGGAGCGGGAAATGTGAAATGGGAAATGTGAAATGTGAAATGTGAAGTGGAAAATGGAAAATGGAAAATGTTACAAGCTGTCAGTGGCGGCAAACATTGCTTTAAATTGTCGGAAAAGTGGCCAATGCCAGGAAAGAAAAATCCAACAGAAGTCAGGGAAATGTCATAAAAATGTTTAGATGGCACCCACCAAACGACTCCTCCTTCCCTTCCCCATCCCATCTCATCCCTCCCCATCCCTCTCCTCAATCAACCCGTCGCGTGTACGTGTGCGAAACATACAAATGCAATGCAAGGAACTATCCAAAAACCTGGCGTTTTTATGACACTTTCCGTAACGGGAAAGGACCGGCCCAACGCTTCTATCCTTTCGTCTAACCGCAAACCAAACAAAACCAAAAAAAAAAAAAGACAAAAATCTTCAGTTCCTCAACAAAAAATAAAATCAACGTAATTTTTATGACTTTTCACCGCTAGTTTTTACTACCGTAATACCCATACACCCATACATATATGACTATATATGTATGTATATAGGTGTGTGTGTGTGTCGTTACGTAAAGCAGTTCCTGCACCCGTTGCACTCCCCCTTTTGACACTTAACCGCCTGACAGGCATTTTTGTTCGTGCGTCATTATCGTTAGTCGGGATCCGTTTAGGGCCCTGTGTCCTTGCTCCTTATGGAATTTATGAGCTGGCGGCAGGGCACAAATAACTCCCATTGATCAGAGATAAGTTTAGAGACTGCTACTGCTACCTGATAATCGAGTTCTAGATATAATAATGATATAAGGACAACGAGTTTAGAGGTCATAAAAATCTATAAAATTGTGTGATCTGAGATTAGAGATTTGGAAATTTTGATTATTTAATTAAATAAAACTACTCTTAGTCCTTTCTTTATTTATTGTTTATTTTTTATGAAGTTGTTCTGATTTAATGTGATCTTAGAAACTAACTGTACATCTTATCTACTCTGTTAAAATTTAGATCTAAGCCATGTTATATTTATTTATTTTTATTATGATCCAAATATTTTAAGATGTTATTCCCTTTAGTAACCATCATTTGATATGAATGAAAAATGTTCCAATGAAAATATATATCCAAATGATGGTAGGTATATACATACACTTCAGGGATTATATCACTCAAGCTATACACACATATATTATAAACTCTACTCGAAATCAGGTCATTAATTCCTTTAAGAAATCCTGCCTAGAAAATCTGTTCCTTAAATATTTATTTGCATATTTTGCTATTTATTATCATAAGTACTTTATATATATCTTTTAATTATCTTCCATTTTTTAACAATTCACTAAATATTAATCTTAGTTAAAAATTTATATAAGAAATCCTAAAATAATTAATTATTAAAGCTCTACAGCTCTATAAGCCTCACAGGACTTTAGACTCCAAATTAATAATGAAATATAAACCTTTTTTAGATCTTCAGATCTTGAAATTTATAATTGATATATTGATCCTTAATTGCATAGTATATACAGTAAGGAATTTTACTAGAAAGTAGGATACAACATATGTAATTATATTATATATATTATATATATTATATATATATATTATATATTTATATATATATTATATATATATAGAATATTTATGTTTTTTTTAACTTTCCAAAATAACACAAAATTTTCTCTAGAAAAACTTTTTAAGTTTGCTTGGAAATTTTTATTAAATATTAATTAAAATTAAATTAAATCAAATATTAATTTTTAACAATAATATAAAAATTACATAAAAATAAGGACATATCTCATATTCGCTATAATTACATCACTTGCTACCCTTCCTTATAAAAACCCTATCATAAGTAATTCTGAACTTCTGCTCCTTTGACCTTTGGAGAGTCAAAAAGGAGGAAAGAAAGAAAACTCCCCCTCTGCTTGTCTGTCGACTTATAAGCGATACGCCCACACTTGTCGGTCACACTTTGCACCCCATTTGCAACTGTATGTGTGTGTGTGTGTGCTCCACCCTGCACACGCTTCCCCCACCCCTCTTCACCTATCAAGCATATGGAAACTAATGATGACACCCAATAAAAAATTTCCAGCAAATGTGAAAATTTGTAAAAACGCACAAAAATTGTAAATGTAAATTTCGAAATGTTAACAATTTGTGGCATGAGAGGGTAGAAGGGGAGGAGAGGAGGGATGGGTACAAGGATATGGATAGGTATGTGAACATGGATATGGATGAGTGGATTGACGAGGGGCGCGCTCGGGGTTGAGGACAAATGACAGAACTTGAAAATGTCCTCGGCAGCAGCACATAAAAAACAAACTGAACAATGATAATGGGAATGGAAATGGGACTGAAAATGGAAATGGAAATGGAAATGGAGAAGGGAAAATGGGAGTGGGAATAGGATTGGGAGTGGGAAAATGGATGAGAATGAGAACAGCTCGCGGGGTGCTTTTCAGATGACTCAATTTACACACAACGAGCTACGTAAATTGCGTCTCATTTCGTGCGCGATTTTTCCTCCGACATTTGCCAAATGTCAAATGGAAATGTGAAGAGGGAAGGATGGAAAATTGTTGGAAAATGTGTCATCTACTTGCTCACTTCCGTAGAGCATCCATCCCGCTTGCTCCTTGTGTACAAATTGCTGTAGCTAATAAAAGCAAAATTAGTGTGCCAAAGGACGACCAGGAACAGGACCAGGACCAGGACCAGGACCAGGACGACGGCTGATGGGCAGCCATTTTGTTGCCAGGACCCGCGCTGCGTCGTTAAACAAATGAATTGCCATAAGCGCTGCCTGATTGCAATGTCACTTTAGATGGGTTTTATAATAAGCTGCGGCTCCTGCCACCCCTCCTCCTTCTGGCGGCAAAACAGCGTGGACTTTGGACTCCTTGGCTGCCAGCTGCCTGCTGAGCGACGCTTGGCAAATGCAAACACTCAATGATTGTCCTGGCAAGCTCGCTAAGTGGCATGCAACGCAGCCTAAGCCTAACCACCCATACCCAAAAACGAGCCCAACCCCTTGGGCCAGTAACAACAATGACAACAGTTTGCGCACTTTATGAGGCGCATCATTATGAGGCTGCCATAGCAGTTGCGCATCCTGTGCCGCGTCCTGGTGACTGCCATTATTATTCGCCATTTAAATAATTCTTTTGCTTTCAAGCTGTGCCACTGTCGCCTGCCACTCGCCGTCTGGCACGTTTTTGCAACCCCCACCCCACCCCTAACCCGAACTCGAATCCAAACCCAAACCCAAGCCCAAGCCCGAACCCATCCCAGGATCGACTATGGGCAATCACCCCAAAAACTGGGCTGCCATGTTTCTCAGGCAGTCACTGGATATAATCAGCGCACATCATCAGCATTTGATTGCAACAAATAATGCCGCCGCATTGTTTTTGCCTGCCTCCTCTATTGTTGTTGTTGTTGTTTCATTGCTGCTACAAAATGGCGGCCAACGTGGGCCAATTTCAAAACGCGCGCGTGTTAAATTAAACGGATTTGTGTGTTGATTAAGTGCGGAATAAGTTTATTGTGTGTACTGCGAATGAGTAAAGGGGTGGCGTTGATGTCCTTGGTAAGGACTCCATAGATTCAGCATACTTTCCGCTTATGAATATTTTATTAACTGCGTCTCAAGGACAGATGCTGGATGACAGGTTCGAGCTATGATTTCCGGCTAATCCCCAAGCAAGGAACACGCCATGTTACCTACGGTAGCAAACGGTAGCCTGTGGTGGCCATCGTTCAGTCCTTTCTAAGCCGATCTAACAATAAGATAATGTAACATATATGAGCTTCATAGCCCAAACATGCCGACAACTGCTGTGGCCACTCTCGCTGGTAACTGGATCAGGGCCAAATCCATCAACTGTTGCCAATACAAAGAACTGCCACTTGAGTCGACTCCGACTTCGACTTCGACTTCGACTCCGACTCCGACTTCGACTCCGATAGGTGATCAAAGTTAACGGGAAGCAGCTGATGCTGATGCTGATGCTGATGATCGTCAAGGATCTTCAACGATCTCAACATTTTGATCTTGTTACAAAAGTCAGCGGCAGGCAAAAGGCAGGCGGTCAAAGGACCAACGAGCGGGTGTTTCTGCCGCAGAAGACAAAGCCACTCGCAGGGAGCACTGCGCATTCAACTCGCTCCTTCTCCCTCTGAAGCGGAAAGAGCCAAAAAGTTAAGCCACAAACATACAAGAGGATCAAAACGGATTTAAATACAAAGTGGGAAATAATGAAGTACCGCTCGCCGGGTGAACAGAGACACAGAGAATGGTTGAATGGTGGGGGGAGGGGAATGGGAATGGGAATAGAAATGGAAATGGGAAGGGGAAGCGACAGAAGATTTCCAGATGAGAGAGAAGAGGGTTGCACCAATGGACAAGGTTGCACGAGGTGCGTGTGTTGCCTTTTGGCTTATTAAAGTTATAATTAAAATATGTATCTGTCCGTCCAGCTGACTGACTGACTGAGTGACTGAGTGACTGACTAACTGGCTGAGTGGCTGAGAAACTGACTGAGTGAATGAGGAACTGACTGAATGAATGAGGAACTGACTGAGAAACTGGCTGAGGTACTGACTGACTGGATGACTGACTGACTGAGTGACTGACTGACTGACTGGCTGAGAGGCTGAGAAACTCACTGACTAACTGGTTGACTGACTGCCGGACTGACTGACTGAGAAACCGACTGAAAAACTGACTGAGTGAAGAACTGACCATGTGGCTGATCTACATGCACACCCTACCCTATAGCCACCCTAAGTACAAGCGACTTTCAGTTGCTTAGCTGCAATAATTTTTTTCTATGAATTCAATTATAAAATTTCATTTATAATTCCATTGTATTTACATTTTAATAGATTCACACTTCCCGGGAATGTTGCCCAACAGTGGCGGATCGTAGGGAAGGGGTTTCCATCGTGTACATCCAAACATTTTCGAAATTCCACTCCATTTCAAAACCTGATCAAAATTCCTGCTTTGTTTGTTTATCATTTTATTTGAAGTGTGTTCCCTCGAACAATCGAGAATTATGCCAACGGCCGAGTACCCTTCTCAGTGCAGGAGTCCAGGGACCTCCCAGCTCATGGCACATCATTAGGATTACGAGACAAAAAAGTCAACAAGATGGCAAAATGTCAACAAGCGGCCAGAGGGAAGGGTAGGGTAGGGAACCCTTCGGAGCCCGAAAGGAATGCTTCTTATAAGGAGATGAACAAAAAAAAAGGATAATACAACTCATATGCGACCATTATGAAATAATTGAAAAGAAAATTGAGGAAAATTGAGAAAAGCATGGAAAAAGGGAACGGACTCGACTGGGAACGAGAATCCAAAGGAGAGTTCATCAAAATACTCGACGGACTCGCATACTTGACTTAATTTAAGCCAATTTAGTGGCCATTGAGCGAGGGGATTACATTGGACGAGGATGCACATATATGCAGCAGCGATCCTTAATTGTTTTGGGAAAATACAAAAATGCTACACACACGCAAACACACACACATTCATTGGTACACACATGCGGCTTAGCTTCGTGCCAAGTGGAACACCCGCAAGCCACTGACTTCTTCAAAAGGCACTTGAGCCATGTAATCGTAATCCTCGAGTGCTCGGTAGCTGCACAGTAGCCAGGGATCTGGCCGGGAGTAGGTTTTAGAAAATTTGCGCATGCCATTATGTAATTTGCCCTGTTGAATGTACGAATCGCTGGTATACAAATCCCAATCCCAATCCCAATCCCAAACCCAAACCCAATCCCAGTTCTAGGCCAGTTCTGTGCTCGTGGCGGCTTCTGCTCTGTGATGCCCTCGGGCGGTGCCTTTGACTCCGCTGGCCATGTAATTCGATTTGTGCTACTTTCCCGTGAGGCGGTCTTTTGATGTGCCTGCCACGCCCCAGTAACTGCCCATAATATGCAAATACAATTGCGCACACCCCACGAGCCGAACTCATCGTTTGTGTCAACAACAAAAATTCAATAATTTATTGAAATATTTATTATTAAAGCTAATTGGGCCGCCGAAACATGACAACACCCAAAAGATGCCCCACTCCAGCCCCAATTCCCCAAATGCAGCCCCAAATCCAAATCCAATTCCAAGTCCAAATCTAATTCCATCCAATTCCAAGTCCCAATCCAAGTCCAATTCCAAGTCCAATTCCAAGTCCAATTCCAATTCTATCGCCCATTGGACAGACATTAAAATGCCTCCGCATCGCTGTGGAGCAGCGGCCGACCGATGATGATGCGGGGGTCAGCACAATTGTCGGGCTTTGATTTCAATTGGTGTCAATGGACGTTGGGGTATTCATAATGTTGCACAGTTCCAAATGCCATGGAGCGGCTTTGTTTCTTCTAATCAGCAGTGGCAGACCTCACACATTAGCTGTGTGTGTCCAAGTCCGATGTCCAAGTGGCATCTTTTGGATTCCTAATTAAAATTGATTTCATTTCTCTGACACTTTTCAATGTTGAATCAAAGCCGCATTGTTCGTCATGCCACGTCAAGCCAAAGCCCAGACACTTGGCCATACATTTAGTTAGTCAGGCAGTCAGTCAGTCCGGCAGTCCGACAGTTCGGCAGTCCGGCAGTCAGGCAGTCAGGCAGTTCGGCAGTCAGGCATTCAATCAGTCAGGCAGTCAGTCAGTCAGGCAGTTAGTCAGTCTGGCAGTCAGTCCGGCAGTCAGTCCGGCTGTCAGTCCGGCAGTCAGTCAGTCCGGCAGTCAGGCATTCAATCATTTACTCAATCGTTTCAATTTCACATTTGATTGATACTTTCGTTGAAACCAATACAAGGAACTTCCCTGCACGCTAATTAACTCAAGCGGCGCTAAGCTCATAATTATACAAATGCCACTTCGACTCCGATAGGAAAGTAGACAACAAAAGAGGATGGGGAAAGGAGAAGCAGAAAGAGAAGGAGAAGGAGAAGTTGAAGGGGTGGGGAGCTGCTGGGGCGTCAACGTAGAGATTGAATGTATTATGAACATGGAATTTGAACAGATGCTGAAACTGATGTCGATGCTGGGTACTGGTTACGCGTAACTGGTAACTGGCGACTGGTAACTGGCGACTGGTAACTGGCGACTGGTAACTTGTAACTGTGCACTGATCACTGATCACTGCTCACTAGTCACCGGTCACCGGTCACTATTCACTGGTCCACCGGTCACTATTCACTGGTCCACTGGTCGATCACTGGTCACTGGGCACGGCTTAGCACAACATTTGGTTGTCATCTTGGCCATATATCTTGTTATGGCCACGGCGCATGCGCGTCTCGTCAATTAGTTTGGCTGTCAAAAAGATGATGAACTTGTTGCTTGATGAGGGTTTACCTCCCGCCCTCTGCGTCGCTCTCTGCTTGGCTCTAACTGCTTCACTCCCTGATCTCTATGATCCTACACTTGGACACTCGTCCGTCCACTGACTTATCACAGTTTCAAGCGAATTACGACGCATCGCATTTTTTTTTGTGCCCTTTTTTTTATTTTTGGTACATTTTTTTTTGGTTATTTTTTTTTGGTTATTTTTTTTTGGTTATTTTTTTTTATATTTTTCATAGATTTTGGCGTAGTTTTTGAAATGCCTGAAATATGAGTAATCGTTTTTATTTTGGGTTTTTTTCTCCATTTGTTGGACGAGTTTCAAGTCTTCACTGGATTAGTCAACGCGTGCGGAATGCTCCTCCAGATACCATCGACATAGGCGTGTTTATAGGCCAGTCCGAGCCTCCGAGTCTGGAGCGGTGTGTGGTCTTCACTGGCGTCATGTCGTTGACATTTGCGACAAATGCCCTGACGCATGTCAAGTGGCACTCAGACAGCCTCAAGCGGTGTCTGCCCCTGCCCCAGCCCCTTACCCTTACCCTTACCCTTACCAGCCTCAGTGTGTGGTCCGTTCGGGGGTGTACGCACTTTACATTACACAAACTTCTGGACCACAAAAAACATATTCATTTCATACACTTAAAAAAAAAATCGTACTTTAAATTAAGTTAATTATTTTAATTGCATATTTTTTATGCCCTTCGTTATTTGTTTAATATAAAATTCGAGTGTCGGCGACTCAAAGGCTTCCGATTAATGCGATAATCTAAAACAAAGGAGGGGAAAAACTTTTCCCAGAATTCGAAATTCGAAAAACAAACTCAAAAATAAAAATGATAAGCGACAAGTTGCCTTTTGCATAATTGGCGGCTGATTTTCTTTAGTTTTGAAAATCGAAATTGGAATTTTGTATTGATATTGGAATTCAATTTAATTGCACGAAATTCAGAAAGTTTTCAAAGGTCAAACGTCGGAGATTAATCCTCCTCGGGGATCAAAGCTTCGAGACTCTCTTCGGTTTTGTGGATCTGCTGATTAACAATTTCTTGAACAAAAGTTTAATTTGATTTGTGATTTGTGTTTAATTAACAAAATTTCACTCTTCACATTTCACTCTTTCTCTTTCTCCTTCCCTTCTCCTTCGCCTCTTCCATTACTTCTAGTCTTTCGGTGGGAAAATGGAAAAGCAGCCACGTCTGTGGTTTGTGATTAATTTGAATTATTTTTGGGCTTGCAATCGTGCCCATAGTACCCAATCCTCTGCTCCACTGCTCTGATCCATAAAGTATGTATATCTCCCCACCTTCTCCCCCGCCCTGCCCTGGCTTGAATTTATTTATTTGTTTGTTTTTCCCTGTTAATTTTCGATGAACGCGACGTAATTAATTACAATTTTTATTGCCACGACTTGCGGTGCAGGGAGCGATCTCAGGAGTACCCACAATTATAATCGTTCGTTTTGTGGGTACATGTGATTTATATGAGAACAATATTTGGAGTTGCAAGATCTTTCAAAATTTTGAAAATGTGGAATGTGTTGAAAGCTCCATAAAATATTTGAGCTACACGAAGTGCCCGATGCATTGTAAAAGGCAATTTCTCAATTGCATTTTATTGACTGGGAGCAGGTTTCCATATTAGAATCTTTCATCTGGAACATATGATCGTATATGCAACTGGAATATGTAATAAATGTATGGACTTTGTTTTTGGTCACCTAACTAATTTAAAACGATTCATTTATTTAATACAAATGTCAAATGTTTTATTGAGATAAAAAAAAAATGATCTTTAATTCCTGAAGCTATATATGATATATGTATCTGATGATACTTATTGCCTGTGTGTATTTAATAAATTATATATAACCATGACATATAAAATATCATATTATATTGTATATAAATTTTTTTTTTATTTTTTAAATCATATGTTCATTAAAGTAAATATTATATCATAATATATGGAACAAATAGATTGGTTTCTTAAAATGAAATTTTATCTTTTTCTAACTTTAAATCAAAGTCAATAGAATTTTTCCTTTTTATTTTATTATTAATTTTGGGAATATTTATATTCTATTAAATAAATGCCATCATTAAGCAAACATAAATATATAAATTTAAAAATTAATTTTTCATAAATTCTCAAGAAATCAGTTTTTATTAGAGCGTAAAAACTGATCGATTTTTTCAAGAATTTATTTATTAAGATTATCGATGGATTGATATTTTTTATTTTTTATTTTCAGTTATAAAAATACCAAACTTAAATTTCTTATTATATACACATATTTAAGGCTTAAACCCAGTTGTGATTTACTACGGAATTTTTAAAAAATTTCCTAGTAAAGATTTTAAACTGTTCAAATATTAAAAATATTATAATATATTATAAAATTGAAATGCTTAGTTTATAAATCGTAAGTCGTTGGTCCGAAAGCTACTTAATTTCATCATTTTTTTATTTTTCATTAATAACACATAAACAAATTTTAAAAATCAATATACTTATTTTTAAAAAAATGCTTACAAAATGAAGCAGATTTTAATTAAGTTTTAGATTAAAGGAAATCATACTTTAAAATTATATATTTATTTTTAATATTTTTTTTTTAAATTTTATATTTATATATATTAAAATTATTAAATTATTAAAATTATTCTATTCATTAAATCACATCAATCCATATTATAAATCATATAGTAAATATAATAATAATTAATATTTCATATAAAGATATACTAACGGTTTCAAGCCTTATATAGCCCCTTCGACTACATTTCGTCCGAGCAGCTCAGCTGCAGGCCAAAAACCGCATTTTAAGTTCCACATGACAAGGAATTAACCTGAGGTTGGCTTTTGCATAACTTTCTGCTAATCCCCGGCTAACTCTCTCTTAATTGTGCGGAGTAACAAGGTGGTGACACTTTGGGTTGAACTCGAGTGTGGAACCAATGGGTTCGCATGTTCTCCGGCTCTCAGCTGGTTACTGGCTCGTCATTGGAATGGGGCAGTTGGAAGTTGGGAAACTTGCAACAGAAAAGTATTTGCAACCAAAAGTGGAAAAAAACACATGCAATGCTGGCTAATTAAGCTGCACCGAGCCGGGCCACTGCGTCCACTGCGCTGAGTGCCGAGTGGACAATGGACAGAGTAACCGGGTCGAGCTGTCCACATCTTTGGCGGACCTCAAGCCGCGCCTCTTCACGGTAGCTCCTAACGGAAGCCATACTTCAAGCGACGGCAGTCCCAAATCTGACAACTCGCATCTAAGAGATGCGCGACGAGAGGCAACAACAAACAAGCCAGCAAAAACGGCAGTAGCCGATGCTCCGAAGACCAAGACTTAAGTTGTAGCTCTCTCCTCCCCCATCCCCATAGTCATACCCATCCCCATACCCATACCCATAGCCATCCCCATACCCATTCCAAGCTTCCAGCTCTCAGGAAGTGGGCTGTCTACGTGGTGAGGCCAAAAGCAACGCTGATACGCCCCGTGGTCCCCGTTGCATATTGAAAGCAATAAAAATTAATTTTCGCATACTAAGAGCGCAATCAAAGCAAAGTTGACAAGCGTTTACAAAGGCCGCTCATCTGGGACGCGTTTATCACCGAAATATTTCATCTCTGGGATAAGCATCAGTGGATACGCTGGACAGAGGATTTGGTACCGAAATGCACTGCGTTCTTCACTCTCCGCTCCAGAGAAAAGGTGTGAGACGTTCGCTTAGGCCGTTTGTCATCGCATTTCCGCTGAAGAGCTTCATATTTCCCCTCCTCCCTCCTCACCCCTCTCTTTACTCTTCCCCTTCCCTTCTCCAATCCCCCCTCTCACATCACCTGCTCCAATCCTCTTTCCATTCATGACTGCGCATTGTGGGCATGCGCGACAGTTGCCTAATTAGCCGCATGAATGGAATTGAAGCTCAAGACGAGCTCACACCTTCACTTGGATTTGGATGCGGATTCCCGTCGCGGCTGCTTTGTCTTTGGTCTTTGGTCTTTGGTCGTGCGAAATTTTAATGGTTCGCTTCTTCGTTTGCAGCTCTTAAAAGATATAATCAGTGAGTTTTTATGATTGCCCTTTTCGCCGGGAATGGGACAGATCAGACAGTGGGACATTTGACAGCGGGCGGGTGAAGGGGTCTCGTTTTTTTTCGCTTTAAATTTAATTATGTCCCAAGCGGTGGCCACCATCTGCTTGCCACATAAGCGACTAAGTGAGTAACCGAAAGAAGGAAAGTTGTGTGCTAGGAAATGGCCCAACTCATGACTAAGCCAACAATTGGGCCAACGCAGAGATTCATAGCGGAGATCAGTCATTGAATAGCCTCCAGTCAGTTGTAAGTCAATTAAAAATCTATTTGATGATTCCTTTGCCAAGATCATCCGACATCCCATTCCGGTTACCCATATTCATTTGGCACTTGGCCATTTGCCGGAATGCGCTTTTAATTGTTGGCCATAAATCAAACCTAATGCAATTATAATTTATAAATGCATTCGCCAAATGATGGCCCAAACAAATGACAATGCGATCGGGAAGAGCACTCAGCTCCTCCAGTCAACGGGATGCATAAATCAAAGGGAAATTCCGGAGTGAAGGCTCCTCGCCACATCGTAAAATGCAATTGCCAATCAGCATTCAACATTGGCGGCCATTTTGTGCAGCTCTTTGGCTTATTAATTATTATCGCTCAGCCATACATATGCACACATATATATATGTAGATATATACATATATATATGATCATGTATATATATTTATGTTCAGCATCGATCGAGGGGCTGTCTGAGCGAAGCCATTCAAATGACACGCATTCAATTATCAGCGCATGACTCACAGACTGACCACTTGGCCAATGGGTGGGTGCTGGTGGTGCTGTTGGTGCTGGTGGTGTTGGTGGTGCAGCCGACCCGACTAGTTGCTGGAATGCAATCAGCTTCAATCACAGCGGGCCTGTTATATTTATCGCCTTAAACGAGCATAAATTGTGGCTTAAAAGTTTCCTAGAATTGAAAGTCAATGAAACTGAAAAGGCAATGGATGAGGGTGCGTGGGTGCGGGTACAAGAGATCGTGGCACTCGATGTGACACTGAGAGAAATTTCAGAGTGTGTTTAATGTTTCATAAGATAAATTTGTGCAATAAGCTATAATATTGAATGCTTTATAGGGTTAAGCTTAACCAAAGTCGAGGAATGAATTCAACAAATCTTAACTCTAATTTATAATCTTACACTGAGAGAAATTAAAGGTAAGTTATACATAAAATAATTTTTGTTAATTTAAGCTAAAAATCAAATTTTTCACTTTCATTAATTTACAGCTAATAATTTCTCGTTTTAATCACCCCCTCGTAGCTTCCCATTGATTCAATTAAATTTCTCTCAGTGCAGTTACCCAAAAATTAATAAAAAAAATAACCAAGAAGCGATCGATTATCAATACCAGTGGCGTTTAATTAAAATTGTACAAGTGCCAGTGTCAAGCAGTCAATCGTCGTCATTCAGGGAACACAATGCGATCCGAACCCCCCGCCCCGTTGCCTTCGAGACACGTTAACAGCCCAAACGTGACAACAGCAGCGATGAGAGGGAGAGGCTAAGGAGACGGAGGACAGGCCTCAACTGCTGGAAACGTTGGAACTGCTGCAACTGTTGGAACAGATGCATTGTGTGTCCTCGGGTGTTGTTGTTGTTGTTGTTGCTGTTGTTCGTGGTGTTCATGGTGTTTGTGTGATGCCTCGTGTTGGCGTTGCCTCAATTGTCAATTCATAAACGACTTTTGGAGTTTTCTTCGATTTTTGATTTATGCCCATGAATCCCACAGCAAATGTCACAGCTCCGCTTGGGCTTGGTTCGGAGTTGCCAGCAAGTGGGTTTCGTATGGCTAGGGGGTAGGGGGTTAGGGGGTAAGGGGGTTTTGTGGCAGCAATGGCCGCCTCAAATCGAATGTTAATATATGCAGTTAATAAGTTATTTCTGATATTATATGGTAGCCAACGGGCTGTCAAAACTCACACAAACAACTGTCAGCGCGGGTAATTGCCCAGCGGCCCACGCGTTGCGTCTCGTCTGGCATATTAAATGGCCAGCGATCGGCTTGTCGATGGTTTTGGCTTGGGGGTGGGGTCTGGATAAAGGCTACCCAATCGATGGGTTAATGCAGGGGCGGCTCAGGCGGAGACAAAGTGACGCGCCAGCCATGTTTAGTGTGGAGCTGACAAGCTAATTTGTTGGATAATTGTGCGATTTTTGACAGGTGACAGTTGTGACAGTGATGCCAGATCGTCAGAGAAAATGCTTCTTGACGTTGTGCGTTGCCAGATCGACGGCCGGAAACTTGCATGTTATTTACATTAAATACCAGCAAATGTGGCGGCTGCAGCTCCAGTCTCCAGTCTCCAATTTAGTTCCAGTTCCAGTTCCAGTTCCAGTTCCAGTTCCAGTTCCAGTTCCAGTTTCAGTTCCAGTTGAACAAAATTGAACTCGTTGACCAATTTGCTTGTTGAGAAACTGAAGTCTGATGAGACAGACAGACGAACAGACCGAAAGACAGACTGGCAAACTGGCAGACTGGCAGACCGAGAGACAGACGGGAGACGGGCAGACGGGCAGACCAAAAGACAGACAGCTTGTAGTAAGAGCTTGGCCAAGACAGATTGACATTAAACAAGTTGTAATTCGATACTTAATTGACGCCTGGCTCGTAAATTTGCAATTGTTCCAGGCCCCTGCTCAGTCTCCGATTCAGACTCAGCCTCAAAGTCAGCCTCAGACTCGAACCCAGACCCAGGCTAAGACCCAGAGTCAGACCTAGCGACCGACCAATTCCAATTAAAGAGGGCCCAAGGGGCCACGTCGCATCGGCTGTCGAATTGAGGTACATATGTAATGTAAAAAAAGAGTGTATTGCCCACACACACGCTGAAAGATGGGCGGGGATGGGGAGGGAATGGGGCGGTGTGGGGCTGCGGCTGGGTCTGGGGTTGGGGGAATTGACATGATCTAGAAGTTAAGGCTGGGAGGTAAAGACAGATATCCCCTCTATAACTCACTGGCAACTGGCTATGCGCCTCTTTCTGACCTTTGCGCAGACGAGGCCCCGTTTTTTATTTGCTTTTCGACGATTTGTTGCTTTTTTTTCTCTCTGCCGCTTTTTTTTTTTGTTTTTATTTTTAATGCGTTCTCTGACAGTTTCATTGTATGTGCAATGACCACCCCAAAGCAAGTGCTAAAAGAAGAAGGAGGGGGAAAGAGCTGGAAGTGGTGGAAGAGGGGGCTGGCTTACAATAAATATTTGTAGGCCCAAAACTGTAACTCTTTTGTAACGGGAACTGTAACTGTTGCCTATAACTGTAACTATAGCTCTTCCTACAACTGTAACTGTATCTGTAACTTTAGCCGTAACTATAACTGTATCCGTATCCGTAACTGTAACTGTAACTGTAACTGTTACTGGCGCTCAACTGTACCTCAAGTGCAAATCATCTTGCCAAACTAAAAATAAAGAGGAAGAATCATTGCCGGTCCGCAGGGTTTATGGGCCGCGCGGCAACATTAACGCCCCACAAAGAGATCCATGTAAGCACTCCCCCGAGACTCGCCCACCTCTCTGCCTACCCCGCTCCCCCCCTTTCAGCCACTGCCAGGCACGAGTCACAAGCCATAAGGCTTTCTATTGAGAAAGTGTAACTTTTACTCGACGCTTCGTCGATTTTAAAGCTATAAAAAATGTTTTATGTCTCTGGCGCATATATTTATGTAGTGTGTGTGTGTGTGTGTGTGAGTGTGTGAGTGTGTGAGTATGTGTGAGTATGTGTGACTAAGTGTAAATGTGTACATGGCGCTAAGTCGAAAATTGCTTTACACCTTTGCTCTAATGTGTGTGTGCGTGCGGATGTACATGTGTGTGTGTGTGTGTGCTGGCTGGAGGTGGAGTTGGAGGTAGTTGGGAGTTAAGAGAGTCTCCCCTCCCCTCTTCCAGCGATACATAGGCACACATTGTAACGGTGTTCGCAGCGACGACATTCCCCGTTATTGCCGGCAATTTATTTTATTGCAAATTTGATAGGCCTTGAAATTTGATTGGGCTTTTGGCGCATTGCATTTGTTTTTGTTTTTTTTTGTTTTTTTTGTTTTTTTTTGTTTTTTGTTTTTTTTTTTTTGCCTTCAGATTATTGCCAATCGTTTGGTAGCAATCGAATAAAATATCGAATTACAAATGAATTTGACTTGGATTTTTATGAGTGCGTGTCAATCGATGGCGGACAGACGACTGGCTTATGGGCAACTTCTGTGCAACTCCGTGGAATGCGGTGCTCGAAATTGAACTAGCTCCAAAAAACCATTTGCAAGTGGAGTCCCATACAAAGCAATGAACACAAATTTATGGCCTTCCATCTCAGCGATTAGATTTCTGATTTATTTGATCGAGGAGCGAGGAGCGAGGATTCCATTGCCATCGGTAGCTGCCGTTGGCTAAGTATCCGATTTGGACGTGATTTCTCATTATGATTAAAGACTATCTATTAGACAGGCTGACGGATTTGGAAGCTACCGTTACTACATTGAAGGTGGAAATATCCTTAAGTGATTTCTTAGCATAAGAAAGGATAAGTTCAGTACCAGAAAATTCATTAATAATAATAAAAAAATAATTATGTGATAATTTAAATTTCAATTTAATGAACTAGTTCCAATAGATGAATGAACTATTAATTAATTCTAGTTTATTTTAGTTAATTTTAATTTAAGTCATAATTTTTTATAGTTCCGTTTTAAATTTTTGAGTTTGCTAGTAACAAGTTCCATTTAAGAATAGGAATAATAAACTAGTTCTTATTGAAAACTAAAACCTAAATTTAAGAATTAAAAATCCAAAATAATTTTAAACTTGAATCTAAATCTAAATATATTTAATTTATTATTCCTGTCGATCGACCAGCGGGGAATTCCACTGAGGACTCAGATACCTTTCCTTTGGGTTTCTTTCTAAATTCGAAGATGACTTCAAACACTTTCGGAATCCACACCCCAAACAATTGGAAATAATTAAAATATTTTCTGAGTCACGTTGTGAATTTATAATTTGTTTTCAATCCCAAAATTTTGGAAGCCAACAATTACTTTATGAGCGCGACAAATATGGCGACGATCATAATCAGGCGATGGGATGAGGGGAGGGAGGGAGGGTGTGCGGGGGCGGGCGCTGCATTTGGAAGGAACGAAAGTGACAGCGTAACTTCCCGTCGTCCCGGATAAATGAGTTACGGGGAGTTCCACAAATGGAGGCATGGAGAAGGTGTCGCTGTCACAGCGTCGAATGTGATGAGCGGCAGCGGCAGACGAAAACAAATCGTTAGGAAGTTTCGACAATTGCCGATGCCCACCCTTCACCCACCCCTCACCTCACCTACCTCAACCGCAGTAACCTGTCAATGTAATTGCGCTCCAATCATAGGTCTAACAATGGATCCGCGTCCGGGTAACGCTAATGGCCGGAAAGTCGACAACAATAAACGGTGACACGTGGGCACAGATAAGACACCCGCCCCATGCCCGGATCCGGGCTCTGTCCCATGGCAGTAGCCCCCTTTCCATGCCCAAAGTCAAACCCGTGCCCGAGCACAATCCTGTAGACGGGGGCGGATGTTAGCGATTTGGGCCAAGCTTTTGACGCTTTCCGATTGCTGATGCCAAATTTAATGTCTTAATTAACTCGGCCTGGCATCTGGGGACTGGGGACTGGGTACTGGGGACTGGGAGTTGACTTCGATTGGTTTCGATTGAGATCGGAGGCTGTGCATCAGCTTAAAGCAACGATTCCTATGCCTATCTATAAATTGTAATCAGTAATTAAGTCGGCGACTAACTCAGCGCACGCGCTTCAGCTTCAAGTCGAACTAAGAGTCAGCTGGGGATTGGGTTTGGCTGTGGTTAGGACATTGGTTTTGGGTTTGGGGACTGACTCAAAAATAAACTGGGCTGGGATTCGAATTGGGACTGGGACTGGTACTGGGACTGGGATTAGGAGCAGCGACATGTGGCATGCTCGACTAGAGTATTAAGTTATTAAGTGTCTACATTTACATGCTCTTTGTTGTTGTAATTTGATTTGATTGTCATGGGTGTGATACCCGAGAGTCTGGGGATTGGCGCTGCTGATAGACGGCAATTTAAATAAATGGATGATGCTGATGACGAGATCGAAGGCCACTGATAAGGTCAGTCAGCTCCGAGTGGAGCTGTCTAATCACTGATTTCACCGATCGTCGACGTGTCCAAGAATCACAGCAAGAAGCCAATCAATTTTGGCTACCAGCGCAGCGTGACAAGAGCTCAATGCTATAAACATGCAATTAATGACTAAATTTGAGAGTTTTATTTTCTTTGAAAGTTCTTATAAAAAAAAGGTTTAAACTTTGGCTTTGAGTTACCTGAAATGGTAACTAAATCTAAATAATAAATTTTAAATATAATAAAGATTTTTATTTAGTTTTAAATATAATATAAATAATATTTAATTATCTTATATTTTATTATTTACTTATATATCCTGAAAAACTTTATGGCTCTCCTTTTAATAAATTTCCCATCTTATGTCATGAGTACAATAATTCCCAAGCTCCAGTTGCCCCTTAATTGTTGCATAACATTTTTAATCAAATTTGAATAATGATAAAATCTTCCTTGATGCAAAAAACTGTTTACTTTTCATCGATTATTCAACTTCGTTATAAAGTCAATTGCGTAACTTTTCAAAATTGTTAAGACAATAAAAAAAAAAAAATTAAACTGTTAACAAATTGTTTTGTTGCAATTATGCATTGTTTGGCTTTTTTTTTTTTTGTTTGGCAAGAGAAAAAAAACTTAATTTTTTACGACTTGAAAATTGCAACATTTAACAATAAATCGGAACCAAAGAAGAAAGAGAAGTTGAGAGAAGTGATGAATGGTGTGGAAATGGAATGGACAAGGGGCATGGGAAGAGGAGGGGAGAGAAAAGAGGAAGGAGAAGGGAGAATGGTGGAAGGTGGGTTGAGCCAGAAGTGGAGGTGGTGCCAATAGCAATAGCTAAGGGTCGACAGTCAAAAAAATTTTTTAAAATTACAACAAAAATCACAACAACAAAAACTACAACAACAACAACAATTACAACAACAACAGCAACGTAACGAAGGCAGCGGAGAGACGGAGCAGCAGCAGCAACAACAAAAATGACTGAGTAGAAGATACCCTGTTTTCAGATACAGGATATATTTACCAATTATTTTATTTAGTGATATGTGTATAGGTAAGTGTGCATACACATACACACTTAAGCACACCCAAGCACACCCAAGCACACATACACATGCAAAATGCAGGAAACCCCACAGAAATTTAAACTTTGCTGGTTTCTTATTTAAATTAATTGTATTTATTTATAATAATTTAAGTTTATATAATTTATCCAAAAATAATAAAAATAAAATTCATACTCTCTATTTTTTTTATTATTTTTGTTTTTATTTAATCTAATATAATTTAATTTAATTTAATTTATTTTTATTTACTTTTAGAGTAAATTTTATATGAAATCAACCAAAGTAAAGGCAAGGATTTCATAATAAAACTATATTAATTAAATATATGTGAATCTGAGCAACAGCAGCAACTCGGCTGAAACTCAACTGAATATTTAAGACAATAAATAACTAGAAAATCAAAACACCCTCCGCCACCCACTCAGGGTACAGGGTATCAAAGCCAACCGTAAAATTAAAGCGCAAAATGCAAATAAACGAAACCTAATAAAAGCAATTTGGAAAATTAACTAAAACGCTTACTCCAAGCATCGTCTGAGGGGGGGCTGGGGGCTAGGCAGGATGGAAAGGTGATGGTGATGAAGGTGGACGATATACTGAATCGAAGAAGGGAAGTGGGGGGAAGGAGGGGGGAGCCTGGTAGCCAGCAAAGAAAACAAGCAAAAGCTGTGCTAATTTTTTGTAAATAAAACTACCGATCTACCGATTTGTGGAACTAGAGATCAAGCGAGCAAGCGATTTGCCAGCCACACCACAACAACCACAGGCAACCACTGGCAACCACTGGCAACCACTGGCAACCACTGGCAAACGCTGGCAACTGAAGGCAACCACTGGCAAAACAACATGCCACAAACTGTGGCAAATTGCTGGCGCAAATCGTGAGGCGCAAGGCGCAAAACAACAGTTGCAATTCAAATGGAATGCAAATTCAGGCGGTTGTAGTGGTAATTACGTTGCCCCAACAGCATGCAGCATGCTGCATGCTACATGCGGCAGCGCCAAAAAAATAAAAAAAAAATTTAAAACACAAAGAACGTTAGAATCTCCCCTCTCGCTTCAATACTATAAGTAGCTTAGCCATAAACACACACACACACACACACACATGCAAGCACACACTTGGCTGCAATTTTGTGTGTTGTGTCTGCCTGCAAGTCACGCGTAAAGCAGTCGCCCCGCCCCCTCCCGCCAAGCTCCACAGCCTAATCCTTAACTGCTACGCTGATTATTTGCTTAAATTGCTGCTAATAACATGACGTGGTGGCATTCAACTAGACGATCGCCCCTGTCCCAACCCCAACCCCTACCCCAGCCCCTTACCCCAATCCCAATCCCAGCTACAGGCTCAATCCCAATCCCAGTGGCTGGTCGCTCCATTTGCATGCACATGCATGCACTCCCAGACTCAAGCCTAGATCCAGGCTCTGACTCAAACCCAGATTCAGATCCAGGCTCAGACCCAGACCCATACCCATACCCAGACCCAGACCCAGACCCAGACCAAGACCCAGACCCAGACCCAGATAGCAGATACTCTGGTAGCAGTTGCCAGATCCAAGAGCAAAAGTCAGAGCTTGAGCCACATCCCCAGCCGATCCAAACTCGACGTCTGTCCATCATTTGTTAATTTCATCATGGAGCGGGGCAGGCAATGGTTGCCACCGTTTGCTACAGAATGTGATTGCAACTGCAACTTCAACTTCAACTTCAGCCAATTTCATCTTCGACTCCAACTGCGAATCTTTGGCCCGTTTTTCGTATAGGTTTCTCAGGCCAAATTGCTCTGAAATTAGTTGGCTTGTCTATTAAACATGCAGTTTGCAACTGCAATTGCCACAAAGAGATGCTGCTGCCACCGAGTGCTGTTGCATGCCGCCCCAATGCGGCTGTTCAGCAATTGTAATGCAAATGTAAATGGCAAATGGTTCGGTTAGTTGCTCATAACTCCAGGGTATACACACACACACACAGACACAAACACATACAGAGTCACACTTATTCACACACCAATATATTTGCAACAATGTGGCATATACAATGTGGCACATACAATGCTTGTGCATATGGAATACATATCCACTTGCCTCACCTGCAATTATGCCAGCAATTACACTTCCAATCATCCAATTGCTGATGCACCTGATCTATAATTTCCATATGGCCATTGAGTTACTTTTCACAGCTCGCGGCATCGCATTTTTTTTCTATTTGCGAAATTTGAATACACACCCATGTATATATGTGTATGTGTGTGTGTGTGTGTCCTGGAATTGCTGTGCAAGTCAAGTTAATGAAAGAATAATAAGCCAGGTTGACACTGACACGGCGTGTGGTCAAAAATCAAAGTCAAACTCTGTGTGAGCCACAGGCCACAGCTGAGCATTTCGAGCATTTCGCATGCCAATGAGTCAAGCAGATAAATGCAAAGGAACAATAAGCAGAGCAGCAGCTCTCAAAACAGTTACGAATGCGAGTGCAAAGGAAAGAAAAACAACCCAAAAAGAAACTCTTGCAAAGGAAAACAATCCTGCAATTGACATCGAAAGTCGATGAAAGGGGACTGCATAAACATGTGTAAAACTCCTACAATGGAGTTCACTGTGTCTCGAGCGATTGTCAAAACAGTTGCGAATAGGAGGGCAAAGCAAGTTAAGTAAATAAATATGTACAGGTAGGCGGAAATGATAATCGCATGCAAAGCGACAAAGAATGAAACTTACACATAAAGTGACCATAAATTGAAAATTTAATGATCTTAAAAATGAAATGAACTAAAAATGACACAGCTCAAAACGTTTAAGAAAGTCAGTGGGTAGTAAAATAAAAAAAAAAATGTTAACTGTATAGTAAAAAATATGTGAAGGAAACGATTTTAAAAAATTGCGAGAAGAAGAATCTTTAATAAGATTTGAGATACAGAAAAATAATTAATGGAAATTTAGAAGCAATTAATACAAAAATAAAAATATTTAAAAAAATATATTTTAATATACTTAAATATTGTTGATACACAAAGATAATTTTATTTTTAAAAATAAAAATATATATTTCTTTTGTTTTTCTTCTGTTAGTTTTAGGGATTGTTCATTTAACAGTCGATATTTAACTTACTCTCAATTAAATTTAAATTAAATAAATTAAATTAATTTAAAAACAAAAAATGAAAATTATCAATATAATATTTAAAAAGAAATAAATAATCTTTAAAAAAAAAATAAATAAATATGCAATTTAAAAAAATTAGGAACTATAATAATTTTTTAAAGGCATTCAAAACAAACAAAATACCGTTAAGAATAACTTTTTAACGAATTCTAAAATAAAATTATTAAAAAAAATAAAATATAAACAATGTATAAAAATATAATAAAAATAATATAATAATAGAAAATATCTTAATTTTAAAAAAATTGATTACTTAAAAATATAATAGAAAATATGTTAATTTTTCAAAAATTTATTACTTAAAAAAGTTTTGAAGAAAGAGTACAATTTTCATATACAAAAAAAAATTATTCTTAATGAAAGAAATGTAGATACGTTTCAATTCAGTTGTAGATTATTGATTATATATTTTTCCTACAATTAAAAATATCATTTCGATCTTCAGCCTCCTCTATCCGAGGCTATAAGTCGTCGACTTTATGACAAGAAAATCAAGTGAACGAAATTTCTTGGAACAAGAAGAATACCCAAAAATACTTGTGGACACACGAGCAACGCTTAGGAAGACATTCTTATAGAGATTACTGTCCGCTTGTTGTCAAACATATCGAAAAGTTCATCTATATCAAAGTCCCAATGGCTGAGAAGTTTGGGTAGCCGCTGGCAGGCAGGCGTTGGCTGGGGCGTTGGTTCCTTAAGCACAACTAATGGGAGACATGCCCAGAAAATTGTCAGGCAACACCCACAGGCGACTCCATGGAACTGCCCTCAGGAACGAGACCGAGAAACAAATAAAAAAGAAACTGAGAAAACAAAAAACAAATTAGGAAAAACATTTTGTAAATGTCGAAGTTGTGGCCCAACGTGCGGGGGAGGGAAAAGTGGGTATGGGCGGTGGGGAATGGGGAATGGTGAAGGTGATGGGGGGAAAAACCGAACAAATCGAGGGGTTTATACACTAAAAATTAATTAATTGCCAACCAAAATAAACAACAAAAGCATTGTACGTGTGTCTGTTAGATGTGTAAATGTATCTGTATCCGTGGCCTGTTGTATCCATGAGATACATGAGCTTAAATAAATCAAAAGACAACTCAATGTATTTTTCGTAAGCAACTCGGATTTGGTCATGGCGCCAGGCAGCTTAACAATAGTCAAATATACAGATACAGATACAGATACAGATACAGATACAGATACAGATACAGATAGATATACAGATACAGATGCGGTTAGTGGTGCAGATACAGATACAGATACAATGGCCCACTGACTGATTGACTGACTGACACTTTCTTCGGCCTGGGAAGCTTTAACCGTTACAAAGCTGTTTTGTGGCCTAATCTTGCGACGATCCACGATCTCAGATCGCTGCTCGATGCTTCGATGATCTGATGTTCCCTTGCGATCAGCGTGGCGCTTCCCGAGATTATGATGATCGCACGATTCTTCGATTCTTCGATTCGATTCTCAGCTCTCCGGCCAAGGGCTGCATTGTGAGTGCAACTAATTGCCGCACGTTCGCACCCAATTAGTGGCAAAGAGTTGAATACGCGATTGCAACTAAGTGCAGCTATCAACACAGGCAGCTGCAGTACCCACTCCACCCTCACCTCTGCCCCTCCCTCTCACTCGCCCAACTCTTCAACTATTCTGCTGCATGCGTTTCCAGGAATTATGAGCTACATGCCAAAATCTTCCAAACAAATTCGATGGGAATATTAATTGATCCACACGCGTCAAAATCGTCGAATGGACGGACGGAGTGATCCTCGAGCTGGGGTGGCCTTAACCGCTAAGTGGGGGGTGTTGACAAATGTCTTTTGTGTCACAGACGCGGATGCAACTGCGGGCACGGCCGCAACACCGTCGCCCTTCACTTTCCGCACAGTGGAACCAACGATATTTGAAAATGAAAATAATTTCTCAAGTACAAAAATAAATCAATAAAAAAATCAATAAGGGGCTAATCATATTGGTACCACTGTGCGGCGTCAGCAGCTGCTTGTTATTTTCACGCAGCCACTGAAAATTTGAAAAACAAAAAAATGAAAAGCTGAAAACATTTTTCACTTTGCTTCGGTTTTTCTTTTTTTTTTTAGCGGGGGTGTTGCCTGCGCCAAAGGCTCGACGGCTGAGGATCAGGGCGCCGGGATACAGGGGCAACCACTTATATCTATCAACGCCTTGGGAGCGCAATTGCAACCGCATGGTTGCACCACATTTACGGTAGACACACACGCACACACAACAACACACAATCGCTCACAGCTACACACACACACGTACACACACACATCCACATACATCCAAACACTCGTCACAATTACAATCCGCAATCGGGATTCGAGTTCAAATTCGAATGCATTTGCATCCGATGATGAGTGAATATGAATGTATATATATTAATGATCAACGATTTGTCTTATCGTTTGAATACCTAAGGAGAAGGGGGCCACCCCCTCAAGCCCCCCAACCCACCCGCCACTCAAGTGCCTGCCTCTTCTCGCATTTATGTAATGGGAATCCTAAGTGCGCACATAATGTGAAAAGTCTGGCCCTTATATCATTTAGCTAATTATGAACTGCGATGAACTTCTAGAAATTAATAATCAGGAAATTAATCTATAAATATAAATCAGATTCTGAAAATTAAATCTAAGAAAAATTTGAATAAATAATGTTATATTTAAGGATATAAAAAAATCACTATAAAATCCTTTAATGGGATCAATTTATTCGGGTGCAATATATTATTTAAATATTTAAAATACATCTTAAAGGCTTCAATATAAATTATTTGAATTATGAATATTTAAAAAAAAATGTTTTATAAATTTAAATAAATAATAATCTTTAGCCTTAAACTATGAGATATTGTATAAAATATTTCTAATAATAATAATAATAATAATAATAATAAAAATAATAATATATGTATATAATAAAATTATAATAATAATTAAGCTTATGAAATTTCCGGCTTAAATAAATATATATTAAAGGACAAGAATTTGCTTAGATTTTTAAAAATGTTTAATTATACATATATCCGTTTACAGCTCTCATAACTTAAAAAATAATATGACAATAAATAATTATTTAATAAAGAAACTTTTATTCAAAGCCAAAAAATTAATTACAAATATTTTTTAGATTAATAAACATTTGAAAGAGAACTAAAAGATTGACTTGAAGTAATTTTGAAGAAACAATCTAAGACATAATTATTTTTTTAAAAATAATACTTTTTAAAAAAAAAATAATTATATTCAAATCATATAAATACTTTTTTAAGATATAATGAAATTTTCTGAATACACAAACAAAAATAGCTTCAAAATTATATTTAAAAGTATATAATTAAAAACGAAAATAAAAAAAATATAAAAGAATTTTATTATATACAGGATAGATTTTAATATTATAATTTTACAAATTTTTATCATCTTCAAATGATTTAATTTTAAATCATAATTTCATAAGAAGTATTTTTTATATTACTATAAAATATTTGATTTGAAATATTATTTGTTTATATATAATTAAAGCGGATTTATTATATTATAATCTCAGTAAGGGTATTCTCTTCATAGCCAGGACTTAAAAAATGTCCAAATCATATCCTTGATATCTGAGATTTACGAGAAAATCCATTAAAATATTTGCTAAATGCGCCCCCAGTAAAAGCGACCAAATATTTTGGATCTAGAGCTGAGAATCCAGATCAAGAATCAGATCAGTATCTGATGCCAGATCAGGCGAAAGTTAGTCCATCTGCTGAGAGATCATCTGCCGAAGTTCAGCGAATCGAAACATCAAACATCATTGAAGTCCTGGGAGATGATCGCTTGATCAGCGCGCGTTAAGAGTGGCAAATCCGAATCTTAACTTGGAAATTGTATGCCTGAAAGGCACTTGGAAATCCAAGATCAGCGCTGGACTAACGTTGGATGGCTGGCATGCGAAAGGGATCACAGGATCTACGGATCTGCGGCTCAACTAAATCACCGGATAGCGCATTTAATCCAATTAACGATCCGCCAATTCGTCAATCCGCGACCCGCAAGCCTACGGCCTACAGCCTGCAACCCGCGGCCCACGAACCACGAACCACGACCCACGACCTACAGCTTGCGACCTTGCCTAAATTGTGGGCGGTTGAATGGCTTAACGGGACAATGGCATCAGGTAGCAGCCCACACGCTCATTGTGAACGCTTCCCGGAATATTTCGAGGCAATCTGCGGCTTTCGACTCTGAGCCGGCTTACCGGCTGCCTGCTGATCTTCGATAAGTTGATTAATTAAAATTTCGCTCAGCTTTCAAACGACGGCCCATTATTTAATGAGTTTTATGACAAGCCTCTGGGTGTGGCAAGTGGCGTCGGCGGCAAAGGCAATGGCAACGGCAACGGCAACGGCAACAGCAACGGCAACCTGACAGCGAGTGGGCCTCACATTCGGATTCGAGGCGCGACAACTGCCGCAAATTAGCGCAATTCGCATGGAGCGTGGGATGCACGCCAAATATTTTATTAGCTCATTATGCAAAGCGAATTGGCTTTAAGCGGGATACATGAAGGACAAGGGATGGGAGGCGGTGGGGGGCAATCCACAAATTGTTCGAATCTCAAGCGTTAAATACGCAAGTTAAAACGCAATAATCGTTAGGCAGGAATTTCAAATACTCAAAGAGAATGAGAGATAAGAAAGAAAGAAGACATAGAAAAAAAAACAGTGTTGGAAAACAAAAAAATAATTTTCGAAACTCAAGGTTCACTTCCCTAACCCATCTGACCCTCCCGCTCCTGCCAAGAAGGGAAACCTTCTGGGTGCATCTCCCAAATGTAAGCAATTGTGCGATTTGACACGCTCGTCGGCGGAAAACCGCATTGAAATTATGCCAGGACCTGCCCAAGTTCCATAATTGCGGTAATGCCAATAATCTGTGTCCTTGTACGAGGAGCGGCTGAACGGCCGTTGTACTGAAATTTTACGGTAGCCGAAAAACGTGGACATTATGAGTCACTAATCCCGTGGACCGCCCACTCATAAAGTTGAGTCCGTAATTGTTCAGCTCTGAAAGGATTGGCCAATGAGCAGCCATCGATAATTGGATTAAATGCGCGGCTGCGACAATCCATATGATCCTATGTGTTAGTCCTGCGCTTAATCTAGGATTTCCAATGGCTTCCATCCGCGCAAATTCCAAGTTAAGTTTCGGATTTGCAACGTTAAACACACGAACTAAAGCCGAAGCTACTGCTAGTCCTGGTGCACTAGCCCCTGATTTTTGATCCTTGATCCAAAATATTTATTTGCATTTAATTAAGTGACAAGCTTAGCGACGGCATTTCGGAAGTGAAACAGGACACGCGGACTCCAAATCCGCGCAATTAAAATTTCATTTAAAATTTTCTTTCTCATACAAAACAAACAATGACAGGGGACAAGGAATGGAGTGAGGGTGGTGGGTGGTGGATGGTGGCTACAGGAGGAAACCCTTTAGCAAGGCTACGGCCGGAATAAAATTTTAATTAAATCAGTGCCACCACCAAAAATTGCTCAATTATTAAAACAAATAATGCCAATTAGTTGTGTCAACATCAAGGTCCACATCCGAGCAAATCATCGGATCGCTGGATCGTCACTTGGCTGCTGGTCCACAGGCTGCTGAAGGAGCCAGCCAGTGGCCGACAACATAGCCACTTCCACTACATCCACCACTACAAATATCACCAATACTTACACCAATACTAACACCAACACGAACACCAACAGACACATCAACAAGAACAACAACAAGCAGCTGCTTTAATTGACACTCAGATGCCGCCGCCATCATCGCCATTAACTGCCCCTACACTTGGCCCGTTTACCCTCTTGCATGCATCCCCCCAACTGATTTAAGAATTCAACGACAGACACTGGCTCCTCATTTGTGCGTCTAATAAAAACGCTAACGAGACAGACAGACACACACAAACACACAAACACACACACACACACACACACATATACAGTGCACACATTAGCACAAAACTCTTAGGCGGCGCAATCAATTCGCTTCTGATACCCATTTAAAAGGTGTGAGGAGTGGAGGGGATGCTGTCGCCTGTAACTGTAACTAGAGAGTGACAGCGACAGCCAACCAAATATGACCACTCACTCACACACTCATAAAAGTACACTCACACAAACACACAAACACACAGACAGTCATGCCGACATCCAACAAGCATCCAAAGTCCCGTTCTCTCTCACACTCCCTGGCAAAGCCGTGCAAAGTACTCGCGATAATGAGCTCCATCTCGTTGGCAATTATTAAATGAATTGGATTTATATGTTGTTGCCAGAGACCCCGCACATACTACATATAACTGGCGCTGGCAGGCATTACAGCCGCCCCTTAAGGCTGTCACACTCTATTGCGCTCTCCCTCTCTCATTTTCTCTGTCGCTCGCAATGCTTCCACCGCTTGCAGGCAATCAGCCAATGGGAAACGTTTGTGTGTAGCGCTTCTTATCTTTGCTCACAGCGTGTGGAACGTGGAACGTATTCGACTTGCGCACCTCGCGCATTGAATTTTACATAGAAAATCTCTTGTACTATATACATATATACATGTATGTGTGTATGGGTATGTACTAGGTATATATAATAGTATTTACTCGATTTGGCTTTCATTATGCTTACAGAATCTATATAAAGTCGTTAATTTCAAACAAAGTGGCTTTAATTAGTTGAAAAATAAACGTGTTGTGTTTCTTTTCAGGCAACGTCAATACCTAACGCCCCCAGGCGATGGGCGTGACAGCAGTATAATCAAAGAATCACTGGCAAACAATAAACAAAGTTTAATCATTGCTTTTGGCCACAATTTTGGTCATATTTCAATTACATTATAAAGGCAAAGCTGCGAACACGCCCCCATGCCCATGAGCCATTGGCAAAATCTGCATGAACCTACAACAACAACAACAACAACAATAAATAATAGTGATAACCTTTGCTAAGAGCGCCAAACAGCAATGGCGTCTTCAACGTCGCTGATGAGAGCAAGAAGAAGGGCAAAAAGATGGAAAACGGGGGAAAAAAAAAAATAAAATCGGTAAGAAGATGACGAAGAAGAAGTTGAAGCCAACAAAGCGTTGCAGGCGCAAACTCATTGTCTGACTAATTAAATGATTTATCCCGAAACGTGAGGCAGCCAACACTTTGCAGCATGTAGAGAATTCAGCTGGCCGGGGCAGCAACAAAAACCAATTACAATTACCGCACCCAAAGGTGCCACAAAAACATATACGCACACACATACAAACGCACACGCTGCACAACTGCAGTTATAGCGACATCAGTGAAGAAAAGAAGGCACAGGAACGAGAACGAGAACGAGAACGAGAACGAGACCGAAACTGAGAACATCAAGGCTATGGCGAGGGCGAAGGCGAAGACGAGCATGAGCGAGGAACCAGATCAGAAGAGCGAGAGCAGCAACGACAGCAGCCGTCGCCTGAGCCAGGAAACTTTATCTAGATGCATACAAATCCAGCACAAAGCGCACGTCAATTTATTTGCCAGCAGCCGAAGGATGAGTAGGTGCAGTAGGATGCAAGGATGGGTAGCTGTCCATATAAATGTATGTATGTATGTGTGTATATATGTATGTATGTTTATGTGTGTATGCGTGTACTTCACCTATCCTATACGCGAATGCCAATGATGACGATGTCGATGTTGGCGCTGCATGTTTTATGCCTCCTCTGCAGCTTTAACGAGGTGTTTATTTTCACAACTCTTAGGTCCAAGGAGGCTGTTTGGATATTTCTGTGTGTATGTGTGTGTGTTTGTGTGCATGTGCATGTATATATGCATTTGTGTGCGCTATTGCAGTTGCTCTTTATGGAAGGTGCAGAAAACAAGGGCCCGCCCATTTTCATGCTCAGCTCTCAAAGCCGCCAACATGATGAAGATTCGATGCCCGATGACGATGCAGTTCGTGCATTACTTTGTGTAGCATAAAGTGGAGTGAGTGGGAGTGGGGGTGGGGGTGGGGGGAAGCCACTTTGACGACGGGGCGTCTATGGAAATAAGCGATGATGTTGACGCCGCCGCAGAAAAGGTGAGTACAGTGGGTTCCATGGGTTCAAATAAAGGTAAAGTTGACAATAGAAGAGAAATCAAATACATGTAGCTTACATAGTACAGTCGATGATATCAAATATTATATAAAAATAGATATATTATTTATAGGTATATGTACAAGCTATATATAATCAAAATTCAATTCGAAGATATAATTTACATTTATGTAAAAAACCTTTAAATGGCAACTCCCCAATACACTCAACATTTCCCCATCCCATCAACTGTTTACCTGTACATAAATATACATAGTATTTATCGCCCACGCTACAACCACTGTGTCCACCTCACAATACAAGCTCACCTCAGACACCGTGCTCTCTCACTCTCTTGGCCGGCAGCCGCATGTTAAGCACTAAAACCACAAAAGCTTTAATGATGCTGTTTTGTTTAGCGCAAATTGTTTGTTTCGCTGTCATAAACTGGTGCGAAAAATGGCCAAGCGCTGCCCCGTGGAGAGAGCGCCACAAAGAGAGCGAACGAGCAAGCGAGAGAGCGCCAAATATGGACCAGACTGGTGAGTGGTCGAGCGTACACCTAAACACACACACACATACATACAGACAAACGCTAAGCTTTGCTCCACATGGTTGGGAGCAGGTTTGAACGTGCTATTTATCTGCGCTGTTTCGACGCATGCGCCAACTTGGTGGAGGCGAGCGAGACAACAATAGGCTACCATCAAAATATGCAGCACCGTTGGAATGCGAGCCGAAAAATGAAGCGACAGCCAGTTTGGTTTTTGTGATTTTGTGCTTGACACTCGTGCGCGTGTTTAGCGGCAACCGCCACGCGACGTAACGCAAAGCAACGCAAAGCAACGGAACGGATTTAGCAAATACTGAAAACTCTTGGACGTAATTTGCCGACGCCCCCACTGGAGACGGGCAACGAGCAACGCGAGCAAAAACAACAAACCAGGCCAGAGAGCGAGTGGGCAGAGCGCTTATAGCGTCTCGCTCTGCCGGCAATTAGACGCCTTTAGACGCTCGCATAATGCTAATGGCGTTGACAGTGCTCATCAACGCGACGACCGCAATCGACGGACGTTGTCAACGCCGCTGTCACATCCATAGCCCCATAACCATAGACGTAGACATACCCACAGTCGGAGCCAAAGCCGCTGCCGTCAATTGTCCAGTGAAGCGCAACCGCTACGCTTCAGCAGCACCAGTAGCAGTAGCAGTAGCAGTACCCACGCCAGCGCCACTGTCCACGCCATCAACTACGCGCTACAGTTTATCAATGTCAACAACGGATGCCAATTGCTGATGCATTAAACTCCGACAATCGAAGATCTATTCATGTGTTTCCGCGCCCGCGATACTCGACCATTGACCACTGACCACTGACCACTGACCACTGACCGCTGACCGCTGACCCATCATCCATTGTCGATTGTCGATTGTCGTCTTTTGTGCATTGTGTGAGCCTTGTGCGGTATTTCAATTATCCGGGTATCGAATCTCTGTCTATAGGCGGGCCAAATGGTCACGTGCGGCCGTCAAACGTTCAATATGCTGCCGATGGCGCCGACGAATCCTTTTGTGGTGTCCGTTAGCTCCACATCAGCGGCCGCCGCTGGCGCATCCACAGTTTCGGCCGTAAACTGCACCTCCGGCAGCAGCAAGCCAAAGCTGGCCTTCAGCATCGACTCCATAGTGGGTGGAGAGTCCTCACCACCAGCAAAGCCTCCGCCTCCTCTACGCATAAGTGTTATTGCCTCTCCATCGCGCGACGAAAGCCCCAGGGTGGTGTCCACATCACCCACAACCGAGAGGCGCTCGCCACGAAGCTTTCTTTATTGCCGCAGACGTACTTCCTTTGATGATCGTTCACGTAGTCCACCACCGTCGGGCAGCCGATCCCCTTCACCATCATCAGCTAATCCTGCGGCTCCAACTATTCCCATTGCGCTCCCCGGTCTTATACGCCCGCTGCCATTGCCAGCTCCAACAAATTTAGCTTTACTCAGCGCTCAGCGTTCCACGGGCAGTGCCTCACCCACCAGCTCTGGACCAGGTAATCCTTCGCCGGTGCGACCTACAGCTGCCGCACCACCACCGTTTCTCGCCGCGCAATTCCAAATGGCCGCTGCCCTGGCGCATCATCATCATCAACAGCAGCAGCAACAACAACATCAGCATCATCAACATCCGCCCGTGCCAACGGGGCCTCATCATGGCCCACCACCACCGCCACATCTACCGCCCGGTCATCCACTTGGTATTTTCCCAGGCGCACCACATCCGGCACATCCCCCACCCCACGGACATCATCCCTTCGTGGCAGCACCTCATCTAATACGTGATAGCTATCCGCTTTATCCTTGGCTCCTAAGTCGCCATGGACGCATCTTTCCACGCTTTCCAGGCAGTAAGTAGAAGACTGTTTAAATTATCTTTCTAATTGCTTCCCAAGGATATCCCTCGCAATTTATTATTTATTTTTGAGTCCTTAAAATTTATTTAGTTCCAAAATGAGAAGAATAATAAGAAGAAAAACTTTCGCCAAAATGTCTAAATGTATTTCTTGTCCTTTGTTAATCAAAGTTCTCAGTCCTTTTTTAACACTTTTGGGTAGTTCCGAAATGAACAGTTCGATTGAGATCAATTAGGACCTTCTAAATTTCTCGACAAAAGTTCACTCAAAGTCATTGTCCTTTTGATTTGTTACTCCAACTTTTGAATTATTTTTTTTTTCTTATAAATGAACCACCAAAATGAGTTAGTTCCAAAATGAACAGTCCAGAACAGAATAATGAGGCATTCCTGAAATTCTCGCCTGGAAGTGTCGAAAACACGTTTCCCCTCCCCATTGTTATTCATATTATATCTGAATTTAAACCAATTCAAATGAACCAGTTCCAAATATCAAACACTATGGACATAAAATACGTTTAATTTTTCGACTTTGATTCCCTCGTTAAGTTATGATTGAATATTTATTTATGTCAGAACAAGCTTGCATCTTTAAAGAACTAGTTCTAAAATTGTTTAAAAATTAACAAGGTATTTTTAAGATCTAAAAAACTTTAATTTTTAAAATTGGCTTCTTTGGCTCTAATTTTCCATTGAATTTCAAATACATTAAATTTAGTATATATACTAAAAACTAAACTATAAAAGACGTATCACCTTTTTATTGCTTAGAAAGTCAACCATTGACGTCATTCCAAACCTCACCCTAAAATTTCGATATTAAAAGCACAATTTTAAAAAAATATAAATCATGAAAAAAATCACTAGGATAATTAAATTATACTAGTTTAAAAATTAAATAATAATAAATATAATAACTTTATTATTACTTGGCCCTTGACTTATTTTTAAATTTAAAAATTGGAAGTCAGAAAATCTACTAAATATTGCAAACCCAAATTTTTTATAATAATTTTTGATACATAAATTTATCTATATTTGTTTTCCATAAATTATATCCTATATAATATAATATTTATTTATTTTTTTAATATATTTTGTATATTGTTTTTTATTCTATTTAAGTTTTTAATTTAAATTTAAGAACAGTTTCAATCTAACCTCATTTTAGGTAACAAACTATTTATAATTTTAGGACCTATAAACTATACACATTTCTTAGCATCCAAATTACTGGTTCCGATCCAGTGTTAACTAGTTCCGAACACCTTATGTAACCGATTCCCTGTTTTGCTCATAGGAGTTTAATTCTAGCAAAAAGTGTTGAATAATTGAACCACTGAGTCGTTCATTCATAACTGATGTTGTTGTTGTTGTGGCTTTCAGATGTTGTTGTTGCTGCTCTTATCGTTGCTGCTGCTGTTGTTGTTATATTTGTATCTTTGTTGCTGCACCTTATAATTAAAGTTAAATAAGTAAATTGCAAGCATTTATTACAAGTTAATTAGACGTCTATCAGCGTCATCATCATCATCAACAGCCGCAGCCACAGCCGCAGCAGCAGCAGCAGCACCGACGACAGCAACAGCAACGATAGCAACGACAGCAACAGCAACGGCAGGCGATTTCCAGAGGGGCAAAAGGTGGGCGGGGCGGATGAACCGAACCCATTTTGATAAATATTCTCAAACAAATTACATTTTAATTAAATTGTTTAAACAACATTACACACATCGTTAGATCAAGCAGCGTACCTAAATGCCCAGTCAACTGTGTGTCTATATGTGTGTTGCTTCTGCACAAATATATATACATATATATATGCATGTGTGTGTGTGTGTGTGTGTGAGTCTTTTTAGAATCAACTGAAAATTACCTATTAATGGCGCTTGAAAGCGGCGCCACTCGTTGATTGTACGCCCTGCGGCATATGTGTAACACACACATACACACCCATACTAACGCACACATGTCAACTTGTATCCCCACTCACACACACACACACACACACACACACATACGCACCCTATATACTGCAAAAGTGCAACGAGTGAAATGTTAATGCGTTTTTAATTGAGGTTTTGGAGCATCCAAGCAAACGATGAAGAAGAAGAGAAGGAGGAGAAAAAAAAAAGAACTAAGTGAAAAGTAAGCCCAAACGCACAACCAATTCTCCATTCCATATTCCCATTCCCATTCCCGTTTTCAGGACCCATTCCCGTTTCCAGTACCCATTCCCGTTCTCAGTTCTCAGTTCTCAGTTCCCATTCCAATTTCAGTTCCAATCCCCGCGCCCCTTCCCCCAAAAAACATTGTCATTTATTATTATTTAACCTTTTTTATGCTGCGTGTGTTTTTTTTTTTTTTCTTTTTAGCCCGTTTCTCGCCTCGTTTATTTTCCTTCTTTTTTTCGCTCTCTTTTCATAATTACATTTTGAATTTTCATGCTGCGCCATTTCTCACATGTTAAGTATTTGAGGTTAAGAACTTTCCTCTTCATTCTTTTTTTTTTATATATTTTTTTTACCGCTTCTTCCTGCCTTTCCACGCTTCTTCAGACGCGCGGAGGGGGGAATACAATTTTCGGCACACTCACACGCCTTTCACCTGCTTTCAGCGTTCCTCGTTACGCCTTAATTATGTTGTATAATGTTCCATTAAAAGGTATATGAAGTATTATTTTGTTGTTGTTGTTTTTCCTTGTTGTTTTAGTTGTTGTTTTAGTTGTTGTTTTTTCTTTGGCTAATTCAGTTTGTGCTGTAATTTTCGCTTGATTTATGAACGTGAAAATGGAAATGTCAATGTTTCGCATAACAGCTCCATTAATTGTAAGGTGTTTCCTCAGTTGTCGTTAATTTATGTATGTGTATGTGTGTGTGTGTGTTTTTAGGGCGTAGATTTTAGGATAAGGAATGATTATCGTAATGATGATAGTTCAATTTAAAGACGTTACAGCTCATGAACTAGTTCCAAATACCCAACAAGCTGTTGCGCCATGACTGAAGGGTTTATATAATATATAGGAAAATCAGTTTTCCACAAGAAAATTAAAAAAATAGTAAAAATCAAAAATTTTATATCTTTGAAAATGTTAATATTTAAATCCACAAACGAGTAAAATTTATAGCATATTTTTATATATTTTTTAAGAGCTTAAAACAAAGGAAAAAAAATATTAAAAAGAAATTTCGATCCAACTTTAAATATAGTAAAAAATAATTATCCACATGTAAATATTTAAATTATGCAAATAACAAATAAGACATCATTGAAGTTTGCTAATCCTCTTAAAAATATTCCCCCAACTAAAATCTGAAAATCTACACAATAAATATAATCAATCCGAAATTTTCTATTCTCTGGAGTGACACTTTTGTATTCAATAAATTCGCAATGATTTATTTCATTAATCAACCCCAATAAAAAAGTCAACTCCAATCAAACTCAGAATCTCATCTATGAGGCAGTTTCAAGCTGTGTACATTTGATCCTAACAAACCCTCAACTGACAGAATATCAAATATTCAATTTCGATGCCAATTTCGATTCTGATTTCATCTTCAAAGTCAAAGTCAAAGTCAATGTCCTGCGGCGTAATTGCAATTCCTGAACGCGTTTGCTAATAAATTAATGAAAAAATCATGAGAGCATAAAACTTAAGCTGAAATCCAAAAAAAAAAACAACACACACACACAGAAGAACTACAATGAGCAGCCGATATAAAAAACAACAATTGTACATAAGTGATAAATAATAAGGTGGACAAAAAAGACAATCAGCGATCGATCAGAGATCGAAGGGAGCTAAGGGCAGCACTTCAATCATATGAAACGCAGCAAAAAACAACATAAATGACAGCTGACAAGGGTGTGAGCAGCAACGAGCAGCAGCAACAACAACAACAACAACAACAACAACAACAACAACAACAGCAAGAAGAGCGACGACGAACAGCGGACACATCAATTAATTGTCAATTGCGCGTATTTTTCGCACGGCGGTTCCTTTGTGTCCTACAAAACGCGAAACTCACCAAGCAACCCGCGCAGTTCATTGAGAGAAACGATCGATGACTGCAGCGCCTCAATGAGGCCTAGTGGGGTGAGATGGACTGAGGTGGAGTGAGGTAGAGTGAGATGGACTGAGGTGGAGTGAGGTGGGTTCCGATTGACGCGCAGTGTGCGCCCGATGAGAAGTCTATGGAAAAATAATTAAGTGGCCATTGTAAGCGGCGCACACTATCAATTATAAGTCGGTGGCAGTGGCAGTGGCTGTGGCAGTGGCAGTAGCAGTTGCATCTTGTTGCCTGTCAAATGTAACAAATGTCAAGCAAACAGTGGCAGGAGGCAGCAACAGCAGCAACAAAATGTGGATCACGGCTGCGGCAATTGTTCGTCAAGTTCATAGCGAAAATAAAAAACAAAATAAAATAAAAAAAAATAAACGAAACTGAGGCACACGCAGTCGGCGGTTGCATCTGTCAGATACAAGATACACGCACGCATACACACACACACGCACACACATGCACAAGCACTGCATTTATGAAGTGTCAAATTGACAAGTTCGTCGCTTATTCTTCTAAGCGTTAACACACGCACACACACACACACACTTACACCTATTTACAGACAGTAGCCCGTAGGCCTGAGAAAGGCAACAACTGATTCTTAGTTTGTTTCGTTATCCTGTTTGTTTTTGTTTACTCTGTACTGGATTAAGAGCCTCTGAGTTTCATGTCCTGTTATCCTTTCGCCAGTTCAATTTGCAACATCAATATTATTCTTGTAATTGCCACCGCTTGTGGCAAGCTTAGGCAGAAGGCAGAAGGCAGAGGCAGGTGCCATGAGATTTTTACACAGCAACAGGATTATTTAATAGGCAGGATTAATAAATGCTAAGGTCCTTCTATATGAAGCAGGATCCCTAGATTTGTTAACTGTTTATTTTGGTTTCTTATCACTACGAAAAAGGATCATATGCTTCATTCATAGCTTCAGGATCTAAGGATACATTTTTTAATATTTAAAGGAGACCTGTGATAATCTTAATTTCCCATGCTTGAAGTTTATCAATCTTGGAAAGAAACAAGGCAAGGATCCTCCGTCCTCCTAATTATGAAGAAGCCTTATTAATATTCCTTGTAAATCTCAGTAGCATCTCATACAGTAGCTGGCACATCCTCAGCTCCATCCTCATTCCCATCCCCATCCCAATTCTCCTCTTCGCCCTACTCCATCCTCGCCACCAACCACATCCACATCCACATCCACATCCATATCCATAACCATATCAATATTCAAATTGTGGCTCAATTGAATATGTGGCTCACGTTAGGCCCATGGAGCTCATCCAGCCGCTGGCCTTTGGTGCGATTCCATTCCAGAAATCGTGATAAACGTCAAAATATCACGTTGTGCCGCGGCTCGAGGTAGAACAATGGGTTCCAACCTTGGAGGAGGCGTCGTTGGCGGCTTTTGTCGACATTTAGGCGCGCTAAAGTGTTCAGCTTGGCGTTCAGGACAGACCCAACGCTTGTCCAGGTTCAGGTCCAGCTTAAGGATCAAGCTCAGGCTTAGGCTCTGGCTCAGGCTCTGGCTCAGGCTCAGTCACAGGCCCAGATCCAAGGCTCTGTGCGGCTTCTGCGCAATTGTTTTCGCTTATCAGCGATGCCGCGACATGGCAGACACAGCGCCGACGCCGACTGTTGGCCACCGACCGCCAACCGGCGACCAACAACATTGTTGGCACACTCGGATGCGGCACGATCCATTGGCCTTTTGTTTGCTGTTGCAACATGTCTGGAAATTTGTTTATTGTTTTGTAATGAGTTTTACCCGGAGCCACCGAATGTGCGGCATCTTTTGGCCGCAGGTATTCGCAGAAATCATAAGCAGCAAATTGAGCTCCATGTCGCCTAATTGGCAGCACACCACAAGCCATCACCATCATCATTATCATAATCATCATCATCATAACCATCATCATCATCATCATCATTGTCGTCACTAACAACATCATCATCATGACCATCATTTATATGTCCTCATCATCAACAGAAGCCGCCATGTGGCACATTGCGTCCATGAAGATCCATGTGATGGGTGGCAACTTGGGTAATTACCAAATTATGGCGCTGGTCACGCCGCTCCGACCATTGCGATCGCTCAGCCGCCAGTCGCCATATTTGAATAGTTTCCAACACTGAAAGTTGCCTCGTCACGCCTGGAAAGCGATACGATTTTCGGGTGGTTGACATCGCGGAAGCCATCAATGTGGGAATAAGAGTGTGAACTTCATAAATGGCGGCTGAAATCGAGCCACTTCGATGGTTCATTAAGTGGTTCAATTGGTGGTTCATTTTACGAACTATGGGGCAGTCTTTTTAGAGAGTTTTTCAAATAGTTCGGAACAGAAATCAAGGAATACCCCAAAGTTTCCTTATCCTTTTTATGGTAGCTCCTGCATTTAAAGAATAAGGACTTTCAATTATATTAAATACTGAAATCCTAGAAAAAGATATCCTTATTAATCTATTGTCCAACTGTAACTTATGTACTTCTTATAGACTTCCTGCTGCAACCATTCCGCAAACCAAAGCGAGTCCGGACCGCCTTCTCGCCCACGCAATTGCTTAAGCTGGAGCACGCCTTTGAGGGTAATCATTATGTGGTGGGCGCGGAGAGGAAGCAGCTGGCCCAGGGACTAAGCCTAACGGAGACGCAGGTAAGCAAGCAACCCTACCCTACCTAACTTGCCGCCCCCCCTGTGTGTGTGTCACACCCACCCCAGAGCAGCACATTAGACGAGGGCTGACAACCCTTTCGATGGCCGTGCTTAATGCGCATCAAATTCAATAAATTCCTTGCCCAATTGGACGAACCCAACCCCTTGGCGTGGAGCAACCCCTGGGCAAGCGTTAAGTGATTGCATGTCAGCTGGTCGTTAGCCCGCCAAGTGGCGGCAGTAACCAAGTTATTAGTGCAATGAAAGGGGGCCGAATTGCCCGGGCTGCCACCCGGGATGGGCACCTGGAGCAGTCCTGTGGGCATAGCTGGGCGGCAGGCGCAAGCAGGCAAATAGAATTAAAAGACTCGTTAAATTTATTTACGATCCTTTGCGGGGGCAGGGGGGCGAAGGGTTGAGCTACCCAACCAAGCATTGAACCGAAATGCAACTGAAGTTTATGTGTTTTCTGTTCGGGCAGGTCAAAGTCTGGTTCCAAAACCGGCGCACCAAGCACAAGCGCATGCAACAAGAGGGCGGCGACAGCAGCGACGCGAAGAGCAACAAGGGCAGCTCCTCCGGCGGCGGCAACGGTGGCAACGGCGGTGGCAGTGCCGATGGCGATGAGGATGCCAAACACGACGGCTCGCAGCACAGCTCGACAGATGTGGAGGACGAGGACGACATCGAGGAGGATGACGAGGATGAGGTGATCGACATGGATGACTATGGCAGCGAAATGGATGCCGAGGAGCATCAGCGCTTGCGCGAGCAATTCCAGCAACAGTTGGTGCAACATCAACAACAGTTGCTGCAACACCAGCAGCAACAAAGCGCCGAGGCAGCCGCATTGACGCCGCAGCAGCAGCAACAATTGCTGCAACACCATCAGCAACATCTGCAGCAGCAGCAGCAGCAACAGCAACAACACTTTATGCAACAGCAACAATTGTATCTGCTGGAGAAGGAGCGACAGAGAGAGCGGGAGAGGGAGAGGGAGAGAGAGCGGGAGCGAGAGAGAGAACGGGAGCGAGAAAAGCAGTGAACAATTTTCTGGAGATTTTCCAGTTGCTAATTAAATGGCCAAAAGTGTCATCTACTTTGTGTTCCTTTCATTTGTAAATTTCCTAATTTAAAGTGTATAAAATATATAATTTAATATACATATATTAATTGCTATGATGATTAGGCAACGAGTGTTGACTATGGGCCACCGTTTACCGTTATGGCCCCAACCAATCGCAACCTCCTGCCCTGCCCAGGGACAATCACTCAATCACAGGCCAAAGCAGTCAATTTTCCCGGTTACTAACAAGCGCCCTTATTGAGTTGTTGATGGATTTTCCCAAATTGTCGAGCGCAAAAAAAAAAAAAAAAAAATAAAGGAGAGAAACAAATTTCCGACTTAGGGCACTGCAATCAACAATTACGGTTTATGGTTTACGTTTTACGGTTTACGGTTAACGGGTTACGGTCTCATAAAGCGGCCAAAAAATAAACGTCAGTCAATACCGAACGAGCAAATTGATTGGATGCCCCGGGAGACTAAGCCGGTCGAGTCATGCGAAATTGATATTAAAATGCAAACGATTGACTATAAATATAATATATCGCCCCCCACCCCGCCACCCCTACAGGCAAAGGGTACAAAGCGAGCAGGGGGGTTGCATCAAAATATATGCATATATATGTGTGTGTGTGTGTATGCATATGGAGCAGCCGGCTAATAGCCCCAGCAATTTGGCGTCATTTAAACTGAAATATGAACTAAGCCAAAAATTAAACTGACAAAACAGGCAGTCAAAAGGAAGAAACAGAGACAGCGAGAGAGAGCGAGAGAGAGAGAGAGAGAGAGAGGGGGAGAGAAAGGGAGAGCGAGTGAGAAAGGGAGATAGCCTCGTGCCCGGCAGCCAACTAAAAGTACAATAAAAATAAATTTTCATTTTTTCATTTCTTTATACATTTTTGTTTTTTTTTTCGATATCGCAAATTGTGCAAACGTAGGGCTAACCTCCGCCCTGCTACCCCCCCTTCAGTCAACCATGCAACACACACACACACACACACACACATGCACACCCCAACCCCCCTGCCACCTATCAGCCAGTAAAAAGTTCAAGGTAATTGCCGTTGTCAAAGCAGCGCAACGAAAAGTGGGCGTGTCCCGTGAAAACTTGGCCAACAATTTATGGGCCACTTGAGTACAAGCAAAGGGTGTTGAGGTTGCACGCGAGCAGGCAATGGAGCACCCGGTGGCACCTTCCCTGCTAGTGTGCTGCTCCAGAAACATAGACCAAGACACGGGGTGCAGTATCAAGAACTCGGATGTCAGGTGCAGGGTGTTGGGTGGCTCGTACTGGGTACTGGGTGCCGGGCACTGGGTGCTGGGTGCCGGCTGCCTGGTACTGGGTGCCGGGTGTCGGGTGCCGGGTGTCGGGTGCCGGGTGTCGGGTGCCGGGTACTCGATAGTAGGCATCGGGCTTTCAATGCATGAAAATTCTCGTATTTTGCATAAACGATGTGAGAATTACTTAATTGCTATTAGAGTCCGGAATGGGTGTCTATGGAGGAGGTGTATCCAATCCGTCGACGTGGTGGGTTTGCTGGCGAAATTTATGAGCGTTTAGGCAAAACACCAACAACACGGACCAGACAATGAAGTTGTCTACTGCAAGTGGCATGGCCCAAAGCTGCAGGTGAGTGTCAGTGTGTGGATGACTGCAGGTGAGTGTATGGATGACGGCAGGTGAATGTACAGATGTGTGTGTGTGTGTGTGCTTGCTGGTGAGTTCCCTGATAACGGAAGGGGTAACTGTTATTGCAACAGCCGTCCGCTCGTACATATCCTCTTCAGATAGATGTCAGTTACTTTGTTGGCAGTACAAACCCAGAAAGAGCACACACCACATGGGGGATACGTGTCAGAGGGCTCCATCATGCAAGTCCCGCTTAAAGACTAGTTCTGGATCCTTAAGGGATATTTTTTTATAAGGTAAAATTAAACTTAGAATTAATTCTAATGGCAGTCGATTATTTTATTAAGTGATTTACTATAAAAATCAACTTGGATCGCAACTGCCGCAAAATCACCATTTTATCTAATTCATATAATATAAGAGCCCCGTATAAACATCTAATTACCAAGTAGGTAATTAAAAGTAATTACGAGTCATAAATAATAATTTGCCAGCTATAACTGACCCGATCTTCCGCACATATATAAATTATATGTGACCCCAACAAAGGTGCCAAAGATCAGAAGAAATTGGGATAATATAAGCTTATTAAATCACCTCTTAAATTACTATTAAAACAAGTTCTAGCTGAGTGATTAAAACTAATTATCAATTAATTACAAGTAATTAATTTTTGCTCTCGGGAAAATCATGCCATATTTAGAAAATATCGACGCAAATAAAAAAATCTCTAAAAATATTGAAGGCATTTGTACTTAAAAAAATAAGAAATGTTTTAAAATTAAATTTTATTTAAAATAAAAAAAATATAAATTTAAAATATTATATTTTTAATAATAATAAAAAATTAATTTTAAAATTTATTCAAATATCGATAATTAAATTTAAAAAAAAATATTTTAATATTCAATTCAGATGGCTAAAAAATATATGTAATTTTTATAGAATTTTTTTTCCCAGCTCCCATAATGTTTTAAATATTTATATTAAATATTTTAATATATATTTTTTTTTTCAATTAGGACATATTTTTATTACCGTTATGGGAATAAGGGAACATAGGAAGAGTCCACACTGTGGACAAATGTTTACTTCACGTTTGTAAAGCCAACCGAGTATTTCGTTTGATTTTGGCGTGTCTACAACGACAACAAAAACAACAGGAACAGGAACAACAGCAACAATAACAACAGCAACAATAACAACAGCAACAACAACACGAACGACAACAACAACAATCAACAACGACGAAACAAAGACGACGACTTTGAAAACAAATTTGCACAAATGAGCGGGGCAAATTGTAAATGTCATGGCCGGGGCAGGGTGGGGGGAGGCCAGGGAAATGGCTTTCAGCCAAGTCAACAATCGAACCGTCAACCTTAGCAAAAGTCTGGCCAGGCACAGGCACTTGGAGCATATTAAGGGCGTCATTAGTGCAGCAGGCACTGCAAATTTGACAAGCAGCAGGCGAGGGGTGCGAGTTGCAGTACAGTGGGAAGATGGGTGGAGTGTGTGGTGGAGGGGGGTGGCAACTGATGTAGCTGATGGGGGCCGGACTGATGGCCTGACACATGCTGCAGTGCAGCGGACGTGCCGGCGACAGCGTAGGCGTCACAGTAGCTAAATTGTTGTTATTCTTGTTGTTGTTGTTGTTGTTGTTGCTGTTGTTATTTCTCTTACTCTTTCCTCTATTAGCTTTGTTGTTGTTGTTGTTGTTGTTGGTGTTGGTGTTGCTTTTCCTCCGCTGTTGACTCTTGCCATTTAGCAGCCATTTGTATGGCAAGAGGCGGCCGAATGCAAACGGAATTGCAGTTTAAACTTCATTTGGCGCATTTTATGAGCTTGTCGACAGCGTGGGCGGTCGATAGGCGCTGCCTATCGATTAATTAACAAGTACGCGATAACTGCCGCGAACAGCAGGCACAATTACAAGTGCAAGTGCAACGATGCATCGATGCATTGACCAAATCCCGTTTTAGCCATAAATCAACAGACAGCTCCAGTCTCAGTCCCAGTCCCAGTCCCAGTCCCAGTCTCAGTTTCAGTCTCAGTTTCAGCCTCAGTCCCAGAGTCTTGGCACCTTGGCACCTTGGCACAGCCAATGGGCCAGCAGTTGTACATTTCTGGCGCCTCTTGCCGCCACATAAATTCAATTCAAATGAGAAGAGCGCCACCAAGTCGCCGGGCCTAACTACTTTTGGGCCGGGCCGGGCCGGGTCGGACCAGACCGGGACTGGAGTAGTGGCTTGCGTTTGTATGAAGCCAGCGAATGCCCAGCAGAGGCGAGTTACGTTTATGGCCTAGGACTAGGACTGGGCGTCAATTGGCAAATTGGATTCCATGACAGCCAAAAGGAAAAGTTAATTTCCAGCGCCCATAAATAATACACAGATCAACTCCAACTAAATGAAGTGTTCGAAAAGAGAAAGCTCCGCTGACAGACCGAATACGAATGGGATCACCATCCTAATGTGAGGCAATCCATTTTCGAGCTTTTAATGGACTTTGCTTTTTCCCAGTGCGCAGCTTTTAATGCGCTTTTTAATTTAATTATGAATGTTTTCTGAATGTGAATGTGAATGTGAATGTGAGTGCCTTCGCCGAGAGTCATGTCTTTAGTATGAAAGCTTAGCTTTAAGCTTAATTTTAGTATTACTTTTAGCCGCTTAACAAATGAAACAAAATTAGTTATAAGTCGAAGTAATTTTTGCAGCTTAAGTCTCCGACAATATTTGCAGGGTTAAAATATAAGAAATAGAATTTTAACATATTTAAAATATTTTTGTAAACTATTTTAATAACTTATTTTGATTTTAAGTATAAATGGCTTGGGTTGTATTATAAAGAAACTTTAGTTATGAAGCTTAAGACGACTTTTTTTTACTAATTTTAAATATGCATTTCAAATATATTTTTCAAAAATTTTTTGCAGCCTTAATATTTAAGAAACTTAAATGAAAAAATAACGATTATTTAAAGATATTTTTCAGAAATGAAGTAAAAACAAAGTTTCATATATTTTTTTATTTTATTTTTTTTTGTTTTTTTACTTACTTTTTTTTATGACTGCAGCAAAATATTTATATTTATCTTTTATCTGTATTTTTTAAGCTTTGCTGCTGAAGTGTTTTATTTACAGTTTTCTTAACTTAAATAATATATGTATATAAAATAAAATAACTAGCCCTAGGCTTTTAAGAGAATGTTTGACATTCATTGAGTTCTTTATAAGTTTTCAAGAACATGCTTCCTGGTAGTAAATTCTTAAATTAAAATATAGAAATAAAAAAAAAACAATGAGGTCGCAGTTTCTATAATTTTAAGTCTTTTTTGTTATGAGTAAATTTCTTCATATGACAATTGATTATATCATCCTTATAAACATTACCCAAATATTTATTTAGCTGCAGACACAACAGCACATAGTCAGAGTTGTTAAAAATATTGAATTAATTTTTTTATTTTAAGTTTTCTTACATTTTAATTTTTAAAACTTAGAAATTTTAGGAATAATTCACAACCTTAAGGTTTCTAAAGCTAACAACCATGACGACTAAAAATCCTTCTACCTGGTAATAAATATAATTTTAAAATAAGTTAAATAATAACAAATATAAAAAATAAATATTGTTAAGTTACCAAGCATTTTTGGCAACTGTTAGTTTATAAAATGTATGCGAGATTTTTGATTATATATTTTATTTTATTATTTAACACGATAGGTTTGTTTGTTCGACACGACAGTTTTGTTTAATAGTTCGAGACGACAAGAGAAGAGATATACTATAAATGTACCTTATATACTATATGTACTCACACCGAAAATGAGTGTGTGAGTACATGTACTAAAATATAGAGGATTAGAGTACTTAGGATTAGAGTAGAGAGTACAGAGTACTCTCTGGAGTACTTCAAGAACAGGGTGATATTCTATGAACATCGCTTGGTTTAACGCTCTTCAATAGTGCGTAACCAAACAAATATAATTTAAAAAAAAATAAAAGTTGTTCTATTTAAGACTTAAAAAATTCACATATTTAAAAATATTTTACTTATACATTAAATAAACTATTTTTTTTTCATTTCATTTATATAAACATTTATTTATTCTAAATAAATTAAAATTATATTTATGCAGCTTCGCATCTAAAACTATTTTAATATGAAGACTTCTTATTTGAAAGCTGTTGTAAGAGCCTAGAAAATACCCCGTAATTTATTTATTTAATTATTAAATATATTTTAAAATTATAAATAAATATTTTTAATTTTTTATTTTACTAAAATAATTAAGTAAGTATGGCTTATTATTAAAACTATTTTAATGTCTTTTTGAAGACTTTATTTTTTAAAGCTGTTGTAAGAGCCTAGAAAATACCCCGTAATTTATTTATTTAATCAATTAATATATTTAAAAATTATAAATATATATTTTTTTTTTATTTCAAATTATTTTATTAAATAATTAAATAATTAAATAAGTATGGCTTATGCAACAATTGATTAGCAGATAATTTGATGACCGTTTACTGACCGCGTGGAAGCTCAGTTAATGGCTCGTGCTTTTCCGACATCTTTAAATGGAAATTCACATTAATTAGGCGAAAATTTTGAGCACGCCAACGCCGCAATGCATAACCGGGAATTCAATTTAATGGCTTTCGGTTTATTTGAAAACTAATTTTCTCAAAATTAATGAGCGCTCATTTGGCGCGCATCCAGTCACGCCCACAATGAGCACGCAAGGCGTAGGTCAGACATGGATGAGCTTTTTTTTTCCCCTTTCCTCTGTTTTTCTTTCTTTTTTCTTTTTTTCCTTTTTGCTGGAATCAGCCTTAGTTTTATTTATAATACAATATTAATGTCCCAAGACAAATGGCATGCGATTTATATTAAAAGGCGCCTTCAAGAAATTGGGCGCCGGACTTGCTAAATGAGTTTTTTAGGTTTGGGTTCCCATTTCTTCCCTTTTCTTTCTGCTCTTAATCTTAATTCTTGGTCAGGGGTGGTCTCCAGGCGGCCAATAGAAGGGGCGACCAACCTGAACTCAACACTTAACTGAACTGAACTGAGCAGAACTGAAGTGAGCTGAACTGAACTGAACTGAGCTGAGCAGAACTGAACTGAAGTGAGCTGAACTGAACTGAACTGAACTGAGCTGAACGAGCTGAACTGATGATCCCAAATGGGTGTGCAGCTCATGACACTGACGGATATTAAATTTGATGCCCCTAAATTGATGTAGTTCAGGGTGTGGCTTTCCAGGCAAAGTATTATTTAAGCCAATTGAAAGTTTTAACCTACTGAGTAATGATGATGATGATGATGATGATGAAACAACCTAAACTGAAAGTTTCCAAAATTGGATCATAATTTTCAAAAGCCTCAATTAATCCAAATTGTAATTTGTTGCCATACGAGGAAATATATAAATAAAAAAAGGTAACATATCTAGGAAATTATTATTTATGAGGCTTTCAAAATAAACATAAAAAAATAATTAATTATTTAAAATTATCTTAAAATAATATTTATTAATATTAAATAATATATTCCTTTTTTTCAAGCAAAATAACTTTATCTTTAACTTAGTTTAATTTATTTTCTAATTGCACTCCCACATAAATTAATTATCCTTATGACAGGCACTCTTGTTGAAGGTAAAGTTAAAGCTCAAAAAGTTTCCTCCCCCTCAAACTAATCTCCACTCATTGCTTGTAGTCAAAGGAAAGTTCAAGTTCGATTGGGCCATACAACCTGTTCGATCAATTAGCCAATTAACCTATGACCTGTTTGCAGCCAAGGAGCCCACTTGGCCATATCAAAATCAATAAGCACACACAAAACATTTGCCTTGATGTTACCCCCCCTCTCCATCACCATCCCCCTTCCTGCAGAAGCGTATCGAGAATGTTTACGGGGAGGTTCAATTTAAAAGCCATTTCGCCTTTGTCGCTTTGTCGAACAACAACGGTAGGCGTTTGTAAAAGGCTTGTGGGCGTGTCGGCACTGGAATAGCTAAAAAGTTTGCCCAACACAGTCAATAAATCTAAAGGCAAAAGTTGCAAGGCGACGTCGCGTTGGGCAACTACTTTAAAATAATTAGTGGGTGCAGCCCGGCAACTGAAGTCGCCTGACAATCAGCAAAATTATGGGGTCGCATTCTCGGCAAGCGAATGCACAATGGCTGAGGGTATAGCTGGAGTGGGGAGTGGGGAGTGGGGAGTGAGAAGCGATGGCTGAAGGGGTCGGGGGTACTGCATCTGGCAGCTACAATCGTTCACCCGATCCGCACGTCGGAGTAAATGCCATTGGCAGGCTCGCAATCACAACAGCAGCTGACACAATGTGTTGCTTATTAACACATTTGGGGATTTTAATTTTTTTTATTTTATTTTTAATTTTGTATTTTTTTATTTTTTATTTTTTAAGCTTTAAAAGACTTAACAGTTGTTAAAACATTCATAGATGAGTTTATGACTCGTTTAAAGTGTAAATCAAATTACTTTTACTCAACTTTTGCATTGAACAAATGCAATAGCCTTGACACAGAGTTGCCACCCTGTCAACGGAAATTAATCAATGCTCGTGACGTCACAGCTTTTAATTGCATTAGAAGCTACCTTGCGATCGTCAGCCTTTCGAGCGCAGATACTGTGTAAATAAACTCTACTTAATTAACTTCTGGCTACATTAATTTATGAGAAATGATTAATTACACCAAAAAAAAATAAGAAAAAAGAAAAAAAATACAGGCTGCCAGCCATGGCGCAGACGTCTTCGAACTGCAATGCAACTGGCCAATGGACAGGCATGTCAGCCGGCAACCTGTCAATCCGCACGGCTACCGGGAGGCAGGACGTGCAGTGACTTCAACCGGCGACTCGCTGAACGCTGCTGCAATTTGCACGCATTTTGAGTGGGCACAGCTGCTGCAACCAGTTTAAACGCCATTGGTCATTTGCAACAGCAACAACAACAGCACAGCAGCAGCAACGGCGGCAGCAACAGCAACAGCAGCAACGGCGGCAACGGCGGCAACAGCGACAGCGCCGGCCATTAAAATGACATAGAGCCAAAGACGAAACACGCACAGAGCACAAAGTCAGTCAAGTCAGTGGATTGTGGCCAACAGTTGGATCAGTTTCTGGCCTAGAGACGGGACATGCGGAAACTTGCATTAGCCACCGTCAGGCGTGCGCGCTGCCGGCGCACAATTATTAACCCAAACACATTGCCAAAGCCCGACTCCGACTCCGACCCAGCGCGATAAACATAATCCAAGACTGCGACCGAGACCGAAACGGAGACGGTGACGGAGACCGAGCGCCACTCCTCCTGCCTGCCTGCCTGCCTTAACTTGCGCATGTGTTAATGTGCGGCAGTGAAACAACAATTAAATTCAAATTAGTACAAAACACACAATGCGCCATTAGGACGCAGCTTAAATGCGATGTTGTGTTTTATGAACACGAACAGAAATAAAATCAACTAAGGAGTCCACGGAGAAAGGAAAAAAATAAACAATTTGCGCCCTCAGCGAATGGCTATCGATATTCACTGATAAAGTTATCGATATTGCCAATTGGATTTCCGCTAAATTTGCCCATTGCTTATTTTAAACCAAATTTAAAGCTCTTCTGAGCAATAATATTTTTTTTCCTTTTTATCATTATTTATGTTTTTTTTAAATATGTCATTTATTACAAAAAATAGATTTGAATTTGTATATATGCAGCTTCACATTAATAATTTTAATAATAATTTTAATTTATAATTAAAATATTTTTATACAACTTAATAAAATATGTTTAATGGTTTTGTTGTTTTTATAATAAATGTATTTTATTTTAATTATGATATAATATGATTTCTATTATTTTCATATTTAATTATTTTATATTATATATTATTTTATATTATATATATTATTCAACTCTTAACTTAAAGGTGAGAGGCTTCTTCTAAGAAAATTGTAATCAAAAATACTAAATAAATAAATATAATATATTACCAAAGTAAAACCAAGTATGTATAAGAAAATATATAAAATATTATTTATATAACAGAATATTATTTATTATTTTATAATAGAACATAATAAATAATATAATAAATAAATATAATAAATTCAAGTGATAGTTTGACTTTAATTCTAATTTACGCAGACTCAGTCAAATAAATATATATTATTTTATTAAAAAAAATTTTCTTTTAAATAAAAAAAATTAAAACAAAAAATTTGTCAAATAAAATTAAATAAACAAATGCTTGAACATAATAATAACTTATCCGCTCAACTGTAGACTTGTCATTAGGGATTATCCAATATAAAATAATATATAATATAATTTATACATAATATATTCAATAAAAAATTCATAAAGCCCGGATAATCACTTTGATGACTTGCAGGTAAATTGAATTTATAAACAATTTTCAGGAAACAATTTTTAAAGTGATAATATAATAATTATTTTATCTGAACTAATGCTTTAAGCTTTTCCTGAAACACCTTTAAATGAATGCAGTATAATCGATTATTAAAATCTGTTCACTTATTATATACATTATAGTTTTTTCTAGAATATATATAAATACTTATATTTTTTATAAATAAATAAATAATATATTCTATAATTATATATTTATAAATACATACATATTTATGTTTATTATTATATATATATTTTTCTACATGTATATAAATTTATATATGTATATCTTTTTATTAAATTTTTAATTTTTTTTCCATTTATATATAAATAAATATACATATATTTACCCCATCTGATTACACCCACCAGAAGGGGTTTGAGTGTGTCACGGAATCTTCACACTTAATGAACTTACTTAAGTCTGCAGAGATTTGGTGGAGGCTTCCAAGTGCGATCAAAATTAATTTAAAATTGAAGATACCCGCATCCCATCTGGAGAGGATAAATACCCAAGGGCAATCACATCGGATTGCAGTCAGAGCCCTTTAACTGCTTGCAAATTTATGTCTCAGCTTAAGAAAACACTAAATGAGTGCCATGCATTTTTTTTATCGCACGCAGCAGCAGCAGCAGCAGCAGCGGCAGCAGCGGCGGCAGTGGCAGCAGTGGCAGCAGAAGGAAACACCAGCCAAACCAACAACAGAGAGAGAGACGCGTTCAGAGTCCAACAACTAATTAGACATGTTAAAGAACTTGTTCGGTTTGTTGTTGTTCTCATTGTTGTTGTTGTTGTTGTTGTTGTTGCTGGGCATTAAAATGGTAACACCCGAGCCCAAGTCCAAACCCAAAGCGAAGGCCCAACAAACAGCAAACACATTTAAAAATGCTCAACTTAATTAATTGCATAGCAAATACGTCTCGGTGGGGGAGGGTGAGGTGAGAGGGTGGAGGACACGTCGTCGGTAACGACCAAGCCCGAAACCAATGACTTGATTTTTGCGGCACGATAGGAGGGCTCGAGGTCTACTCCTTCGTTCCAGGACCAGAACCAGCACCAGGACCAGGCCTGCGTGCGTTTCGCTTTCATTAAACAAATATCCAAACACTTTTGCCGCTGATGCGTTGACACAGATTAGCATAATCCCCGAGAGGGCCAGCTGGGGTTAGGATTTTGGGTACGGACTGGACTCTTGCAGATCTTCGCAGACGCTGTTCATTTCATTTGGGAGCGGCGACAAAAGGTCTGCCAGCGATTCCAGTCTGTGCGCACAACCTGCCCATGGAATTCTTTTTGTTGTTGTTTTTGTTTTTGTTTTTCGATCTGCACTCAGGTAATATTTGAGCAGACATTCTATTAACTTGAATTCCTTTAACAATTGGCGAAAGTTGGCCAATTGAAATATGGAATTGGCCGTGTCTACAGACTGAGACAACACTTTGGGGTAACTTCATTAGGAGTGACACGCCCACAAGCAACAGAGAATGAAAACAACAATCAACGAGAGATGATTAATTGATCAGTCGATTGCTGGAGAACCATTCGACGCTACAATCAAATTAAGCCAACATATAAATGTGAGCCAATTATTAAAACTTAATTTTGATGTAGACACCGACAGACAGACAGCCGAAGGGCCGCAACGGACGAATTTCAAGTCCCAAATCTCAAATCCCAATTTCACAGCCTCCTCAGCGGCTTCTCAGCTAATGAGCCGCATGCACTTGGCTGCCAAAACGTGTGTTGTTGTTCTTGTTGTTGTTGTTGCCGTTGTTCTTGTTGCTGCTATTGTTGTTGTTGTTGTTGTTATTGGTGCCTTTGAGTTGTACAACTAATCAAGCTGTTCGGGCTGCCAACTTTGATGCATTTCCCAAATTGATGCCCCAGATTGATGGCCATGCGGCGCTGGACACCGACTCCAACTCCAACTCCGACTCCAACTCCGACTCCAACTCCGACTCCAACTCCGACTGTGACCATGCGCCTCTCTGACATATGCAAAACATTTTGTTGAAGGCTGACGGACAAAGGCAGAACAAGGTATGCAAACAAATGAGCTGGAAATGCAGACAAATGACTAACAAGAAGGTGAAGAAGTTGGCAGTTAACTTCGGCCCAAACGGCCATAGGCGACTATGAGTGGAACTACATGAGGAGAAAGAACTTAGAAGCACAGGAAAGTCTAAAAAAGAATATCTATATATATAACTGTATATTCAGAAACTAGTAACTAAACTAAGTCAAAGTAAATTAAAGTTAAAAGCTCTCCAGGATCTTCCTTTAAAGACTTCCATTTCACAAATTTCGATCTCTTATGTCATCCTCCCAATGAATATGCCCTTACTTAACTTGTGTAGGGCATCTTAAAATAAAATAAAGATATTCAAACATATTTCAATTTTGTTGTTAGGCAAAGTTCATATTGAACTGCGCCAAATTAACCGCAGGCATTCATTTCGGGTTTCGTGTCCAAATTGAAGTCGGAGCTGAGGTTCTATGGCAAAGGCATTTTGATGAGTATTGATGAGTTTTAATAAATTGCTGATGAGTTTTCAGGCGCGATTGGTTTCCCAAGCACCACAAACACAAACAGTCGCACACACACACACACACAAAGTCATCGAGTAACAACACAAACATCAGATATAGATACATCTGCCCAATTCCCCAGCCCAGTCCACTCCACTCCACTACAGTCCACTCCACTCCACTCCACTCCAGTCAAGTCGGAGTCGGAGTCGGAGTTGAAGTCGTAGTTGTGTTTTGGGTATCTGTAACGACTGTGGGCACATAACAAGCCTCAACGCCTTGCAGCGTTTGAGTGATGCGTTTTTGAAAGTGGCGTCGAATTTCTCAACCGTGAAGCGCCATGCAGAGCAGCGGTAATTGAGACGCTGATGCTGTAGCTGAAGCTGATAGTGATGCCAATGCCGATGCCGATGCCGATGCCAAGCCGATGCTGATGCCGATGCCGATGCTGATGCTCTTTTCTGACTTTGGAGTGTGGAGCGTGGAGCAGGTTGCGTGGTGCGGCCGTGTAGCCGTTTAATTGCCGCCATTATTAAACTCATTTATCGTGTTTTAATTTTAACGTTGAGCTTCAGTAACCAACAGCCAACAGCCAACAGCCAGCAGTGAGCACCAGTAATAGCAGCGGCAATAGCGGCAGCAGCAGCAGCAGCAGCAGCCGCATCAGGTGTCCGACATTACTATAGGCATCATAGGCTGTTCCCTGATTCCAGTTCCCAGTGCTCAGTGCCCAGTTCCCAGTGCCCAGTGCCCAGTGCCCAGTTGGCAGCTCATGCAGATGCCTCAGTATAATTAGCGTGGACGGCTGCAGCTGCCATGATTTGGCGCTGATGCAGCAATTTACAAGAAAATTATGTTGTTTGCTTAATTAATAAAAGTAGATTTTAATAGAAAGCCATTAGGCAGGCAGCAGACGTTGGACGCTGGACGATGGACGGTGAATGCTGCACGTCAGATGTGAGATGTTAGACGTCAGACGTCAGACGTCAGATATTAGATATTAGATATCAGAGAGCAGCAAACGAAAGACTTAGGCAACAAACTTGCCGCTTGATTGATGAAATTGTGCGACAATCGACGCCAGAAATCTTGTTCCAAATTATGCAGCAACTTAAGCAAAAATGTCAGCCTTACGACACCCGACAAATATTCACTGAAACCCTAGCTACCGGAGCTTTCCCTTGCCCGATCTACGGCTGTTATTTATATGCACTGCGTCTTCACGCCTTCAGTGTACACAAAAGTTGCAGTTGGTTGCACTTGCCAGGCTTTCCACGACTTGTACGCCCACTCGAGTGTCTTTGTGACTTTTCCAGCTAACTGAATATTAGGCAACTGGTCTTCGGTTCACCACACTTAAGAGTCGTAATTAATAACCATATATGTCACACTTTTGAGTCGTACCAAATGGCTGTGAGCTGCAAAACTGTGACGACGACAGCGACAGCGACAGCGACAGCGACAGAAACCTGAAATTCCTTCATCTGGTTTTCACTGTAAGTTGACGACGTCCGGCAAACTGTCGCATAAAATAATATAATTAACATAATCATAATCAACAAGGTATAAACGTTAAATTGAGGCTAATTACTTTATAACCGACACTCAACTGCGAAACATCGTCCATGATGACGACGCCGATGATGACGACGACGTCGAATTACACACAAAAAAAAAGTGCCCACTTGTGGCAAACCCGTTTCAATTATGGGGAATCAAGCGGTCTAGTGAGTGCTCAACATAGCTCATAACCTCAACCCCGGCCCTAGCCCCGAGCCCAGACCCCGTTCCAGCTGTGACACCGGCTCCTGGGACGGCTGACCGCCAACCGGATGGGCCAGAAGTGCGCGACAGTTCCACATGCGAATGAGATTTGATTTCATTTTAGTCTAAATGGAGCTATGACCACGTCTCATATGTCCGATTGTATAAACTGCAGTTGCTTATGGACAACACACACACACAAACAGACACACAAACGCATCATCATAATTCATACACTACAACAAGCCGGGGAGTACGTGAGTGAATTATGTATCTAAACAGGTTTTGGCATCAATTAGGGGAATTTATAGTTTTAAAAGGTCGAGAAAATGCATAAGCTTGATCTCTCCCAGGAACAAGTACTTAAAAGTAAATAATAAGTAATTAAAAATGTACAAAAATATCATAAATTCAACCATTTTAAAGCTCATATATGAGACCATAACAGCAAAGGATTTTTGTAGGATTTGTTTGTTAAGAATTCATTGAACTCATTTAATTTTTAATAATAACCAAAGAAGCTAGAATCAGTAATTTATATATAATATATATTTTATAATTTGTATATATATATATAATATATTTAATTTTTATAATAATATTATAATTATATATATATTATAAATTATAATAATATTTATTCAGTCTTATATCATTTTAGAAAATCCCCTTATATCAAAGATAGCCATTCTACAGATTTACTACACTCAGAAAAATATCTTTGATCCTTAAATTTTTTGAAGGATTTTTTTGTTTTGAATTCATTGAACTCTTTTAATTTTTAATAATGACCAAAGCAGCTAAAAACAGAAATTTTAACATAAATAAATATATTTTTAGACTTTTTTTCCTTATTTTATTATTAAGCATAGAACCAATTTCTTATAACTATCACAATGCTTTGTACAAACTTAAAGTATATCGCCAATCAACTATAATGTTATAGTAAAAGTAAAAGTGAAAGTAAGACTTAAAGTAATAGTTAATAGTTTATGTTAGTTAGTAGTGTATTTACAACAAAGATAGGTACTGCCTCTTCTTAAGGCGGCGTATGGTTCTGGCTGTCGCTAGTGGCTTTGCCAGTCTGTTGGAGTGAGCAGTTAATCTATCGTTGTATCGACTAGTATGTCTGGTAATTTGGGACTCTACAGGCTCCTGGTTGAGGTCGCGATGGAGAGTCTGAGAGAGTTTGATTTGGCGGCCATTCCCCAGAAATTTTAATATAATTAAACATATTTTTAGACTCACATCATTTTCAGTACGCTCCTATCAATTTCTGCCTTCTAAGTAATTCCTTAATATAAAATACGAGTATACACATTCAATAGTTTTACTACACTCAGAAAAATATCTTTAATCCTTAAAAAAAATTGTGGTCACTTATACTTTCATGTTTCCATAAAAAGATACAAGTTTTGTAAAGTGTTACTTCCTTAATGAAGTCAAACGTTTGCTTTAGCTGTAGTGGAAAAGTCGGGCAAGTGGTGCAGCAATTAAATGGCCAAAATCAGCTCCACACGTGAGCAAAAAATGGCGGCTCAGAGTGGAAAATGAAAACAAATTAACTGTTTATAATTTTTATGACAAGATCATGAATCCGTGTGCAATTGTAAATGCGCCATATAATTTACAGATAATTATTATAATTACTGGTTATTTTTGAGTTAACACACGAATACTTGAGGCTGTGTTTGTATTCGAAGTTGTTGTTATTGTGTTGTTGTTGCTGCTGTTTGTTTTTGTTGTTATTGTGTTGTTGTTGCTGCTGCTGTTTTTGTTGTTGTTGCCAGTGCGCGTGGTTGTTTATATTTATTGTTGTTTCTTGCTGCTCGAATGCCCACAGGCGTCTATCGTGCTATTGTTATTGTTGTTTTTGTTGCTGGACAGCAATTTACTGGCATTTTAGATTTAAAAATTCGTTAAAAAAAAAAAGCAAAATAATAATAATAACATTTTGCGCTTTAATTACATTTTGTAATTAGCTCAAAAGTTTTAATAAAAATTTGGTCAATTAACCAAATAATAACATCAAAAAACATATCTTAAGTTACCATAAAATCAAAAGACTTAGGCAACGAACTTGTTATGAAGTTATTAAGTTAGTGGCTTGAATGCAATGAATTGATGAATCGGTAGCTAATCAATCGATCAACTCAGCAATCAAGATGAAGCCTTTGGAATTTCAATCAATTTTAATACCAATTTAAAAAAAAAATTAAAAAAGAAATTAAACGGTACTTGCAAACAAAAGAAGACTTTAAAACAAAAATTAATTATTGATATTTTTCAGCTGTCAGAAGCTTTTACCCTTATGTAATAGTCAAATTATAAAAAAATCACATTTTTTCTTACATTGTTTTAGATTTATTAACTATATTAATTGAATTGATGCATAAATATGTTGTAAACTAAAAATGCAGTTAAAAAAAAAAATTATTTATTTTTTAATATTGTAACATATATTTTCATAAAAAGGTTTATCATAAAAAAAGATAAAAAAAATTAGAAATAAATGTTTAACTCACAAAAACATAACCAAAAACAAAAGACTTAGACAACGAACTCAATTGAAAATTGCAAGGTTGCATTATGTTAACGATTTAATATTTATGAGATTAGAATAACCAACACAAGTCAAAACACTGCATTTTTAAGCCAAAAAATATTTGAGTTTATCACAGTAAAATGCAGTGTCAAACAAAAGACTTAAGCAACGAACTCGTAAGCTGCAGTGGGCAAGTTGAAGCGCTTGGGCTTTATAAAACTGTCTTATTTTAAAAAAGAAATGAAAAATGTAATTTTAAACATTTAAAACTCAAATAAAATTGGAATTTAATTTTATGTCACTGAATTTTGGATTAATTAAAATGATTTTAATCGCACAAAAGTCTTCGAGTACGTGAGTCATTTGGACATTTGAGTCATTTTCAGCTCGAGGGCCAATTATGCGTTATGACCGAGGGCTGAAAGAGCAGCAAAAGTTGATATATGTTTGTAGTGGTCATAAATAAATTTGGCAGTCAAAAATTAAACAAAAAAGAGGAAGAAAACTGAAAGAGAAGAGACACTCACAATCTATGGACGTTCCAGGGCCGGGCGCGATAAAAATCGCTGGCAATTTGTTAAATTTAACGATTTTCAGCATCAGCAGAACAACAAGAAGAGCGAAAAACTGTGCCGAAAAAAAAACCTGACGAAGAAAAAAGTGTAGAAAAATAAGCGAAATGACCAAAACGACCAAAACGGACAGCCGCCTCCTCCCGGTTGGACTGTTTTATGGCCAAATAAATAATTAAAATGATGCGTGGTGTTAAGTGCCGCCACGTCGGAGCAGATCCGCCGGACAGAGAGCCACACGCAGCGTGTCCATTTCTTTTGAAAATTTGTCATAAATTTATAGCTTTCGCGCGGGTTCACTGTACCTCGGCCTGGGTACCAGGGCACGTTCGCACTCTGACACTAACCTCGGACCAGCTCTTAATTGCTTGTCATGTGGCACACATTTCCAACGCAAATTGGATGCCAGATATGCGGGACGTGTGTCCAGCTGCACAGACCACACAACGTCTGCCAAAAAACAGATTGCCAAATCTTCTAACAACTTCAAAGTTTAAAGCCCAAAAAAAAAAAAAAAAATACAGAAACCATCCAAACTTCTAGGCCCAACAGCCCTTTGAGGTCCAACCGGTTCTTGATAACGAGCAGAAAGACAATTAAATGGAATCACATTCAGTTTTAATGAACTAAGTGAACGAACATTAAACTAATACACTTTATGGCTGCTCGAGTTGTGCCCCGAATGTCACTTGTTGCAGCTTCTTGTCTTTGGAATCTTGTCAGATCTGGAACCAAAATGTTTTTATGATCTCTGCGCTTGTTATGGAACGTTATCACGAGAAGACATAAAAGAGGCCTATCAAAAAATGGAATCTCTGGCTAGGCTTATCCTGCACCCGAGTAGCAAGTGGCACGTTTAGGAAGTTCGGATTATGAGATTTCCTTGTAAATGATGTCAGAAGTTCTCATTTTTGCTTTTTATAAGAATTCTCATTAAATAAATGCCTGAAGGTCTTGACACTCCATTCAATTAACGTTCTGTTAAAATTTTTGGAAATTCTTAAATATTAAAAAGGGGCCTGAAGAATGTAAAGGATCCCATAGAAGAGAGAAAGAAAGAAGGAGAGAAAGTTTGACTTCAAAGGGGCAACTGATCCGCCTTTTTGTCAACTTCAAGCTACACGAATTTAAAATGAGATTTTTTATATCATTTATTTATATTTATTTATTTTTTTAATCTTGATTCAAAAAACAGGATGTGGCAATCAATGGAATGTTGCACATTCAAAATCGACTGCCCCATTAATACATTTAAGTAGAACTTTTTATGGCTCTATTAGCGGGCGTCTTGCGAGGATCAGAGGAAGGCCACCAAGCGGAATGTTGAGGCAACGAAGGTGAGACATACGGATGGATCCGGCTAATCCGCATATATAGAGTCATCGTCGAGCCTTTGGTAGCTCCTTGGGCGTTGAAAAAATGTTTATCATGCAACATAAATAATAATATTTTATTGGCAATTTGGCTGGAAAATTAATGTGCGTATCGTTGGTAACTTTGGTAATTTATGCAAATAAAACGATCGTAAATTTGGCATTAAAACGCTTATTAAATGATCGTTTATTAGCCAAGGTCCAAGCACACACACACACATATATACACGCACCCCTTTACAGTATGCAACAAGGTTGCGATTTGTAGTCAATCGCATAAATTAAGTGATTAACAGAATTGTTTCTAAATGTTGGCAGCTACTTACACGATTGATATTATTTACGATTCTACGCCATGATATATGCATGTGTATATGCGAGTACATATACATGCTCATATATGTACATTAATGCAGCTTCTTTCGTTTGTAGCAAAAAAGTGTTTAAAACTTCTGGGAAATGTAGCCACCAACTGCAACTCCTTGCGCCTCACTTGCCGCACTCGAGTTTGGAACAGATATTGTATATATAATGTATTAGCTGGCGCATTGTGTGTTAATTTGACAATGACATCGGAGTGGCATTCCTTGGGAACGGCATCAACACACACACACACACCTATACACATACATTCACACACTCTGTGGCTGTGGCGACAAACGAGGCTTGTTGCTGTCAAAAGTCAGAAATATAACCATATAAAATCAGTCGGCATGACCATTGAGTCTGAGCCTCAGTCTCAGTCTCAAACTGCCATAACCATCACCCTTCTGATGAGCATCATCATCATCATCATCATCATCATCATCATCATTATCATCTAAATTATCATCATCATTATCATCGCAAGCGGCAGCCCAACAGGATTAGCAAAATTAATGCGGCAACCTCCTTCAAAGCTTCATCCACTCAATGAAGCTGCGATCCAAGCTGTCAGCGCTTCGAGTCCTCAACTTATCTACTCAAAATAATCAAACAATTTAGCTGCTTTCATAATACGTTTGACGCTTCGCAACACTGGAGAACATGAATTCATATATCGCATGTATTTGTGGACACACATGAGGTGATTCTTAAAAGGCGATAGATCATTTCAAGGCTTCAAATTATAAGACTTAAGATGAGCTTAAATATTTTATGAGAAAAAATTATTATTTAATATTTATTATAATTGTTTAAATATTTAGAAATTGCAGTTAATTAAGAAACTGCAGATATGTGTAAATAAATTAATAAATAAATAATAATGTCTAAGGACAACCTGAGGCATCTTATACTTTTATACCCTTCAAAAAATAGAATAAAAAAAGGATCATCGGGAACCTGTGAAAATGTTCAAGAAATGAATTATATATAGAAGAAGGTTTATATTTTATACAAGATATACATAAGCAAAGATATATACATGAAACTCGCAGAAGCCATTAAAAAGTAATGTTCCCTTTTTGTTCAAGGATTTCTTGAAGCAACGTCTAGAGTAGTTATCGTGTTTTATGAATGATTCCAGGATTAAACTTGGCATTATATATATTATTACAAATCTGTATATATAATATATATATAATATATATATATATATAAATATATATATATGTGAATACTTCAGATCTTTCTTATATGCTTTGATCAACGACGTCAGGCGTCAAAATTAGCCTCTCGTTCATGATTTATTCATCAAACTTGTTAAATTCGTGTTGTGACTTCCGCCGACTGCGGACAATAGCCAAAAATTCTGATTTATGGGCTTTATATTAAGTCGATCTTGAAAAAGGCGGCCAAGTGTCGATCTTAACAATCGCTTTCTTCCAGAAAAAGCCCTTCTCATGCCGAAAGCCTAAGCGCAGTCCAGGAGAAGAAAAAACTCATTCATGTTCTTAGAGTTCGTATTGATGTTCATTTAGAAAATGGACTTGGATTTGTTGGCTGAGGTTTTCGTGGGGATGACTTAATAATTGAAATTTATCAACATAAATTAAGTAAATCAAATTAATTACAATGGCTTAGAGAGGCATTTAAAGAGTGACTGACAAATGACCCAAGCATTTATAACGATCGACAGAGCGACAAAGAAATAGAGGAATTTCCAGTAACTGATATTTATCACAGGGCAGAGACAATGAGTAGAGGGGGAGACGAGCGGGGAGGGGTAAAGAGCGAAGAAGATTGGACGTGGGATGGAGGATGGGGCTGGCTTTTCAATGTCACAAACTGAGGCCAATAAATTTCAACAATTTACAACGAGCAATTCATAAATTTATTAATGAATTAAGTTATAAGATAATTTACAGTTGATGCCGATCGAAACGCAATCTCCTGAACAAAATGATCATCACTGCTGATCGCTGCAATATATCAACTCCGGACCCCAGACCAGGCCCCCAGACCGGGCCACGACCTAATCGAATTGTGGGCCCAAGCAGAAGCAACAAGCCAACAAGCAAAAGGAGAGAATTCTTGGAATTGGTTCGGGCAAATGGGCAAAGGCTGCAAAACGAAAAAAAAAAATAAAAAGCAAAAATGAAAAAATAAAAAAATAAAAAAAAAAAAAAAAAAAAAAAAAAAATATAAAAGAAATTTAAATGAAGCTGTGGACGCGACTGGAGAACGGAACCAGGAATCACAGATCGGGAAGCGGGAGGCGGGTGTGGAAAGGGGCATGGGTATCAGAAACGGAATCGTATACGAGAATGGGATTGGGATTGGGACTGGGATTGGTATTGGTATTGGGATTGGAGTCGAAGTGGCTGCAGTTTGTCTGCTTGCTTATTGCCACGCATTTCTATGCTCCAACCAGGGCCAAGGAGAACATGATTAGCCAAGGAGCTGCGGTTCCATATTCGTTATCAGCGGCACCATCACCATCATCGACACATACACAACAGGAACAAGCGGATCTTCTGTTCGTTTCTTGTCTTGTTGTTGCTTCGCATTTTTGTTGTTGTTGTTGTTTTGTTTTTTTTGTTGTTTTGTTGCTTATAAATTGGAATTTAAAATTAATTAAGTTGTCGTTTTGCGCTTTTATCCAATTTATAACTAATATGACACCGATTATACGAAATATGTTCGCTAATTAACGAACAAACACCACAGTAAAATCCCCCACTGCTCCCCCCAACCACCTGCCCCTGGCCCAAACTATCCGCCAGTTAAGTCTCTGGTATAGTCACTGACACTGGATGGTCATCTAACTGGTCAGAACCAAGGCAGACAGACAGGCAACACTGTCGTCTACTCCCTGCTAAGCATGCACACACACACACACACTCAGGCACACACACATATGCACTCCTCTGGTTCGTGTCCGCGTGCCTGTAATCTGCTCGCTGAAGACGCGTTGTAAATTGTCTGACAAAGCTTATTTTATTAATTTAAGCCATAAACGCTGGCTTCGCGTTGCTGTTGTTGTTGTTGTTGTTGTTGTTGTTGCTGTTGGAGCTGTTGAAGCTGTTGCTGCTGCTGCAGATGCTGTTACTGTTGCTGTTGTTGGTGCAACCGTAGCTTGTTTCGCTTGCAGCACCTTTGCATACCCAAGCCCCCAGGAATGGCCAAGCAGCGCCAATTTATGGCCCATCGTAAAAAGCCGTTTGCGTTTTAATAAGCCCTGCAAAACACGCGGCGGTTGTTCCGTTCTCTTCTCTTTCTTTGGTTGTTAGCAGAGGGCGTCGATACTGAGCGACGTTTGGCTCATTTGATTTTAGTCAATGGCCCTGAAATGCCGAAATGTGAAGAACAAAAGGTAAGCAATCGTTCCATACATTCCTTCCCAAGTGAAACTGAGTGCGTGGGTGTTTGCCGAATTCTGTGAAAGTGTGTGTGTGTGTGTGTGTGTGCATGTGCATATTGCGCAATGGGGCAGTTAAGTAACGTTGCGTCTCTTGGCAACACATAGCTGCATCAAGTAAAACAGTAAGGATACTCTGAAAAGATGGCTTGGAGCTTTAAAGAAAAAATACGTTAACAGATATAAAAATAAATGAAATTTGAATTTATCAGCCAAGATATATTAAATCTGCATTTTTAAGCTTAGAATTTCAATATAAAAAAAACTATATAATAAATTTTAAGCCGTAAAAGAAATAAATTATAAAAATCAAAAAAAAATAAAATATACTTTTTTTTGTTTACTTAACAAAATTTTTATAGGCAAAATACTTAGTATATTCTTTCAGGAATAAATAAATAAATAATAACACAAAAATGTCCATAAGTATAAGATATTTTGTAAGTAAATAAAAATATCAAGTTTTAATTTTTTTTTTTTCTTTTTTTAATAAATATTTATAACGCCGGAAACTGTTCAGTGTTTAAAAAAAGGGAAAGGATCTATGGATACAGAATAACCTTATATTAGTTTTGATTTAAATAAAAACGTGTAAATGTTTAAAAATCATAAGAAAAGTTATAATTAAAATACATATCTAGTTTAAAGTGTTTTAAAAAAATAAACCGTTTTGTATAAAAGTGATCTATAAAAATGTCTTAAAAAAATATTCCTAAAAATTGTTTTATTATGAATTCTCTTTAAATAATAAAAAAAATATATGCCACAAACTCTATAAAATTTTGATAAAAATTTTCTATACAATTTTTTTACAAATAATAAATATTTGCAATAAAAGATAATTACAAATTAAAAAATCAGTTATTAAAATATATTTTATTTTATTTATATTTTTTGTTTATGCTTAAAAATATTTCTACAAATTAAACTTGTTATTAAGAACAAGCTGGAAAAAAATAATACATGTAACCAATGGGAATATAAGGATATCGATTTCACTTCCTTGCCATTTGTCAACATGGCATCTGCAGATATCCTCCTACTCCTAGAAGATTCTCAAACAGGCAGTGAAGTTATTAAAATTGGACCCGAGCATTGGAAATCAAACTCCCAATCAACTCTCGGGAGCTGTGACTTAATCCTAGTTGAATAAATCTTAGTAAATGGCAAATATGAAGCACCAAAGGAAGCGTCTAATATTGCAGATGAATAGACTTTTAAAGGATATATAAAATATTAGGTAAACAAAATTATTTACCAGCCCGCAAAATGCAATTGTTGAAATATTCAAATAAATTGAAAAGAATCAAAGTACCAGCAGCATCTGAAGTCCTCCTTGAGGAGGAGTCCGACTTGAAGCTCTGGCCCATTACTTAGCCATAACATAATAAAAATAAATATGTCAAAATTAAGTAAGCAGCCACAAATTCACACACCACCAACACGTCCACAGCAACAGCAACAACAACAACAACAGCAACAACAACAGCAACAAAAAAAATCTTGCGATAAGCTGGCCACATTGAAAAGCAGAAAAAATTGAACCATGGAGAACACGAAAATCTTCGCTGGCAGTGGCCATAAAATAAGAAGAAGAAAAACTGAAAACTGAAAACAGAAACAGAAAACCAAAAAAAGAAAAAAGAAAAAAGAAAAACGAAAAAAAAAAACAGAAAACTAAAAACAGAAAGCAGAAAACAGGCGTTGAAATCAGAAAAAATAACCATGGCCAAAAGAGAGAGAGAGAGAGAGGGAGAGGGAGAGAGAGGGAGAGAGAGGGAGAGAGAGGGAGAGAGAGGGAGGGAGAGAGAGGGAGGGAGAGGGAGGGGGAGAGAGACGCTCGTACGCTGGTCCCAGCCATGGGCTGTTCCAGTTGGCGGGGCTGAGCAAACAAGGCTCCGGGCATGAAGATGGGGAGATGTGCGAGGCTGTAAGGACGAGAAATCGTTTACAAATAAATCAGAAAGCGATAAATAAGGATTTTGTCTCGTAATAACTCAGCGGGAGCCATTTAACATGCAATCATAACGAATCGATGCTGAACGCTTTACCGAATGCCAGCCACGACCAAGGGATCATGGACTAAGGGACATGGCTTAGTTGCCAGCAAGAACAATATGGTGTGTGATGCACGGAGAACGAAGAACGATGAACAGAGAGCAGGGAACGGGGAACGGGGAACGGGGAACGGGGAATGGGATACGAAGCACGGGCCTGGATCTGAGCTCTGAGCTCTGAGCTGGTAACACGCTTTCACACCAGGCAGCCACAAGTTGGCAAGTGTGTGTCGAATTGTTGTTGACTTGTTGCAGTTGTCGCTGTTGCTTTGCGATGTTGTTGTTGCTGCTGTTGCAGTTGCTGCCGTTACTGGTGTGTCGCTGGTGTTGCTGGTGTTGCTGGTGTTGCTGGCATTGCTGTTGTTCTCGCGCCTTGGGCATGAAAATAAAGTTGCAAACAGGAACGTTCACTTCTGGCATGTCCATCGTCCGAGTCTTTAGCCGAATGACAGGGGCGTTTGTTGGCCTTTATGAGCGACGTTTTTTATGCCAGCCCCTATCAGAAAACATGCCCAAAACATGCACTTGGCTGCACTTCATAATTTTTAAACAAACGACACTTCGTACCCAACTCCCGATTACCATGTCCATGTCCATGTCCATGTCCCTGGATGCGTGTCCAATCTGCGAGCGCTTCAACAAACTCTTCCGCTTCTTAAAATGCGCGCATGTTGAGCCTTCATAAGCACCAACAACTTCTCCTAATTATGTTGTAAAACAATCTGCGAGTCCTGCAGTGAGTCCTGCAGCGAGTCCTGTAGCGAGCACTGCAGCGTGTACTGCAGCGGCCAGTCCTGCGTCATCCACAACAATGAAAACACCTTCCCGCCCGAGGGAAGTAATTAAAATTACAAAAACCCGCGTTGACGCTAGGTCCACAAATATTGCCGCCAGACACGCAGGCGTCGACACGATTTCTATGACTAATTGCCAGAAGTGTGTCACAGGAAGAGCGACCGACCCACAAGCGATCCGCCACAGCCGCAACTCGAATGCCCGTAAATCCTCTGACAGGTGAATCGCCCGTCAGACGCGGCTTATGGGGTCGCGCACGCACACTTCAACGTCACGTGGTTATCGTGATGGCGGCTGCAACTGCAGTTAACTTGGCTAACAAGAAATTTAATTTCATTAAAAGCACATGACTCAATTTTCCAACACTGGTAATAAAATATACAAGTTTATCAACACATGTGCATTTTGTAAAGGGAAAATTCCCAGAATGAAAACTGAACTGGAAATTATTTCTTGAGTGCTTAGAAAGAAGTGAAGGAAAGCAAAGATGAATATTATTATTATTATTATTATTATTAATATTATTATTATTATTTTTTTATTTAAGTATTAATGAGTTCTTTAATATATTTAGGATATAGACTTGTCAGGCTAAGGCTCATCACCTGCTGGGCACCGGATAAAGACTTCCGCAAGCATCAGAATCGAAAGGTCCATAAAAGCACTTGGAGAAGTGGCCATTAAAAGGAACAGTGGAAGGATTGGCCCTAAAACTAGAGACTAGACTCTTTAAATACTGTTCAAGATCAAAAACAAATTTAAGTTAAAAGGATATAAGTTGCCTTTAAAATCCATTACCTTTTACTACTTAAGCCCAAGAAATGCATAATATATACCGAAGGATTTATATAATTAATAATTAACTAATTATTAAATTAAAAAATCTTAGATTGACGTAAAAATAAATACATATATTTAAAATCTATTAATAATAATAGTATATTAAAAAAAATTTAAGTTAAGGGGAAACAAGTTGATTTTTAAATTAATTACCTTTCGCTGCTTAAGTCTAGCAATCTCAAAGTATATATCGAAGGATTGTCTTAATTTATAAATTAAATAATCTTTAATTGATGTAAAAATAAATATATATATTTTGAATTTATATATAATTATTTTTTTATTATATTAATTATTAAAATTATTATAAAAATCGTATATGTAAATTTAAAGGGAAATGACTTCTTAGCTATAAGAAGATAATATTTATATATTTATTTAATTAATACGAGTATTTAAAATAAATGTATAAATTATTTAATAAATTGAAAATAAAAAATAAATTATTATTTTTTGACTTTACTTATGTGTATATAGTTTCTATAATTTTATAATTTATATGAAATATTTTAAAAACTAATTAATAATTTAAAAATAAAATAAAAATAAAATAAATATTTTATAAGTGTATACTTTTTATTAAAGATTTTAATTAACATAATATATAAATTAAATTAATTTATAGAATCTAAAACTGTAACTATTCAACAGATTTAAATATAAACTCTTTACCAAGCCTGAATTTATGCACAGAAATGCAGCTTTGCTCCACTGTGCAGCCCAGGCAAACGCGCAGAACTAATGAAGAGGTGGTAATTTTTGTGGCCAAACTCACCTGTTGGAAGACACGTTTTAATAAGCCAGCGACTAAGCTATGAATGAATGGGAACGAGCTGGCCAAATGGAGACGTACACATGGCAGACATGGCGGACATGGCACGTCTCTGGCCGAGTCCGATGGACGCAATGTCTGCTTACCCGAGAGGTGACCAAGTGCAGGATTAATTAATTGCTGTGGTTCCAGCGACTGTTGCTGTTGCTGTTGCTGTTGTTGTTGCTTTTGTTGTAGCTGTTGCTGTTGCAGTTGCTGCAGATGCTGCTGATGTTCCTGATGTTGCTGACGATGTGGACGGCAGACATGACGTATACGTGACATTTGCGATATGTTCAGCCGCTTAATGTGCGACATTTTGTTGGTAACAACATTTGGCCAACTCGAGGGGCCCAAATGCCAACCGTTACCACTTATTGGAGGCACTGCTTTGCATATTTGCGCATCCAAGGTTCACATAATGATGAGGAGCCAGCATCGCGTCCAACATTGTCAAATGACTTGCGTAAATTTATCGTAAATGCCATCAACGGTAGCGTCCTTACCGCATTCGACATGCATCTTGGCATCTTGGCCAACTGTCTGGCGAATTGTTGGCCAGTCTTTCAGTCATTCAGCCCCTCAGTCAGCCACTCAGTCAGCCAGCCATTCAGTCAGCCAACAAGTTGCCAACTGAAGCTAATCCTCGTTAATCCTTTCCACTGCGTGGCCTGCGTATGGCTGCACATAAATTTATCTTGTTGAAGGTGTCACCCCGCCCCCGCAGCTGCGATGCGATATGCTAATGAAATGCGCAGGGTTCCTTCTTGGCTCTCGCATGCGCCACTCTCCAGCGCAATTTGCATGGAAGCCCTTCAAGCGAGGGGGGCGGAGGGGTGAGAAGTGCACATCGCACTTGGAGGGCAAGGACCGAGCTGTGTGCTGCTCCTTCACACATTTAATTGGAAGTCAATTGCTTTGCAGGAAGTCAGAGCTTGCATATGGGAAAACGGAATCTAGGCAATCGATTCCTTACGAGTTTGCAGCTAGTTTGAAATTTGAAAAAGACGAGGATTACAATTTGTTGGTTTTTTTTTTTTATTTTCAAATTCATGGTCGGGAGCAAAGTCCCGTTGCATTTTAACATACAAATTGAACTAGTTCCAAGTTCAAAGTCGAGGCTCAAAAAAAAAAAAAAAAAAACACAGCTCGAAGACTGGCAGAAAGACAAGTCACATCCGTGACACCCAGTGGAAGGCGGCAAACGGCGCTCCACTTGAACACACTTGGGTGACATTCAATGGTCTTTGGGCTTGTAGTTTGCGTCTCATTGTCATGCCCGGCTTATTGATTGGAATACAATGGATCCTTAAAGTGTGCTTACAAGCGCCGTAACTCAAACAAATTGCAGCCGCCTGCAATCGCCTGACTGACTCGGAGACAACAACGACGATGGGCAAAGACACTGATCAACAGACGCGCCGATGTGGATGTGACTGTGGATGTGGATGTGGATGTGGATGTGGATGTGGATGTGGATGTGGCTGTGGATGTGGATGTGAATATGAATGTGAATGTAGATGTGAGTACAACAGTTGAAGGCAACCAGGCAGTCAGGCATCCAGGCAGCCAGCCAGCCAGCCAGGCAGGCAGCAAACTTCAACTGGGTACGGGGATGGGCCAATGCGTTTTACATGATGGCTACACGACAGGACAGGAGCGGCAGACTGGCCGGACTGCCAGCTTAACAAGAACAAGATAAGCCCGCACCCCAATCCCAATTCCAATCCCAATGTTGTTGTTGTTGTTGCTGTTCTTTGGTTGCTTTAAATTATTCCAAGCTCGCCACGAAGGCACGGACCGGAGGCGCTACTGACGCGCTTATGTTAAATTTACCAAACAAGCGATTTGTATGCAATTTTGCGATCGTCGAACCGTCCGAGGGGCGCTGGGAGAGGCGCTGCAATGCGGGGCGGCAGTTTGCCCGCTTGCTGAAATCCAAATCCCAGCGAGACATCATGACGTCGTGGATTTGGAGAGGACTGCAATGCTATTGTCTTTGTTTCATCGTCGTTGTCGCTGTCGTTGTCTGCAGTGTCTGCCGTACTGTCTGCATCTGCGTCTGATCCGCTGCCTTCGCTGTTGCAGTCGCAGTCGCAGTCGCTGTCGCAGTCACAGTTGCAGTCGAAGTTTAAGTCCAAGTCACAGTCACAGTTGCAGTCACAGTCTCAGTCACAGTCTCAGTCTCAGTCTCAGTCTCAGTCACAGTCACAGTCACAACTACAGTTTCTGACACGGTCGGCGTCATGTTCGAAGTCCACGTTGACGTCAACGTCGACGTCGCCGTCGTCGTCGCCGTCGCCGTCGCAATGTCTAGTTTATTGGCGTGATTTTTTATTTGCATTCAAAATGTTCGCTCAACGAGTTGCCGCTGCCGCTGAAACTGTAGTTGTTATTGTTGTTGTTGTTTGTTCTGTTGTGGTTGCCCCTCGCTGCTGCTCCTGCAAGTGATGTATGCGACACGGCCGCCCGGCCAATGTCCGCTTTTGCTGAGCGTTCCACACAATTGCCATAAGTTTGTGGCCGCTTTGCAATTATTTGCGGAATTCCTTTTGGAATATATATTGACTCTGACTCTGACTCGGGACTCGGGACTCGAGACTCGAGACTTGAGACTCGGGGACTTGGGACTCGGACTTGGGACTCCGGACTCCCGGACAGACTTGCGGCTGAAACTGTGAACTGGAAGCCATACGCGCCAGTGTGCATGTCCACAGGCTGCGCCTCCGAATAGCTTTGACAGCCATACAAGGAAGCTTAACCCAATGCCACGTCGTTGTCGTGGGTTGGGTACGGCATTTCTGGTTTCGCTTCAGCCGCTGGATAATCCCCCACCCTTGCCCCCTACTCTCCCCCACTGAAGGTTCCTTATTTCCTCGTCTCTTAATTTGTCAGAAAATTTTGTTTTTAGTGCATTTTTTAAATGCATGCGATTTTTTAAATATTTTCCAGTAGTTTTTGAAAATGCGGTGATTTTGTGGAAGGTTTCATTTAAAGTTAGAAGAACCTTAAAAAGGAGATATTTTTTAAGGCTCAGATAAATTACATTATACACATAAATTTATTATTACTATAGTTAATTTTTGTATAATTGGTATTAATATTATTATTATTAATTTAATTTAATTTAACTATTATTATTATTCTAACTATTATCATCATCATTATTATTATAATTATTTTTATTACTTTTATTAATATTATTATAATTATTATTATTACTATTATTAATATTATTATAATTATTATTATTATTATTATTATTATTGTTATTATTAATATGATCATTATTATTATTATTATTATTATTATTATTATTATTTTTGTTAACATTATTGTATATTACTATTGTTTTTATAACTTAAGAGCTTCTGACTCAATAGCATTTAATTTTTAGTTTTATTATTATTATTATTATTATTATTATAAATATAACATTTATTATTTTTAAGAGTTGCAATTATTACTCTCAATAAAATCATTATTATCACTATTATAATTACTGTCATTATTATTATTGTTTTTATTACTACTTTGGAGCTTCCAATTGATATTTCAATAAATATTTATTATTATTTTTACTACTAGTATTACCATTTATTTTATTATTAATATATTTATTACCTTAAATATTTTTATTATTTTTTTTTAAGTATCATTATAATTATTTTTATTATTATTTAGAGTTATCATTTGCTGATTTAGTTACTTGTTATAATTTAATATCAATATTATTTTATTATTATTACTATTGTTTTTATTATATATTTTATATATCTTAATTTTTCTTTTTAAATATCTTAAACATGATTTTCACTTTTACTTTCCAAATGCTCAAATCCTGGATATTCCATAGATTCTTTTAAACATCAATCCAAAAATTAAAAAGAGAAGAACTAGTAAAAAAAAAAACACTGATTTTATTTAAATAAATTAAAATTAAATAATAGAATATTCTTAATATAAATTAATAATTTAAAAACGATAAAAATTGCAATCGAACCCCTAAAATAGTTTAATGAATATTTGACGGAAATAGAATTAATTTCTCTATATAATCTGTCCCTTATCTGATATAAATACTCAATAATCGATTATTCGATAACAACTTTAGGGAGTATTACATTAAGCTTGAGCATTATCGTTTATTACTTTTTGGAATTATTCGAATATTGATTGGATATTAACCTTCAATCAAGTTGCACATTAATAACGCTTCGTTAGGCAGTGAAAAAGCGTTTACTTGTATTACCCGAAGCTGAGTTGCTGCAACCGAAGCAATCGGGCCAAAACGGGGAACCGTTATGTAAAGTAACTGGCACATTCGATCATCGAACCCTCCCACCCACATTAACACCTATCGGCGGGGCGATCTTTCAATGGGAAAAGCCAAACAGTTCACAAATTCTGCAACCGCATTCGTTTGCTAGGCGCCTCGTGTTGCACTACTTGTCTGCCCCGCAGTCAATTGTACAACTGCCCCAAGTGTCAAATTAGACAAAGAGCTGGCGCAGACTCAATACTGGCTGCCAGCTTGCCGCTTGCAGCTAGCAACTTGCAACTTGCAGCGTGCAACTCACAACTCAGAGCACACAACTCGCTAGTTGCAAGTTGCAAGTTGCAACTTCCAAATGAAATGCTCAAATACAGTTTACAGTTTCTCAGCTTCGCACACTCGCCAAGGGGCAAGTAAAAAGTGGCGTCTAATTTTCTCGGAATCAAATAGAGATGGCGCAAGGGTGAACTGTGGAGTGGAAGGGGGAGTGTGGAGGGTGTGGAACGGCACTGATTTGCATTTGCATGTGGGTGGTCAGCAAATTGCTGGAACGTGAGTACAATTCCTAAATTAACGGCAAGTGGTTAGAACAGCAGCAACAGACGGCGACGCAGACAGAAAGAGAGCGACAAAGAAAGAGAGAGAGAGGGGATGAGTAAGGGAGGGTTGGTGGGGGGCAGGCATTCCGGCTACAAAACTGTTGCAATTAATTGCATAAAAGTTCTAAATTGTCAGCGTTGGCCAACTGCACACCATAGCATTTCCCTTCCACCTTGCTCACCTCCGCCACGCCCCTCCCCCAACACGGTGGACACCCGCCTACCCCCCTACCCCCTGACTGCATAGACTATCAAACAATGGCTGTCTTGTGCAAACTATGCAACAGCAACAACACACAACGTGGCCATAATCGGAGGCCGGATCGTCGTCGCCGTCGTCGTCGTTGTCGTCGACGTCCTCGTCATGGTCGTGCCTTTCAGTTTGAAACGTGATCGATAGACTGACTACCAGGGCTTGGGCAACGGACAACTGCAAATTGGACTCTTTTAGCCGCGGACGTCGACGTTACCAAATGTTTTGGCCTTAGTCAAATTATGTTCTTTGCCTCGTTTGATAATGAAACTGCAAATTGAAGTTGTTGTTGGATCTGTTGCTTTATTGTTGTTGCTGTTGTTGTTGTAGATGTTCCTTTAACTTTGTTTGGAGCAAACTGTTTGCTCACACCGTCCCATACTGTGACTTTGACCATCGCAGAGTAACGCTAATGATTACATGTTATCGTGTTGTAATTTTACATATACCTCTAATGATGACTCTGGGTGCGCTGCAGTGCATCCAGCTAGAAAAACCATCAAACCATTCAGGCATCTAGCCATCTAGCTGTGTAGCCATATAGCCATCTAGCCATATAACCATCTAGCTATCTAGCCATCTAGCCACCTAGCCACCTAGCCATCTAGCCATCAAACCATCGAACCATCAAGTCGTCCCTCTTTCCACCCAAGCATTCGCCTATTGATCGATTTACTGCTTCGGGTTATATGGTTTACATCATCGCTGCGGACACTAACTAGGCTCATCATGGAGCGTTAACAAGCTCATTTTTCCATGCCTGACGTGCTGAGTGGCCAGCGCGAATATCCGCGGCTAACCACAAACTAAATCCTTACCTGGCCAATTTTGTTGCAGTTACCACCGATCATAAATCGTTAATAATGGCATTTATTGTGTTATGCACCCAACACTTGACTCCTTTAGAATTTTATATACTCCTCGCATAATCCTAATAGAATGCCAGCCATAAGTGATTTCATATTGCATATCAGATCTGAATAGATCATTTTTTAATTCTTCTTCCTTTTCATTTATCGCCTATCGATGATTAACGAGTCCATCCGAGTGCACAAAAGCTTGTACATTTTATCGATAGATTTATAATGGGTCCAACTTTCATTAATTAAATTTATCGAGCATTGATCGAAGTTTTTACTATTTATGTATTAATATACATATTAATTATAATAAATAAGTAATATATGTTTTAATACATATAATATTAAACAAAATATTTAAAATAAGTTTATATAAAGGAAAGTTAAAAATAATTAGCTTGAACAACGAGAAATTATGGGAAAGGAAGCCAAATAAAAATATAAAAGATTTTAAATATTATGTAAACCAAAAAAAAAAAAAAAGTTAATATTGTTAACTTTTATTAGTATCATTTTATAATTTCTTTCGATTTCAACATTTAAATTAAAAATATTATTAAAATTTATATCTTTATATTTTATTAATAATAATTGTTGGAATTCAACATTTAAACTTAAAGCGCAAAATAAAAAAATTATTCCTAAAAGAGTTTTTTTTATATAAATTTTTATTTTTATTAAAAAAATATATTAATTGTAAATTATAAATAATTAAAATATTACAAAATATATTCTGACGATGGCTCGGGAAATAAAAAACAAAATCTATTATTTTTATAGATATAGCTCAGAGCATTGTAATGCTGATCAAGAAAACATATAAAATATATATATACTAAATTATAATATATATATATAATAATTAAAAAATTATACGTAAAATATAATTAAATATTTTAACCATTTAAAATAAGGTAAGGTTTATTTTAAAATTTGGAATGGATGGGCTACACTTCAACGTTTAAAGTCGGACCTGTCTCTGAGACAAGGAATATATATGTAATATTATACATAATAAATTAAATTAAAAAAATAGTTTTTTTTTAACAGTCAAACTCGTTTACAATTATATAAAAATACCCGTTTAACCATTAGCATCGAAAATAGGGTAAACATAACATATTTTTTTTTAAATTGGAATTCCAGAAACTATATATACTTCAACAACTGAGTTGCCCCTTGGGCTTTCCATTCATGGCAGTTATCACATCAGTTTCCAGATATCAATGGCACATTTTCTCCTACATGAACATAATTTACACCTAATAACCACAGGGAAAGGGGGAAGCAAGAGATCTTGAGAGAGGTAGAGAGGGAGAGAGAGGGGAGATTTGTAGATCTTAACCATTGGCCAATCAACGCCTACAACAAAACGTGGATAATAACCAGGGTAAAGTATTTTGCCGGATTTTCAAATCAACATGAACATGGAACGGCATCCAAAATGATCGAACTAAATTTTCATTAACTGCCGCCCGTAGACAAAACGTTTTCCTGCTAAAAACCAACTCGGAACGATCTCGGGATCATATTAAATTGAATTTTTATGTTCTCACAAGCCATGGAAAATCATGGGCCAGCAGTGGGAACGGTCAAACGAGTAAAAAAGCTAAAACACTGACCACTGACCACTGACCACTGACCACTGACGGCCACCGATGGCCAGGGCGGTTGCAGTGTGTGGGTTAATAAATGGGCGCCCTCTTCCCGGACCCGCGATTGCACGCCCGTGATCCGGATCTAAATCTGTATCCGCGTCCGTGTCCACGTTCGCGTCCGCGTCCGCGTCTGAGAGAAGAAGCGATGGTAAATTATGGTTATTTAAATAAACAGCACACGATTTGATTTGGTTGAGCGCAAAAGTGTTGCCGTGGCCGCGAAATGCGAGCGCCTCTGAAATTGGACAAGGGATCGGGCAACTGTTGACCAGGAGACGTCTTAAAATTATGTTGTAGCTCTTCTGATCGTGCCCAGTTGCTGGCGATAGATTCTTCTTGGGGGTTGTGCCATCAAGCCATGATTGAGTAACGCCCAGGACTGGCACTGCCAATGTACCTTACGTACCTTCAATGGTATAGGTACTGGTATCAAAATTGGTATTTGTATTTGTATGGGTGTTGGTGTTGATGCTGGAATTGGTATTGGTATTGGTATTGGTTGATGGGGCGTCTAATTATGAGCACAGCTGTTGAGGGCTGATTGAAGCCAAGCCATAACAGGAACGGCAGCAGGAACTCAGGCATCATTAGCTGATGAGCAGCGCAGCCTGATGAGCCCCGATAAGCAAACATATAAAAAGCAATGTGCGTTCGCCATACGACATGACCTTTGGCCCGCGAAACTTTTGGCCAGTCCTTTGGCAATTCTGTTGTGCCTTTTCGGGCGTTGCGGCGTTTTGTTTATTTTGAAGCTATAATTTAAGCGGGTAATTGCACGCTGGCGGCCAGAATTTGTAACTAAACTGCAAATTAGCAGCCAATTCTCCAGCCGATTAATAACCATAATTATTGGCTCAAACGCTGACGAGCGAACGTCGCACCGCAGACACAGAAACGCAGAAGACTCCAACTACGGCTTTGACTTTTACTGTGGCTGGGGCAGTGGCTATGGATGTGGATGTGGATGTGAATGTGGCTGCTGCGAGGATCTTGGGATCTTGATGAAGAGAGTCGACTCGTTTCGGCTTGACTTGGTTAAGCTCGACTTAACTCAAATTGCACCAGCCTGGACGAACCTGCTCAATTGCCAATTCGTGATACAGATACACCAAGCGGGCCGCGTATGAGGAACGGGCGGCTCGGCAGCAATTTAAATTGTGAGCGCGTCTGGCTTAATTACATAAAACTGGGCAATGCACCAGCTCTCGTCTCTGGACGTGGCCGCCGGCGCACTCGTCAGTGTTGGTCTCCGGTCGAAGGACCGCATGATGGGCATGTGTCTAATGAAGGGGCCTAATTAATGTGCGTGGCTTTCGATCCACTCTCGGAGCTACAGTCAAAAAAGCAAATTTACCTAATGTGTTGAAAAGCAATGGGCCCAAAGGATTTGGCATTGAGCGGCAATTTGCAGTCAACCATTCATTATGGCAGCCTGCTTTATTCCCGGATATATTAATAAACGTCGATATCCAATTAAATTGTCTGCCGTAATGCACGCTATAAATTTTGCAAGTGCAAGCCCCCATAAGGAATAGAGATATCGGATCACCGGTTGCAACGGGGCCAATTACCAATGAAATTATTTACTTTGCGTCGAGGTCAACAAAATGAAGACAAATTTACTTAAAAAATCGAATTTCCTTTAAAAGACAAGACTTTCTGGCTTGGCTTACAGAGTGCTGATTGTGTGCATGCATTAGTAAATGTATTTATTGAAAAATAAAATATGTTTTGTCAATCAAGATTTAACATTAAAACTATCTATACCTTATTAAATATAAAAATCTACAGCTTTTGAGTTTAAATTTTTAAATTGAAAAGTTCTAGGAAATGCTTTTGAGGTGCAGCAGGAAACGAACGCTTTTCTTAGTATTTAAAAATTAAATAAAGTCGTCCATATGTACAATTACAATTATGACACACTATTTTATCTTCATAAACAACTGCACAAATCAAATTTTAGTATTTAAAAATGAAAACAACCTTTAAAAATGACAATGCAACAAGTGCGTTAAAGCAAAACTGTAGACTTTAAATAAATATCGATATACAAATCGAAAATAAATCGGGAGTCAGCTTTTGCGTCATTCGCTCCATTTTGCGTTGCCTTAGTTGGTTTGTGTCCAGGCTATATTTGAACGCATTTAAGACTACTTCATTCGTCGATAAATATTTAAAAATCCTTTTATTTAAAAAAAATTGTTCAAGCTTAATATTAAAAAAAATATTTTTTTTTTTCAACTATATAAACAACAAATAATACTTACTTATTTTTTTGTTCATAACCACATTCCACAACCACAGTAACAAAAAACAAACAATTTTGTACAATATAAAGGCACTTTTATTTATTTTAATGTTAAAAACATTCATGTATATGTATGTATATAAATAAAATCAATTAAATAACATTTAGGTCTGTCAATATATAATTTAATCGTTTTGTCTGCCGCTCTTAACACCAAATTGACAATAAACGGGGACAAAACGATACACACATTTGTTACAACAAAAAGACATTGTTAGATAAAAGTGTAAATAGAATTAAAAAAGGTTTTAGTTTGAAGGATTAACATCGAATGTTAGAAGTGGACAACTACAAACAAAAGGACTAAGCAGGCGTAATTTGTGCTTTCGAGAGTTAAACGGCAAAAGGCACATTGACTTTACACCTTTCGGTGTAGATTTGTGGTAATAAAAAACTGACATTTGGTCGCTTTGTCCAGTTCACTAGACGTTCTTCTTCATTGTCATCTCGTGTGCGGTGCGCAAGCGACGTCGAAGCTCGTTGGGGAATCGATCGTAGCATTTCTTGCACACAGGCTTCTCATCATATTCATAGAACTTAGATTTCTGTGTCATTTTCGTATCGCATACGGAACAAGCAAAGTGATGCACACACCACGCTTTGTTCAAGGCGGTAAAAACTGAAAGGATTAAAAGGATTTAAATTAAAGCCATAGATTAACGTCAAGCGAATCCAAACTCACCATCCCCTCCAATAACCTGGTTGCATACAAAGCAAAGATTGCCAAAAAGCTGATGATAATGCGTCTCGCAATACGCGAGTCCACGCTTCTCATAGTGGCGATGTCCCAAGAAGGGTTTCTCGCACTTGGCGCAAACGAAATGTTCGACGTGCCAATGTTTGCCCAGTGCAGTAACCACTCGCTCCTCAATTGGTCGACGGCAGGCGCCACAAATGGGAATACCCATCTTATCATGGCAACGAAGGCAATACAATTCATTCTGCAGAGGTGAAGGATAAATTAGGAGGAGCGTCGAATGAAATAGACAACTGTATCCACTCACCATGTCGTTTGCAGCCAAACCAGGACGACTCTTCACCTCACGCGCTGTGGCATCCAATTCTGTGCCGCATGCAGAACAATTAAAATGATAACCATGATACACTTCGCCACGAAAACGCAAAGGCTCTTCATCGATCAGACCGCTGTTAAAAAAACTGGATTATTAGAATTCCATTGCCGATCCTTTGATGTGCACCAACTTACTGACACTTCTGACACACATAACGACCCGTTATTTCAGCCTTCACCTTGGCATTGCACTCATGGCATAACGCACGATTTTGGTTACGTATGAAGCCACTATCGGCCAGTTCTTTGGCGCACAGCTGGCAGCGGAAGCACTGCGGATGCCAGCTGGCGGACATCGCCTTGATAACACGTCCAATGACAAACTCTCCGCACTTGTTGCAACACGGCGCAAAGAGTACATGGAAATCGCGCTCGCAGTACTTGCGACCCTCGAACTCGTAGAAAATCCCATCCTGGAATGGCCGGAAGCACTGAGCACAACTAAAGAGCGAAAAAATAATAAAAAAATGATTGTGATTATTTCTGTTCTTGCGTTTTGTTTGTAAACAAATTATTTTGTTTTTACTGATAAAAAAAAAGCAAGAGAGATATGGGAGCACACCGCATACTTACACAAAGCACTGAGTGTGCCACAGTTCTCCATTGGAATTTACGATCTTCTCGGTGGGCTCAAAGCCTTCGGCGCATCTCGTGCAATGCATTGCACCCAACGACATGTTGATGGCTTGGACTCTGCAAAGGTTGGTAAAACAATTAATAATTAGCATGACATAAATTATAATAGTGGAGACAAGTTGGTGGTTACACTTCAGCTTTGGAGTACATCATGGTGATAGCTTAAAAATACACAACTACAGTGCAGCGTATTAAAAGGGCAACTGGCAATGTGAGATGTTGGACGAGGGGCGAATATTTTGCGTGGCTTGCTTATCAAGAAGGCAAACGAGTAAAGTAAATGTCGGTGAATCATATTTCTGACGAATGGGCAAAAGCTTTGCACTCCTTGTGGATTGAGTTCTCCAATGTTCTCAGTCATAAGTAGTAGCTTTAGGGTTTTGGAGTTAAAGTCTCGACAGTGGAAGTGCAATCGTTGAACAGTGCGGATGAGCGCAGAGCTACTTAATAATCAAGTGTTACATGGATCGTGGGATGAATTTTTGATTTAAATAAGTTGGATTTGCCGCCAAACCCTCACAAATGCACTCTAAATACATACACAGCTGTAGGTAAACACAACACAAACACAAACGTACACTAATACGCACGCACACAACTGGCCACAGAGAAGTCTATTAATAATTTTGAATGTTGCCATGACGTCATCGATGTAGTACATCTGGCGCTTAAATATCTACAAATATGCAATTTATGCGGGCAGTAAACGTTCAGTAGGAGCTCCATGATGTGACACTGGATATAAAGCATATATGGATTGGCATAATTGCAGTTAATGTGAGTTTTATAATGATTTTATATGAATGAATTATTTTGCAGCACCTTGAAGAGTAATATGAAATTTTGCGGATCAATCATTTGGGTCACTGGACCACAATAGTGTGTTATGGTGATGTAACGTAGTTAGAATTTGTATAGAAACGTTCTTCACGTGTTGCTTACTGGACAGGCGGCATTTCTGGATATTAGCTTTCACTTGTTGCACTTGCAGCTCGCATCAATTAATGTCTACGTACGCGCTCAACGTTTTTAGCTCACTGAAAACGGCAAACAAAATATCATAAAAGTGTCTCTTCTATTGAACAGAGATGTTGAATCAGCTATTTTACGGCTGAATCCGGTTACTGAACATGTTTTAAGATGCTTATGGGCTGCTAGCAGCATCACCCAGCAGCTAAAAGATCAACACTTAAATTTGTATTTGTTTTCAGGCCAGCACTACAGGTCTTGCCAAATTGGGCGTAAACTCAAATCTTGTATATTTCGTCGCTTACAATTGACACGTGTAACATTCTTTTACATTACTGTTTTAATTATAGTTATTTTAACAATATTTACCTATAACAGCACTAAAATATATGTTACAGCAGTACTTGCTTTTAATTAAAATTCTCACTTAAGAAATTGTGTCGAAGAGTTTTATTAAGTTCGATAGAAAAATTATCGTATGCTTACGAACGAACTAGATCTTAACCTGTCGCTCTTTTAATTTATGATACAAACTTATATTTCCTTTTATTTAAAAAATAGTTGTTAATTTAAACTGCTAATAAATAAGTATTTATATGTACGACTCAAATGTAATAATTGTTTATGCAGTGTTATTGATAGGTAAGCTTGTGGATTATCAGTACACAATCAGTTGGCATCTCCCCAATATACCAAAAATACTATTTATCGATTTATAAAATTTATCGAAAATGAAATGGGCGCCTGATTTAAAATCTTGTTTTGTAGTTTACATTGTGATTGCTTATCACTGAACACATACAATACAAATGCCAACTTGTCTAAGTTTGTTATATTTAAGTTTAGAAATAAATGAGCCCCCTTTGAACTTGAAATCATACTGTTTACACTAAGTAAAAATATAAATTAATCAAGGTTGCTTATATGCATCACTTGGGCGTACACAATATTGCAAGATACTATGTATACTTAAAATGTTTGTGCATTTTGCTTCCGCCTGACAAATTTTGCCGCTTGCAATTTCAACTTTCAAACTTCCGCATTGATGTTATAATTTGTATCAGAGTTTCTGTAAACAATAATTGCATCTTGTTAATCACGAGGTACTTATAAAATCACAAAGCCTTATAAATCTACAGGCCTTATCAATTTATGACACTCCACCTGTATCCCTCATCGCCAGTTTTGATTTGATCAATGGCTATTGTTTGCCCATATCATCCCCACATAATGAAAACAAACAAAGCACCGGCGAGGCCACTGAGAACGGGGTACCACCAACAACAACAACATCAACACGTATGACACCACTTACAACGGTGCCTGTTCTCCGAGACAAACGGCACGTAGCAACAGTTGGGACGCTATAATTAAATTTCATTATGTTTTGATGTTTTTGTTTACCAGAGACTTCCAGTTTCTAGGCGTATACGTATGCGTATACGTACACGTATACGTAAGATATCAAAATGTAGCCATGGAATAACAGCAAATTTTATACGGATGTATATAGTGAAATACAAGCTACAAGTATCTTAAATTGTTTGCTGCAAGCGGATAGAGTGGGAGTCTAAATATAACTTCAATTATGCTATTTATTATTGCAGCTGGCGCAGAAGCCGGCAAACCAGACAAACAACAACTCGCCCCCAGTGTGGAATTCACATCTGTTTAGGTGCATTTGTATGCGTCATACATATGCATGTACACTATATATACATAAGTAAATGTGTGTGTGTGTGTGTGTGGGTGTCTGTGTGTGTGAAACTACTTTCCTTATGGAACCAGTTGCTCACAAACTGTTGTGCAGTCATTGATCGTTTTCATAGTGTTTTTTCATAAAAATATTCATAATCTGAGCATATGTAGAAAGCCTATGGATCCATTTGGGGGCTTATCAGCTATTTTCGGTTCATACCCTAAACTCATTAAAAATGAATTAAGGGGTAGAATAAATTTGCTTTTAAAAATGTTACAGTGCATGCTATAAACATACATATATGTTCATGATCTGTATAATTAGCCGATTCGATTTAGCCTTGACCTTCAGTCTGTTGTGCGTTTCTTCGTTAATTCGGGCAAACAAAAATTTAAATATAATATGAAAGCATTTTACATTTTATTTTTACCAAAATTATATTACTGGATTTATCTTATTTTAACAATCCTTTGTTTATGTTAAATAAAATGTAAATTCATTGACTACATGGCTTGAGAATTAAACATTGTATTTTAATCAAATACCTAGAAGTTTAAAATGAATTCTTTTTTTGTTTTTGTTTTTCTCCCTATTGTGAATTTCGTCTTGGCGTCTCCAGGTTCCCATACTGAATTAGTTCCCGAATTAATTATAATTTGATTTAAGTTTTGCGTAGGCACAAAAGAGAGAGTATCGTCGCCAGATGACATGCATAAGCAATGCAAACAAAGCTAAGCCGCCGGATGTGGATTGTGTATAGCGTCGCGACGACGACGACGACGACGACGACGATCGTCGGCCTACGTATGCAGCCTAATCAAATCGGGGCGCATTGTAGTTGCGAGACCACAGTAATTACCATTTACAAATATCCGAAGCACATATGCATACATATATATTTATGTGTACTGTTGAGTAAGGTTTGCGTTCGACAAATCCGAAGTATACGCTAAAAATATCGTTTTGCCTAGCAACAAAAAACAAAGAAGCTCAATAATAGAAAACATTTTGCATATATTCTGTGTTAACCGTCAACGACCTGTTGCCTGCGACAGTAGCTCCAAAAGTTGCATTGTTCTGCAGTGCACAGTCGAGGAACTCGTGTAGCTACCCGCGCACGTGACGGTGTGTCAATGTTCAGTGCATTTAAACATGTACATGATTGTGTATATGTGTATGAGTGACAACGTCGTTAGCACTTGAATAAACGGCAACCCAGCAAAATGTCTGTAGCTAAACGAAAATAGCTAAGTTTACATACATACATATATCTACAAATATGCTTTGACACGTACATACGAACATACGAACATATGACATGGACACAGCTCAATATAATTAGTTAAAAATAAAACTACTTAACCTTAGAGGTGTCGTTGCCATAGTGACGTTAATTCAGTAGTAGAGAAAATGCCAAACTTTTTTTGCAATGCACTCAAAGCGCTGAGCGCAAATGGGAATATGAGATTGAAGCGAATGCGCAATAGACAGACAGATAATGGCCATCCATCCACTGGAATTGGCGACTGTGGTGCGAGGTACAAATCATAAGCACAATCTATTTATTTGGATACCCTGGAAACGCTGACTGCGCGTGGGTGTGGTATATAGAATCTCTGTGCTTTGGGCAAATAAAGCATATCAAGCTTTACACTTGCTGATAAGTGCGCGATAAGGTAACCTTTGATAGCTAATCACTTACAAGGAATATGAAAATATAAAAGCAATTTAAAAGTTTTTGATTAGCATTTTTTCGGCGAATTCTAACTTTAAATTGAATGACTCATTTCAAGGGCGCATTAACGTCGTGCTTTTTATAAACTTAAAAATTTGCTTGTTACCGCTGCTACCAGCAATCATAAAAGCCATAATCAAGTTGGTTTAATTGTTAAATATTTAAGTGCAACAAATACGAATTTATATGTAAGGCACTTATAAGCACCGATAACCAAATAAAACAGGCGCCAGGTAGCTGAGTGCCGTTGACTGCCAAGCCTTCCTCGACAAGTAACTGACAGTCAATAGAGTAGCCAGAAGGTTTAAATAAATAAAGTATAGTATATAATATACGAAATATATATATTAGTCTGACTTATCCCCCCATAACAGGTTTTTATGTACAAAGTGTAGCTATAATATGTAAATATATAATTTTAATTGAAACTATGCACAAAGTTTTTTAGCTGGATAGACGCCAAGTTTGAAGGTGAAGTGTAAGTCAAATAAGATTAGAATTTTTATATCATCTTTATATCAAACAGAAATGTAAGCATGACCGGTCGATGTTTGTAATGATAATTAGTGTAGGAAAATCACGTGTTTACCACTTACACTCACACACACACAAACACACACACTCATACTTTCCGATCTGCAATAAAGGTGTGAACAAATAAATACACAAATTAAATTCTGATAAACAATTTTGTTTAATATCTTTATGAATGTTTTCTTATCGTTACCAATGTATATGTAAATATCGATTCAAATGTTTTGCAGTTGCAATATAATTTAATTGTTAAAACCAATAAATCAACAAAGCGCGACAAAATACACTTTATAAGATAAAGTTTAAAATATTTGATGTTTCTTTTCATTTCGATGTATTTACAAATTATTATCATTTCATTTACGTACGATTACTAGTTACGCTTATTAAGTCTTTAGATTAACAAACACACATACTTAATTCGTAACGCTAATAGTTGGGTCACCATTAAGAGTTCTCCTCTTTGTAAGATTTGAAAAAGCAAAGGCAACATTTTTTTTAAGTTAGAACTTAAAACTAACTTTCATACAAAAAAGTCCAATTTCTCACAAACAAAGAGCTTTGCCAATAGTTAACTAAAACTTAATTAGAAGCATCAAAGGATTAGACTTACAAAACATATTGACACATCGATTTATTATTGGCTTATATACATGACTAAATATTTTAAATTCTCTCTCAGCTCAAACCACAAAAGAAGGCACATGTACAAAAAGAAATCATTAAACTTCAATCTACTTACAAAGTGTGTGTTTGTTTATAAAATTCTATTTGCTAACTGTACAAAACTGAAGCCTACATACATATATATATCATACATAACGTAACTCGACGTATACACATACACATGCAGTTGTGTATGCACACACATAGTATCAATATCATAGCAACTTATTTTTAGTTGAAAACAAGCGAGGGTGGAACAATTAACGACTGACCAAAGAAACACTTAAACTTGGGACCTAGTTAACTATCTTAATTCTAAAAATAGGCTTCTTCATCGGATTCTATGGCAAGGGATCAAATTCAATTACTCATTTGAAGACCGCCACTGCTGCGACTGCCTGTTGATGACGAGACGCTTAATCCGAATTGCGAAACGAGCTTATCATAATCATCCAGCGATGTCTCAAATTGTTCCAGCTGTCGGGATAAATCATCCATACTCCCATCTACAGCTGTTTTTGTGGCGGATGCGGTTGCTGCAGTTACGCCACAGCTTGCCATACTGGGTCCTTGGAGTTCGCTTAGTCCTCGCAAAGGTGGCGCATGGTAGCACTCCCGATAGAATTTGGCCAAATCGTTGACGTGTGACGTGGGCGAAGCGAAGGGAAAGTGCAGCTCCTTGAGCAAACTATCATCATCTGGAGGCGGTTGCTGTTGTTGTTGCTGTTGTTGTAACGTTGGGCTTGAGTTGTGCCGAAACGTGGAGCTGCTTGCGGGGATAAGCAGACTTTTGATGGGCGATGTCACACCCTGCTCTATGGCTTGTTTTTCAAAGCTCTTAAATGCCGTTGAGTTGTTATTGTTGTTGTTGTTGTTGTTGTTATTTAGCATAATATTTGTTCCATTCATGTTGATATGATTATTGTTGTTTATAGGAGATTCGCATTTGCGATTAAGCGATTCAGCAGAACCACTGCCGTTGCTCTCGTGTCGCGTGCGCTGCAGCAACCACTCAAATGGAGGTGTCTCGGGTAAAACATAGTCATTTTCGGTAAACTGTCGAAGCTTACCGACATCTGTAAATGCCCCTGGACGCAATGGTTTATCAATATCAATAAATCTTTTATCGGCTGCAGTCCCTGCCAATCCACCACCCCATCCAGCAGCAGGTCTGACTGCTGTGTACTGCTGCGAAATTGCGTTGGCATCGCCAGCAGGTCGAAAATGATCCGACTTCAGCATTATGATATTCTGTTGCTCCGTTTGGTGTGCAGCTGTCTGGTGTGCAGCCGTTGGTGAAATGGTGAGCTTGGTGCGATAGGCAACAGACATTATGAGAGATCCCACAATAGTATTGAGCTGGCCAATTTTAACCTGTTTGTGACCTTCACCCAGCGTATGTACCTGTGGTCGATCCACATAGATGCGATAGAAAATGCCATACGAGTCCGGGCACTGACGACGTGATAATTTATACGCGGGTGTGGTTCGGGTTAGGGATATAAGGGATTTCAGCATAATGCCCATGCGATTGTAAATGGCATGTGATGCCTTGAGCATTTGACTTTCGATGCAGTTGTTTGTGTTAGTATTGTTAGCCTCAGCACCTTTGCACTCTTCTCCTGCTCCTGTTTTGTTGCTGTCGATTGGCAACAAGTCCAGCGACCACACCTCGAGTATCATTTGATCCCCTTCAGTTGTTTTCAGAGATATCTCAATGCAAAGTGGCAGGCGTTGTAAAATGCTGTCTCCTGCCTTAAGGGACAATGCCCGTTTTGTTTCATCTAGAACATCTGGATGGTCCTGCACGACAATATTGAACCAGTCATTACCAGCTAACGGATTGCATTGTGTTTGCATTTTTTCGCCAAGACGCGACTGCACCACAACTTGTGTTGACTTCAGAACAAGAAATTTTATGAATTTCTCCAAATCTTTTTCGGCAGCACTCAATCGTTGTGCAGACATTTTTAATAATAATTAATTAACCAGCACTTGCACTTGACTATTTCTGCAGTTGACTGCCGAAGCAGCGTACAAAGTACGTTTTTGTTTTGTTTTGTCTTTTCTTTTTTACACTGCTTCCGCCTACTGTCTGCTTTTGTACATTTCTTGTTACTTTGTGGAAGTTTTTGTTTTTGTTTTTGTTTTGTTTTCGTTCTTTATATTTTTCACTTCTGATTACATTAACACATTTTACAGTGTCATATTAAACACTTCAAATTTATGAATAAATATGTTGAATTTTTGTTCTTGATACAGTTTATATTTTTATGAAAGGGAGTAACAAAGATCACTCCCACTTTTTTCGTTACCGTCCGCCATTAAACTAAAATGAATAAGATGAGCTGGTGTTGCCATATACTCTGCTGCTTGTATTTATACCAGGGCTGGCAAATAGAAGGAAGTGATAAACGTAACAGTGACTAGGCTTCACTGCTACTGCTATTAATATTGATAAATTTTTTAATTAAATCGTTTATTAAACAATTTATTGGAAATTTTAAAATGCAATAATACAGTATTAGTAATAAGAGATTTACACAATTTATTGATTACTTGTTATTCGTCAAAATTTTATAACAAACCTATGATTTCTCTTTATTTTATTCGAACTAATTTTGTTAGCATACCTGGCCTGTAGTTGCTTATAATATCTGAATACCATACGGCAACTCTCGTAGAAGTATGATACACGTCACGTAGGCACAATGGGCGGTTGGGTGACTGTTTTTAAATTTTTGTCTATGGGCTTAAAATAACATAAAATGTTCTGTTTTTTTGTCATCTTTTATGCTCAATTAAAAATAGACTTAATGTAATAATGGCAATAGTAACTAAATAGATGGCTCTTGTTCAAGAACGTTAGCTATTTTGTCGGATCTTTTCCAATATTAAAATACGCACGATCTGCTTTAGAAAGCACTTTTTTGGGTAGATATTGTAGAGCTGAAGCCGGTACGGAACTAAGCATCTGGAGACGCTCATTCTGAACTTGTTCCCTTAATTCCTTTTCCGCCTTTGCTTTCATTTCATAGAAATGAACACTTTCGGCTGCCGCCTCAGCACGTTTACGTTTATTTTCCTCGATCATGGAATCCAGCTGAGTTTTATAAGCCTTTTTTCTTTGGTGCTCCAATATTTTTTGTTCTTCAGCTTCATGATCTTCTGGACTCTCAAAAAGACGGTCATGCACTTGCTCGTGCTTTTGTCTAACTAGCTCCATATTGCGCTCTAATACCTCAGCGCGGTAACGTTTTAATTCTTCTCTGGTACGTATGCGCTCCAATTCCTCCTTCTCGAGCTGCTGCCGGTAGCGTTTATCGGCTTTAGCCTTGTACTCTGCCTGCAGCAAGTCCAGCAAAAGGTTGTCACGTTGCTTCTTCCGGTTCTGCATTAAAAACACACTATTAAATGGTTCAATGATCTATGTAATTCATGGTTTAAATGGGCTTACCTCTATTTCAAACACTTGTTGTCCAATGCGTCCTTGAGCTTCCTCAAATTTGAGCTTGGCCACATTTTTAGCTTCTTGTATTTTACGTTTTTCCTCTTCCATCTCTAATTGTACTTTTAAGACATTTTGAGTATCTCTTCTCGACTCTGCTTCCTCCAATAATTTCTGCTCTTTTTTCTGTTCAATGAGTGTTAACATTTCGACTAAAGATTTCTGTTTCTTTAGATGCAGTTCCAGCACCTCCTCCTTTTCTTCTTCATTTATTTGCTTCTGCTGCGCCAAACTTTCTTCGCGCTCTGCTGCCGCCGCCACATACTTCTCTTTTTCGCGTTTTTTCGAATCTTCGATTTGTATTAGCCAGATCTTTTGCAGCTCCTTCCGTTGCTCCCTCTTTTGCGCTTCTTTTTTGGCTTCCTTAGCCAAAAATTCTTGCTGTTCCGCATTAGCACGTTGGAACTCAACCAAACTTGCCTCCTTAGCGAGCTTTTGTTTTGTTTTACGCTTAGCAATGTCCTCCTCAAGTTCTTGCGTGAGAACCGCAGTTTGTAATTGTCGAGCTAATTCCTGTAGGTCTTCGTTGTCGTTAAGTAGTTGTTGGCGTTTTTTACGCTTTAAAAATTCAATTTCTTTAATTTTTTTAAGCTCGTCTGTCATTGCTGCATCTTGTTCAGCAATAGATTTCAGATTAAATTCTTTTAATCGAAGAAAAGTTCTTTTATCTGCTTCATCAATCATCTCGGTGAAGAATCTATTGTTGTTGCAAATAAACAACTCGTCAGCTCGAGCGTGAACCGAGGGTGGCCCCATGAAATAAACTATCGGGGATGTGTCCCTTTCTCGCGCTAACCGTTCTAGTGCCATCACTATGGAAACACAAAAAATAACTTTAAATAAAACAACAACAAAATAAAACAAACTGAAATGAAAACTAAATAAATGAATACTTATAAAACAACATTCTGTTTGTTAAATCGATATTTCTCTCTTTATCGATAAAGCGTCTATAAGGACTCGTCATCGATCGGGAAGATAGTCGTCGACCTGTAATTCAATTAAGAATGTTAAAACATCGAAATTGTGTGAATTTCTTCAGAATTAACATTTACGAAAAGAAAACACACGTATGTTATGATGAACATAGTTTCAAGTATTTAATAGACTCTTTAAAGTCAACATCGGTAATATTAAAATATTCTAATTTAAAAAGGCACTCGGGAAATACTTTTTGTCCTTTTCCACAATCTGTTCCAGCAGGTCATCAATATCAGTGGCGGGATACCGATCCACCCATGACTGTATGTAACCCTCGTGAGTTGCATCGTATGTCTTTAAAGCTACTTTATTGCCAGTCACTTCTGTATTGGCTTGCACAAGAATGATTCGCGGCTTTTTATGTGCCAAGCAAATGTCACGCCATTTAGCCCAAGGATGTTCTCCAGATTCATCTACTATTGAGTAGTGTTCGTACATTTTTGAAGCGGCATCAAAATCAGCCGTGGATTTGTAGACTTGCAGCTTTTGCAAGAAGTCGCCAAGTGCTTTTTTGCCTACGGTATGAATTTTGCTCCGGTCCATGGTAAGTAGAAGATTTTTTCCATTTTCGGTCTCCTTAATGGTAAGAAAACCTTCACCTGCTTCAAGAAGCACTTTCATTATTACAAAACGTGCACGGGAGTGCGCTTGCATCCAGAGTTTCGATTTTGGATTGTACATTTCTAATGCAACACCCATACCATTCCAGATAAGGCTCAACCAATTAATGTAAATAATGTCATCTTGCTCGGCAGCATCTTTAAACCCAAATATTTCCAAAATATCTCGTTGTAAACTTAAATAAAGACCGACCGCTTCAGCCCGGCATTCTTCGTATGATGAACCTATAGATCCAAATTTCGTGTCATACGTTTCTCCAGGCTTGTACCAACTTGTTATGGGCTCATTATTTATAAGGTTCTTCACAGTTTTTACGTCAAAATTTAGGGTACCATTTTCTTCACTGCGGAACAGCTTGCCACTGCCATGACCCAGCAATTCATGAAGTCCAACTTGAACTTCAAAAGCTTTTACTTTGTACTCTTTCATTAGCGTTTGATCCTCCTCGGAAAGGAATGGTATAGGATCCTTCCGGTTAATGTTTGCCAATACGTTACCCAACGAGACGTTTTTGAAGCCTTCGTCTTGCCGAATTTCGTCATCTATGCAAATATATGAGTTAAATAAATTTCTTTATAAAATGATTCAACTTACAATTGGGAATATTTATGCCAGCGGGAACACCACTTCCAGCAAAAGTTAATACATCAAGTGATGTGAAATCCGGCTTTAAATAGGAATCCTTTTCGTAAGACTCTGTCCATGGCAAATATTTTAACAACTTTTCTGCTCGATCAACAAGTGTTGAAAACTTCGCCGAGCTTTCCTTGTTTACCATGGCAACAAAACCTTCAAACTCGGCACGACCACCAGCAGGATCACGATAAGTCTCAATAAAACCAATGTAAGTCTCTATGACTGGTCCCTTGTCCTTAATCCACCATCTTGATCCATTTTTGTGCTCATCCAAAGAGCCCTCTTCAAAGGATCTTATGTAATGATCAATCATATTCGATTCATTTTCGTTGGCAGCGTGTTTTTTTGCTTCAGACAAGTTTGAGTTTACACGTTGCAATAACGATTGATAATCTCCGCGGGTAACCCGAAAATTGTTACCCTTAAATTCTTCAAGTGGCAGTGTTATACCTACTTTACTAGCGTCAGCAACTGATCCGAGTTTTATATCATAAATGGCTTTGCCATTTTCTGTCACTTTGAAAGTACGACACATGTATGGCTCAATTTTTTTTGATGTCAGCCATGCAGTTACGATATCCGAGTCTTCCTTAGTGCAATTATCCGACCAATACGTGGTAATACCGTTAGGAGCAAACCCTAAAATTTCATTACGTGATTCCAAAGCGTAAATTAGTTTCTTAACTTTTTCATAAACTTTAATGACTTGAGTGTCGGAAGTGTACGCTGCCGAAGCCTTAACAATTGCTTCAAACTTATCCTCGTTTAAATTAGGCACTATTTTGCTATCACCCATGCCTTTGTAATTTCCAGCGTTAGAAAATACGCCACAGGCGTACACCAGAAATGCCTAAAAGTACAAAAACTTCGATTTTAATAAACGATTAAATTTCATATTTTCATATTATTTACTTACGGTAAAGTCATCCGCAGTTGCGCCAGCACTTAATGCTTTTGACTTTAATTTATCAATGTTTTCCGCTACAAAAATGCGGTGCAACAGCGAGAAAATGAGGGGTGCTTCTGGACTTGATTGTATAAGGGCAATAAGGCCACCATCCCATGATGCCTTGCTAAAATAGTGAGCGTAAAGTTTTTCCTTTTCAGTTAGATTTTCAAATGCGTTTTTACAATCCAAATCGGCAATGGGCTGGCTGTTTGGTAAAACAAAATGGGAAGTCTTGCTGGCCATTGTTTTACTTGGCTGAGATAAAGCTTTAGAGGTGCTGCAACATAAAATAAAATCAGAATTACGTAAGTTGAGAGTTTACTATATGAATACCTGTATTCACCGCCCGAAGACATAGTTGTTCTTAGATGTTTTGAATTTAGAAGACGTAACACTGAATTTTTAACTAGATGGCCAGGAGTGCACCTAACAAAATTTGAACTCAATTGCCCGAACTGACGAAAACTTAAAATTTTGTTGACTGTACTCATCATAAATTTGAATCGAATTTACAATACTTTAAATTTAGAATTGCACTGTCAAATATTTTGTAGATTGACTGTAAGTAGTAAAATGCTTTTATATCAACAGTTTAAAACATATACAATCGTATATGTAAAACGTGAGTTGCGCTTCAACTCGATACTAAGAAGTAAACACATGCATACTTACGTATGTATGTTTATACATATGGAGCGTACACGCATACATTGTTGCTTTTCCAAGAGCTTTCCGGCTTTTTACTTTACAAGCATATAATAATAAATACACATAATAAGTATTCGGCTTAACATGAAACTCCTTATTACTAAAATATTAGTGTAAACCAAAAACTTACCTTTATTACGATAAAGTGCATAAAAAATAAAATGCCGAAAAAATGCAAGTTGTTACTAGAGATGGTTAAACTATCTCAGTATCTTAGTGCTGAACAATTTTAAGTGATCGACTATCGAATGAGTATTTTTATAACAGATTTATTTCTTTATGTATATTCAGTTACTATTTTGTTTAACTCGTACTGAGTTTTAAAAATGTATGTCTTAAATAGTATTTTACAATTGCCTGACACCTTTAAAAATATGAAGGCTTCCCACTTATAAGGTACATTTTTGATTAACAAAGGCGTGGCAGAAGGACATTTGGTACAATAAATTCCCAGTTATCGAACTTGCAAACAATCGGTAAGTGCTTATCAACCTACACCCACAGTTTTCAAATCATATGTTTTCTTATCACCTTCAGGCTGACCTCAGTGCACAAGCAAAGTAAAATGGAGGTGACTGGCTGGATAAAAACTTATGATTGGGGCAAATTGGGAATTAACTCGGCTGTTGCTCAACTGGCGATGGCCAATGATCCTGATTTTGTCCTAGATGAAGAGGAACCCTATGCTGAAATGTGGATGGGCACTCATTTCTGTGGGGTTTCTATCGTTAAAGAAACAGGAGAGACTCTAGATCGTGCTATTAAGCAACAGCTACCGTATCTATTCAAGGTTTTAAGTATAAAGAAAGCCCTGAGCATACAAGTACATCCAAACAAATGTGAAGCAGAGCGCCTACACAAAGAACGGCCACTTATATACAAAGATGATAACCATAAGCCAGAACTAAGCATAGCCCTAACGCCATTCCTTGCGTTGGTAGGATTCCAACCAATCGATGATATAATTGATTATATTCATGAATTTCAACCCTTAACGGAACTTATTGGAAGGGAGGCTGTAAAACAATTACATGAGCTACGGAACACGGAAGAGTTAAAGATGTGCTATGAGATTGTAATGAGATCTAATGAGAAAGATATTGAAAAGTGCATCAGGGATATATCCAAAAACTATACAAAAGGCAAGAAAGTATTTTCTTCTTTTTAAATTTATCTCATTCTTTAATTGTTTGTTTTAGAGTTGAAGCGTAACAAACTATTAGATACTTTTAACACCATCAAGGCCGATTTTCCCGGCGATGTGGGTTTATTATCTCTCTTCTTTTTGAATCTTGTACGTCTACAGCCTGGCCAGGCTATCTATTTGGGCGCTAATGAAATTCATGCATATTTAGATGGTGATTGCGTGGAGTGCATGGCCTGTTCCGACAATGTTATTCGTGCTGGACTTACACCCAAGTTCAAGGATGTGGACCAGCTTATAAGCTCTGTTATATTTAATGGTTCTTCGGCAGGATCCAAAATATTTATGCCGTATCGCATCGATGACAAAGCACAAGTGTTCGTGCCGCCAGTTAATGACTTTGCTGTAATTCATGTGGCGATAAAGCACTCAGAATGTACATATAAACTGCAAATCCAGGCTTTTGGTTCCATATTGCTGACTCTGTCTGGAGAGCGCACTTTAAAGCTTAACACAAAGGAAGGTCCCAAAGAGATAACTATATCGCGTGGCAGTATAGTTTACATTCCAGTTGAAGCAGCCCCGGAAATAGAGTTTTCGCAAGCCGAAGATTGCGGGGAAGATTTCACTGCGTACATTGCTACATATAATTATTTTAGAAAAGCTTGAAAGAAAACACAAAATTGATTGTGCAATAAAAACTTGTTTTGTTTATAATGGCGAATAAAATTCAATTTTAATATTTGCAATATTTGATAACAGCTAAAGTAGAAACTAAATTGGCCATAATAACCATTGCAAGCAGCTAATACGTAAGTTTAAAAATCTAATAAATACAGATAACATAATATACAATAAACATAAATGTACATTTAACATATTTGTGTACAAACTATTTGGATTATTACGAGGGGTCAATACAATTTTCGATAAGTAAGGTAACTGGGCATATATTTTTGTTTAATTTAATTTATATATTTTAATTTTCTGAGTGAGTACATATATTTTGTATTTATATTTAAAGATGTTTGTAATTTGTATAGTTATAACAAACGCGAATGCAAATAAATTAGCTAAGAATATGATACGACCCTTAAATATGTAATTGTTTTCATTAATCTGGCCATTTATTTGCCTGCTTTTTCTAATAAATGCCTCACCTCGGGCTGCACGAGTGTAAATATTAAATATTAATGACTACATACAATATGAAGTTGCTTAGTTTGATTTTTATAAGGTCGTAAAATGCCTCAAAAAGTTTGTACCAAAAACACAAGTACATTATACGCAATTTCTCATTATCAAATCTTTTGTATTCTTCATTTGTTTCTGTGTAAACGTGGTTGGATAGATAGTTAGTAAGACAGTAGACTTGCGTATACCTGTGGGTATACGTATAGTTTTGATGGGTTCTTTTCGTTGGTTGTTGTCTTTTGTATATTATTTAGTAGCTGTGCTTTTAAAATGATATTTCTTTTGTATGGCATATTTTAGTAGCTACCGGTATTTAGTTTGTGCCCGTTACTTTGATAACCTGTACACAGGTATTTTCATTTGTTGTTGGTAAAAGTTCATATAAGATAATTAGAGATTTGTTGCTCAGACTGAGTCAAGAGGGAGGAATTGCAGGTTAAGTGTTTCGTTATCGATTTGAGTTTTGTTATTTGTGGTTAAAGAGTGGAGATTGTGATTAACTTTATCTATATAATTTGAGTATAAATAGTTATGCTGCTTAACTCTTGAGCAGATTATTTGCGCGCTTGTTGACTCCATCCATACGAATGTTATTAGCGTCACCTTTGGCATTAATACGATCGATTTGCTTATTTTGATTCTCTAACTCCGATCCCATGTCTAAAGCCATGTTACGTAAATTTCCAAGCATTGTGTTTACCTGACCAAGATTTTCATCCATCTCATCCTCGCGTGCGTCATTGGTTATGCGTGCTACATAACCAGATTGTGGAGGAGCTCCCATTCCACCGCGTTCTCTTTCATCAACGACACGTGTTGGCTGACTTGCCACTATTTTACCATCGTCATTAGCTTTCCAGGCGCTATCACCGTCATCTTTGATATTTACCTTTTTCCATGGGAGAACGCAAATGCCGCAACATTTTTCCATACCACTGAGATTCTTTTCAGCTTCACGCATGTCGGCATTAATTCGATCCATGCCTTCTTCAATTCGATCAAGCTGCTCACCCTGATCGTCCAAATGCACGAGTGTTCGTATGCCTGCCTCTTTGGATTCATCCATTAAACTTAGCATGCGACGGGTACTCTCAAGTGACTCATCGGCAACTTGTGCAGACTTGAGTTGCAGTTCCTGCAACTCTGTGCGAGGTTCATTTTCCACAGCAGCCATTGTGTAACTTTTAATTTACTGAGATTTTGTTGAACTGATGACTTAGCAAGTGGCTGCGAGCTTTTTTAAAACGCTCGAAAAATTCACACTAATGACTCACTTTTTGATGACAACACCGGACAATGTTGCTAAGTATAGCCACAATTCAAAGCTCGTTATTTTGCTCAAAACAGGAACTTTATTATATAAATTTAGTGTTAAAAAAATGATATAAATTTGTACAATATTTGGCAAGTCTTTTTACGAGTAAAACACCAATTGTGTATATACAAGAAATATCGAAATTTTATATACACACAAGACCGATAGCTTTCGATAAATTAGGACTGTTCTATACGTTTTCTTTTTAGATCAAAATAATTTTTTAATTTTAAATAAATTTTAGCAACTACTAAATGTTTTTTTAAATTTCATTAAAAAAAACTGATCTTAGTTAGCATAAGTATATTTGAAAAAATAATTAAAAACATTTTTTATTATTTAGTTCATTTTAGCATTCACAACGAGCCACAGCGTTTAGTGTTAGAAAACACTTTTCAAATAATACCGCTTAGTTTGTAGTACAGCCTAAGATAGGCGTCAGTCATTTTGAAGTCCGGTTTAATATAAATAGTCCCAAACAACGCCAAGAATTAAAATCTTTTTATTTTAACAAAATATCTAATCAAAACGTAAGAACGTATTCAATATGGATAACTCACGTCGTTCGGTTGCACCAAGTGAGGAAAGCCTTTCACTGTATTTATCTTTTGATGACACGCTGAGTAGCACCAAATGGCAATCTGTTTTAACAACTCAAAAAAGCGAAAACCTTGAAGCTGAGAGCATGATAATAAATGAAAAACTTGATGAAACCCTGGAGGGAAATCAAAACAATGACAAAGTTAACGAAGTACCAGCAGAAAATATTGAAAATGAGAAAAAAACAGTACTTCAGACATTTATTAAAAATGAAAACATAAAGGACCAACAATCGCCTTTACGTCCTTTTGACAATATTTTGTTAAGCAAGCACAACGCTCTATGCTCGACGCCAACTAAAACTAATTCTACAATGAACCCTTCTAACTTAAGCATTGATAATAAAGAGAATACACAACCGGACATAGAAAACTCTACATTGTCTTCAACTACGGACACTCTTGCATTAACTGTAAAGAACAACACTTTGTTCAATGATGAAGTTTCAGTTAAGGAGGTTAATAAAAGTGTAATATATCCATTAAGTGCTGACGTTGTGTTAGAGAATATAACTGAAGGTGAGTTTTTATTGTTATTTATTATGGTTGCAAGTAAATAAAATTTTATTTAGTATCAAACGAGGAGGTGAATACTACGGTGCTGTCACCATTTGCGACCACGAAATCATTAGATGTTCAGCTTCAGGAAACTAAAACCACTGTTAATGACATGGTTAACGAAGTATCAGACTTAATTAACAAAGCACTGAAACTAACAGAAGGATCTAACAATATCAAAAAATCACCTAAGGAAACAAGTAATCTTCCTAAAGTATTACCACGTACACGTCGCTCATTGCTCCCAACCGTTAACGGACCATTAGTAAAGCAAAGAATGTCGATTGTTGTCAAAACAACATTAAATAGTCCAGCTCGTAAGATACCTACTTACAAGACTACTGTACGACGCAGTTATTTGCCAACTGCTGCTAGACCTAGCCTCCTAGGTAGTAAAAGCAGCAATCCACCAAGCAGCAGCAGCTCTGCGTCTGCAAAAATTTCAACAGTATCATCTGTGAAAAATAAATCAAAAGAGGTAGCTAGCTCCCTGAAGCAGAACTGCATTATTTGTAGCGCTGTCTTTTGTACAAAAAGTGCACTTGATTTGCACATGCGCACACACCTCGACAATGGACCGCCATCTAAGAAAGTTAAAATATCTAACAAGTGTAAATATTGCGATAAAAATTTCGCGCTGGAACGCGCATTACATATACACTTGATGCAAAATTGTGACAAAATACCACCTGGTGAGAAGCGCAAGCTAAAATATACAGAACTTAATCACGTACAGAAAGCCCAGCTACCAAAACCGAACGCCGTCGTTAGTTCCTCAGGGTTTACTTTTAATCCCCAAAAAAATATTGACGGTGCAGATGGTTTCAATTTTAAAACTCGTCATAGCACGGCTGCAGAAGCATTTAATTATAAATCACGTGAAAGCATGGTTTCTAAGAAGAAACTAGAACTTCCATCAGCGATGAAACCCGATCTATCCATTGGTGAGTTAAACCAAAGTCTTAACACAGTAAGCCTTTTTAATTTAAATAATTTTTCAGTTAACAAAGATGCAGAGGCAAAAAACCCACAAATGGCACCTCCATCAGCTAGTAAGGTGCCTAAAAAGATGCCGCATTCTGGTGTTTTTCGTACCCCCACTAAATCACTTCCCTGTCATACTTGTGGAAAATCATTTAAGAGCATAATTCAATACACTGACCATTGTCTTACAATGCATTCGAAGCAACAGAACCGGGAGACGGATAATGCCCCGAGTGTTGATTAGGTTTAAGTTTTCATTAAATAGTTATATTTATATTTTTGTACAGTTTAAATAAAAGGTATTAAACTGCATAATTATTTACTTCGTTTTTTTTTCTGGAGGTGGCTTCATGTCAATGCTCTCTGTGGCTATATCTAATGGTCCAATGGCATTTCCATCCGCTGGAGGAATACCGCTATCCTGACCTGAAATTGGTAGTTGGCCGGGTGGGAGTTGTTGCAAATTCTGAAGCATGGGAGGAATTGGTGGTGGAAATTTCCGTAATAGTTCTGCAAGTAGCATATCAACTCGTTGCTTCTGAAACAAAGTCCCACTGCTATCATCTTTTCCACTATTCAGATCTTTTTTATCTGACTTAGCCTTATCAGATACTTCAATAAACAAAAACGAATGTATAAGTATGAATGTAATAAAAAATATCTCAGATTACTCACAAACTTTGTTCGATGTAAAATCCCACGTATATCCTTTATTGGGGTGATACCTCGCATAACCGCTAGCTTCCTCAAATGCAGACTGGAGGTTGACTACTGTGTTAAGCTACAAGTAAATATTTTTAGTAAATATCCGATTTTAAATTGTATTATCATTACAATGCGCGCATTTATCACATTGGCCAGATCTGGAGCTTTGTACACAGTGCCTCCAATTATATAGTAATCGGCAATTGGTGTTGCTTCTGTGGAGCTGTGACGATGCTGTTTACGAATAACATACAAAATCGGTTCAGCAACATGAAGTAGTATATATTCCAGCCCAAGCATGTTGCTGCAAGAAAACTTATGTTTTAATATCTGATATATGTACGTATATTTGATATATTTTTCTTATATTTAAGAAATAATGGTTCTTACTGCAAGTGTTCCACTCCCAGCCGTTGCATACGAATTGTTTCGTTGTTGCACATGTGGTCGTAGAACGGATTGCTTTTCCGACAAAAGTAATCCATAACAGTCTGTGGGCTTAGAGTGGCCATCATTTGAGTATCGTGCCATGATAGCCTTAAATGATTCTCCGGTGGTTGTACCATTTGCCGATTTGCCATGGCTTTAGCTTCTAAATGCACTTATATATGAGATGGTGTGCGAAAAGTCGCATGCGTCCGGCGACAGAAAGTAATTGGTGATCAATCAGTGGGTCAGTGTCAATGCCACCGCTTGCATTCACGCGCGTCTTTCCCTTTCTTAATTTGTTTACAATGTATTTATAGACTGCACGCTGCCAATTTTACGATGCAGTTTAGCGTTGCACTATTTCGATATTTCTTTACTTGATTTATTTGTTGTGTAATAAATAATTCAGTGTCGTGTACAGGAAAATTCAACTGCCGCTCCTTAAAATCAAACATTGAGTTATTATTAAAGTAAGTACACCTTAAGTACACCGTTGATATTATTATGTGTTATTTGGTTGCATTCAAAATATGTACCTGCAGCCAGTACAAGAAGTCAACAATATTTGTTATTTTTATTTTGTTTATAAATTTCGATATATTTTTCTAGTCTCGATAAATAAATTTCGGTATCAGGTTGGCAGAGCAATATATTTTTCAACGAGGTGGCAACGTGTTTAAAACGCTCCACACAAAATATTAAACAAAATGTTTAAAAATAAAACAGACCTAACGGCTGTGTTTTAAATTAAACTTACACTTAAAACAAAGTATTAGTAGACTGTTAGGGCCACATATCAAATGAAATTTATCTAAGTGTATGTTAAAGCAAGTGTACTATTGTTGTCATTGCTGACGCTGCCGTCACAAATACAAACACAAAAATATTATCATCAACATCAGTTGTATATTAAAAATTTTGTTCGGCCAGCGGAACTTGGCCCATTTCTTGGATCGTCAGTATTGGGAACTATATTAGTTCGTTTTGTACAGCTCGTCGTGGCGCTCGTGGGGAAACACAACTGCAAAAAGAGCAACGACTGCTCAAAATGGTAAACAAACAGGAAAATCAATAATTACTTATTAGCATTTTTTAACCACAACTTTGTTAAAATGTGTTCGTTTACGGTCTAAACAAGCACATAATGGTCCAAACTTATTACTACATCTGTATATAAAATGCACAATAACATTCATAAATCTTGTATTAACCACAATGTAATATTTCTCAGTTATCCTATGTAATATACATACTTATATGATTTTATGTGTGATCAGTCAAGGTCGTACGAGTGTCGTTAGCATCAAGTTAAATTATTGTATTTTTTATGTTTTACCTTGATTTTCACGAACAAAATTTGGCGAATACTTGTGTATTCACTGTGTGCGTTCGGTAACATAACGATCCCATATATTCATGGATTTATTTGTTCATGTGTGTATTGGTGAATTATCTGCGACTAGACGGTCCAATAGCTGCGGACTCAAAATGTACACATATATAATACTCTATATGTTTACAAAAAATGTGTGTATGATTTGTTTATATGTACAAATATTTGCTTTACCCAAGGCAGCCAGTCTGACATATTCCATGACAAATGCTTTGCCTTTAACATTGGAAATTTACTGCTCGAAACAAAATATTTGCTTATTGTTATATAAAATATTTTTATATCCAGTTTCTCTACAATTTTATATAAAAGTCTCAATCTCTTTCAGTTTAATTTATTCCAATTTAATTTACTTGAAATTGTTCAGCTCTCAAATATTTTAAAGCTTTTGAGCCCAATACGCATTCTCCTGTTTTGGGTGTTTGTCCTGTGTGTTTATATTTATGCCTATTGTGTTTTTAATATTTCAACATATTCCTGTGTAAATAGCCAAAAATGTTTTCACAAATAGAAATGCAGTTCCATTACAAATAGAAACGAATAGAATCTATTTTGTTTTCTTTTAGATTCTGAGATACTAACTTTAGTAGCCTGATGCTGGCACAACGACAATTCTTCCAGTTAGTTTGTCAGTTTCAGCAATATGCGCTATATTAAGCCGGAGCCATACTACGAGGTAGCTGAATTACACTAATACATATAAAAACTACATTTTTTTGTACAGATAAAACAGGAATACGCGTTGTTTTGAATTTAACTAATATAAGTTGTATATTTTTCAGGGACTTCCACCGTTTAATGTTAGTGGCAGTCCGTTCAACGTTGTACCTATACACAACTTTCCGGAGCTAATGAAGGATACTTGCGCGCTCATTAACTCAGAATGGCCGCGCTCTGAAACTGCCCGTATGCGCTCCTTACAAGCCTCCTGTGACACTTTGCCATGTAGTCTTGTCCTTACAACAGAAGGTATGTGCCGTGTGATAGCACATCTTAAACTCAGCCCTATTACTTCGAAAAAGAAAGCGTGTTTCGTTGAGTCCGTTGTTGTGGATAAGAGCTGTCGCGGGCAAGGTTTTGGAAAGCTCATCATGAAGTTTGCTGAGGACTACTGTCGTGTGGTGCTTGATTTAAATTCAATATATTTATCAACCATTGATCAAGATGGCTTTTATGAACGTATAGGCTACGAATACTGCGCACCGATTTCCATGTACGGACCGCGACACTGTGAGCTGCCTAGTTTACAAAATCTTAATAAAAAATACATGAAGAAGGTTCTATAGGAGTCAGCACCAGTAGTAGTAGTGTTGGCTTGAATAAGCTATAAACGCTTGCAGCTTGATTGAAACCTAGTCAAATTAGGCAAACGCTCATGAGGTTAAAATGTTTATTCATAATTATATTTTTTGCTGCCCAGAGGCTTAGCCACAATTTACTTATCTTTTGAGCGTTTGCTTTCGATTCCATTATGATTACACAAAGAAACATTCATATTACGATCGTGTTGATTTTTAAATATTACTTTCCACATGTATTTTTTGTTATATCCTCCATCAAAGGAACAAACCAAATCACGCAAGTGTTAAAAGATAAATTGCTCATAATATATTTATAATTTATTTATGATTTTTAATTATTTATAAATTTATAAATTGATAAATTATTGTGTTTATGCATGGATGCTAACTAGACAATATCTACCTACATATGATAGCTCAATTATCTTCCAAATAAGGCGTAGTTTAGATATACATATCGAAGAAATTTAAAAATAGCATAAGGCAGCAATGAAATGGCAATAAATTATATTAACGTTTAGATATTTTAATCTCTTTGGTGTTATCATTTTAAAGAAATGCGGAACGAAAATATCTCGGTAAAATATCTATGACAAGTTCAAGTTCATGGTGCTGCGACAAGCCAAAAACTAATGCATGTCCGCCCGGCGATGTTATTTTTATTACAGCTGCATCTGCCTCTGCCACAAGCGGTTAATGGGCTGCCCATTGATCGTCGTAAAAACATATACACAGACTTGGTTTTTTTTTTTTTTTTTTTATAAAAATAAACATGAGAAACTTTCTGAAAATGAGAGCAAAATGAGAGACATTTGTTTTCTAAGTACGAAATGTGCGTATCACAAATTTCCCGGAGGCAATTTAACACTGTTAATTTTTCTATAAATGAAAATTATAGTGCCATTTAAGTCGATTAACAATATACTTTACACTAAATTTGCGTGCCACCGTCAACCGAGTACCCACTTGCTGTGAACCTTTATTTTATGTGCATTTCCTTTATCGAATATACTCTGTACTATAACAGTCTTTGCATCTATTTGTGCTCTTCTTTCTCAATGATCTTTTGGCTGAGTGCCCATAAACGGAAGACGCTGATCTTTAACTTTTCATAGTTCGCGATAGTTTCTGTAAAATTTATACAGGTGCACATTTTTAAAATGCCTGCATATCGTTTCAGGCGACAGCTGCTAATAGATTAGAATTTCAGCTGTTTGGCCGTATGTTCCCTAGTTTTCAATTTAAAATGCACGTATTTTCAATTAAATACATATATCTTTTATTTTTTGTACAAAATGGAACGTTCACGCTGCGTATAATTTTTATACGCGTGTGTGCACATAAATTTAAATGTGAAGCTATACTGTAAAAGGATTGAACATTTACTTTTTGGAAAAGTCAAATCAAATTTAACGCCAATTTATATGCAAAGCAGCACTAACTAATGTTAACGAATCATTTACGTTGATCTACCGCCTAGAACGCTTTTAGCAATGCCACAAACTTTGCCATAGTGCTCTGGTTGATCCAAGCAATCGACAATGAATTTTCCCAAGTCCTCCTTGGATACCAGGCGTCCAGGCGCATTATCATGCTCTACGGTGTAGCCGCTAGCAGGTTCATCAGCAATATGGGGTGGTAGAATAGCAATGAACTCTAATTCAGATGCTTTTGTCAAGTCCAACATGCGTTTGTGTTCTTCGTTAAGTTGGTGAAACACGGCAGGAACTTCATTAATGGGACGCAATAGAAAGGAGGACATGACAATGGAAAACTTCGTTACTTTGGCTTCCTTCATAGCTTTTATAATGTTCTCAGTGCCACGTGAAAGTTCAGTGGTAGCTTCCAGCTTGTTACGTGTGCCCAGTATAACACAAACGCCATCGACACCACCGTCACCTTCAATTAAACGCTTCACATCGTCATACACTGTGGCGTCTCCTTGAATCAATTCAACTTTGCCTTTGAAACGTTCTGGAACGGTTGGCTCAGTACGATAAAGTAAACGTACCTTAAGACCTATAGGTAATATACTAAATATAATTTTTAACGTTAATTTGATTTAACCGTTACCTTTTTCTAACGCATAGTCGACTACACATTGACCGGTCATGCCGGTACCTCCAACAACAGCGATCCGTTGCATAATGTAATTTTGAACTTTGCACCGTAGCTTCACTTATTTAAGTTATATGAAGTGCACTGCACGACAAGCAATTTGCAATTGAATGCAAAAAATTAACTGGCACTTTAGCGGCTTGAGCTTTATCGTAGCCAATTACAAATCAAATATAAGTGATTTGTATGGCCGCCTACTCTGCTCTCTTCAGTTCAACAGCTGATTGCGAACTTCACGCACAAACACACAAACCAGAAAGTAGTGTTTATAAGCGTCGATAGGTTCAATTATTTTTATAATTTTTTTATAAGAAAATAGACAAAGATCATCAACATTTTCTAGCAGTATATATATTTTCAAGGTAACTGTTATTATAAATATTATAAAAATCTTAAAATAAAGCTTATCACTTGTTGCAAAGGTAGTCATTTAAATTTCCTACTTCGGTAAGTTTAGGATTTTCCAGTGATGCCATATGTTTTACAGTGAAATAGTTCATTTATTTCCTAATAAGTGGCATCCTTCTCCAACGAAAAGAACTTAATTTAAAAATATAACGCAGGTATATTACGCCTGTGATTCATCAGCGTTGGCATCAGAGTATGGGTTATCTTGAGGATTTTTTACTCGTCGCATTGTTATACCCAATTTAAGTTCGCTTAAGAAATCTGTGACGGGTGGTTTTTTCTCATTTCGGGGTTTTATGCCACTTATTGTCGCTGATTTCTGGTCGATTTTCTGCAGAAGCCGGAAGATTAAAGCGAATGGATATTTATTTATTCAATAATAATCTTACCTTTAATGTAACGCCCTTGCGTATACTTTCCAGAAAAGCATCACGATCATCAACAGGTGCCGCAGCCGATTTCGGTTGATTGGATTTCGTTATTTGTTGGGGTATCGCAGCGTTCCCCGCTGGTGGCGGTGGTGGTGGTATTGGTGCACTGCCTGCAAATGGTGGTGGAGGTGGAGGCGGTGGTACTCCAGCCACAACAGATAAAGTTGGAAGTGGTGGTGGCTTTGGCACTCCAACTCCAAGTGCCTTAGATGCAGAAGGAGCAGGTGGTTGTGGCGCTCCAACTTCAAGTGCCTTGGATAAAGGAGGAGGATGTGGTGGCTGTGGCACTCTAATTCCAACAGTATTAACGGCAGGAGGTGGAGGTGGTGGCGGAGTGGCTACAACGGGTGTTTTTTTGACCACTTGAGACACCTGTGATGGTGGTTTTTGGAATGGCACGACTTTGGCTTGAGGTTGTGGTGTTGGTGTAGGCGATGGTTTTTTGGGGGCGGATTGCACTGTAACAGTCCCATTATTATTGAGGTCCGCTATTGGTTTAGGTGGTGTCGGTGGTGGCACGCGCATAACAAATTTCTTATGCTGGGATTGTGGCGCAATTTTGGCAAATGTTTCATTTGAAATCTTTGGTCGTGCTGGAGGCACTTCTATTGCCGCTGGATACGCATGTGTGTTGGTTGCCATAACCACAGACGGAGGAAGTGGCACCTTAACTTGGATTGGCACTGACGTCGCTATCTGTTGTGTTGGAACAGAGGTCTCATGCTGCCTATTTGACTGTTTCGACGATGGCATATCCATATCAGAGATATCCACAAAGCGTGATGTAACCGTCGCATAATTGGAAAGAGGTTTACTCGTGGAAAGTTTATTTTTTTGCAGAGGCGGTGGAGACGGCGGTGGTGTAATTTGATTATTGGTCGATATGGTGGCATAAAGAAGTGTTTGGGGCTTCTCAGTTGGTTTCTGCACAACTTTTTTATTGGGCTGCCAAGGAAATGTTATTAATAAATAATTGCTCTGACTAACGTAGGATATTCATACCATCCATGTGAAATTAGAATGGACAATCTTCTTAATGAGTTCCTGTCGATTTATTCCTGAAATGTCATCTTCAGATATCCCATGCTCCATCATATACTTCTTGAGTACATTATCACTGTTTCCAGCACTTAAATCGAAAGCGTTACGCGTACGATCACGCGTAATGTCTCCGGATACATGTTGGAAATTCATCGGGCCACTTATCTCGTATTTTGATCCTTTGTTGCTGACAAGCACACTTGATGAAAAGCTTGGTCCTGGTATGGCACTGTGCGGACCTCCCATGCTGCCCAAGCTGTTGGACGATGAGGAATGACTCATGTTGATGCTGACACCGTCTCCTCCGTAGCGGCGTTCACTGCCGGGTGAGGCTTTTACTGTTGGAGGTGGAAGAACTGCAGGCGGTGGGTGTGCAAAGACGTCGCTGCTCACCTGCATGGAGGGTGGCTACAAAAGAGAAAATCAGAAGCAATTGCTTGTTAAGATACGGCTAAAATGATGACTAATGGTATATAAGCCCATTGCACGATATGATATGTTATTCTTAGCAATTACCACCCAGTAACCAGGCCCCTTATTGCTTCGAATTATGTCGTACACATAAGCACGTCGCTGTATTGCTGGCATCAGATCAAGGTTGTCGGGCAAGTGAGCCTTACGCAAATACAACTGTAACATTTCATCGGTACCGCGACCTCGCACATCAAAGGTTCTTCGAAAATCGATGGCCTTGCCCTCCAGTTGTCTAAACTCCACGGGCTCAGAAATGTACGCGTAAGTCACCCCTTCCATATCCATGATTCGCCACTCTGAAAATACCCTGAAAAGCGATACGTGGGATCCGCTATTAGAGAGCTACTGGCTGAGAGCCAAAAAAGGGCTATGCATGACAGCCGTATGTAGTTGAATCCACACTAGCGCATTATCTTGTAGCAATTTACCGATAAGAAGTGTTGGCGCAACTTATATTTTTATCAATTTTCGGATTTCTATTGTTTGACTGCCGGTGAATCACAATACAAATGACAAATGGCACGCATAGCCCACATCCACCAATGAGCGCATCCGCAAATCGCAACAGAACTTAAATTACCTCCAAGGGAAAGATCAAAACCTATTGGCCAAATCGAAGTATAAGTTGCTTCCAAACAGTTTTCAGGAGTAATAATCAATATATACAGTGGATATTTAACAGCCGTCCGATTCGAACTAAAAAGTCGCACTGATTATCAACCCACTATGTGATCGTGTTTACTTATTTCGCGAGTTTTGTTATCTAAAAACGCAGACACAGATAACAAATTCCCAACAAGCTCCTTCCCTGGACAATCTTTACTTTTGACGCGTTAAGCCAAAAAAAAAAAAAATAATAATAATAAAGTAAACAATTGACAAACTTCACTCTAAGTTACTGTTTAAACTTTATAGAAAAAAACGTTTGCCTTAAAACAAGTATTTTTGGCTAAGTAATTTAAAGATTTAAAAAAGAAATAAAGTTTCTGCATCTTTTCGATATGTACATTAAATATAAAATTATTAAATACGTAAAGACTTACTTTTAGGAATTGAGATACGACTAAGCTGCAGCCTAATCCTTCCACGCACAAAGCTCGACTGAGAATGCATACCTCTTGTATTTATCAGCTAAATTTATGTAGTATTTATCATAAAACAAAACTATTTTTATAAATGCCACAAATAATACAAATTTATAATTAAAAGTATTACTTCATATGATATGGGAACGTTGAATACCCAGTAAAGTTCATGAATCTAGGGTTCTAACGCCAACCATGGGACTGGCATGAGCAGGCGAACATGACTAACATAATAATAATATAACATATATAAAAATATACAAATATATGTATATAAAATATATAAATATATATAAAAATATATAAATATGTACAGAAATATACAAATATGTATAAAGTTATATAAATATATATAAAAACACTTTTATTTTAATTAAATATGTTTTTTTCACAAGTAAATAAATACAAATAAACATTGATTAAAAAAAATCGAATATTTCAATATATCTAAATGTAAAATAAGTTAATATTTTAACATAAATAAAAAAAATTCAAATTTCAGACAAATTTAAATATTCTCCTTCTTTAATAATGAATAATATTTGGAGCCCGCAGTTATACGGTCAGTGAAATTAAAAAAAGATTCACTTTTTACCATTTAGCTGCAACCTTTAACTTTCTCATAGGACACTTGTTGATTTCCTTTTTAAAATGCATCTCTAATTTAAAATAAACTTTATTATATTATTATTTGCTATTTGAGAGACTATTTTGTTGCAGTTGTCAGATTTTATACATTATTAATTTTATTTCAGAAGTGTCAGGGTAGCCTTTGCCTTTTGAAAAAAAATATTGTCTAATTTTACATTGAACGTCACTTCATTTACAGTCAAGCTGTGAAGGAGAACACATCAAAATTTAAGCAGAAAAAAACTAGAAAAAATAAATTTGATTTACACTTTTTTCTTCCTTGACCAACAATGGATGAGGACCCAAGTACTAATGCTTGTTTTATTACTACATTTGACTTTAATAAAAGCTGTATGGAAGGGAATCGAATAAATGGCAAAGAAAATAACGAACTCGGTGTGGGGTATATTATGAAGAGACCAGCGGCTCATAATCTAAATGGAAAAGTTGTTAAGCGTAGAATGTCAGATCCAATTGCACAAATCCTTAAGGAAACTGATAACAAAGATGACTTTAATCCAGAAGAAGAGCAAGAGAAATTACGTGCCTTTCTTTCGGGAATAAGAAAAGAAGATCAACCAATGGATGACGCAGATGTAGCAGGTAAATGTACAAGGATATTAGCTTTTATGTAAAGATATTTTTTTTTAAGCTGAAATACCACGTCCTGCAACAGCTGTATCCAATGTCAAGGCTGTCAAATTACCAAATAGCACCAAAACCTTCGGCAAAATGCTTCAACCTAATAACGATGGTAATGATGCTAGCCAGAAACCCAGTGAATCTAGTCAAATCACATCTTCGGCTCAGTCTCAAAACAAGAAGCCGACCCAGCCTCCAAAGAAATCCTGTAGCGAACGCATAATAGTTGAAAACCAACTTCGCATCCGTCGATATATGAAGGATGAGTTAAAGTATGATCTGGAAACGGGATTTGAAAATTCCAAGGTTAAAAAGTCTTCGAACAAAGATTCAAACGAGTGCAACGTATGCAATCGGAAATTCGTGCATTACTCTGCTCTTGTCCGTCACATGGAAAAACACGCTTTAGATCTTATACCCATGCAAAATAGCATCAATCAACAGAGCGTATGTTCAGCTAGTGCGACACTCTTAGTTGTCCTCAAATGCAATAACTGTGGTCGTGTGTTCTATGACTTGAAACGTGCTCTTGAACATATTACAGTACATAACAAAGCACGTAAAGATTTCTGTGAAAATGTTAAGATTAACAAAGAGGAATTGCAGCAACAGCTAGAAAAGCTAATGGCCGAAGGTGAGCAGCTTTTAGCCATAACATCGCAGCTGGAGAAGATAACTGTTGGCACCGAGGAGACATACTTCACATCACTTATACTGAACAATGTATTGCAGTGCGAGTTTTGTGATTACATCTTTGCTGATGTCTCGTTTCTGTTATTTCATTCGGCCACTCATGTGCCGGAGCATCGGTTTGAATGCACTGCCTGTGAATTACAAATGACCACCGCCAAAGAGGCCAGTGTACACTACCAAACTGATTGTGTTTATATGCGAGAAGGTTTAAGACAGTTGAATGCCCCGCCAAGTCGTAACTTTGTGTGCAACGTTTGCGAGTTGAAGTTTGCCAATGTGGAGTTGCTGCAGGAACATCGGTAATTATTAAGCAACCTGTCATATTAAATGATAGTCATATATTTAATGAAACATTTTTTCGCAGATATAGCAGTTATCATTACTTTCCACGGCTTAGTAAAAATGCTAAGCAGTTGCTCCTTCCTTGTGAGTTCTGCCCTACCAACTTTGAGTATGCACATGAGGTTCAATCGCACTATGAGGAAAAACATCTAAATAAAAAGAAACGTGAAAAGGAGATTCGCAGCACTACAACTGTTGCTCGAAATGCGACCTCGGCGGTTGACCGAACAAGACAATACTTATGCGATGTTTGTGGCAAGTCCTATACACAGTCTAGTCACTTGTGGCAACATTTGCGGTTCCACCAAGGTAAGTAGCGGCTGTTGATGGCTTTTTCTTTTCGTTAGTGATCAATGAGCGATCTCAGGTGTTAAGCCCTTTGTTTGTCAAGAAAAGAATTGTGGTCGCAAGTTTACCATTCGTCCAGATCTGAATGATCACATTCGAAAATGCCATACTGGCGAGCGTCCGTACCGTTGCATGGTATGTGGGAAACGCTTTCTTACTGGTTCAGTCTTTTATCAACATCGTCTCATACATCGTGGTGAGCGGCGATACGAATGTGATGAATGCGGTAAACGATTTTACCGCGCAGATGCATTAAAAAATCATCAAAGGATTCACACCGGCGAAAAGCCATACGACTGCATATACTGTACGAAGACGTTCCGTCAGAGAGGTGATCGTGATAAGCATGTACGTGCACGACATTCTCAACTGGATGAAAATTCTCGAATTATGATGCAAATGCAAAAGTTTGAACTAGAAACGGCTGCTGTACTGAAAGCAAATCAAATGCAAGATACCGTTTGCGAAAATTATGCAGTCGGGACAGATGTTGCAGAATTGGCTCAGATGCCATTGTCGTTGCCCATGCAGTTGCCATTGCAGTTGCCATTACCTCCCATTGTACAAGAGAATCCGAATGATATTTATAATTTGGATCCCAACGATTTCTTTGATAGTTCAGAATTTACGCAAATGGACAATGTTGAGCAACAGTTAATTCCATTCGGGGATGTTACAAACTTGGAATCCTTTGGAGCTATGCAAAACGATATCGTTGATAATGAAGATATAAGAGTAGTAGTATTAGATAATACCCAGCCATTTTTCTTCTAAAATATTTCAATAATTGATTTTATTTATTTTTAATTTAAATATATATATCCGTTGACAGGCAAGGCATCTGGCAATATTTTTTTAGTGCTGAATAATTTCTGTAGAGACTTGTGACAGGTGGCAACGCTTCCATTTGACAGTTCAATTGTCAAGTAGCCATATTTTTTGTTCTTCTTTCTTTTCGATTTTTCCATCGTAGACGCCAACATGGGTTTCGCTACTTTATGGTACTCTCACCCCCGTAAATACGGCCAAGGCTCAAGATGCTGGTAAGTTTTTTGTAGCTTATTAAATTGTGTATTTATAGTTGTATAAATTGCATGTAGCATGTTGTTCGTATCGTATTTTGTTGCATAGTTGATTGCTTTGTTAAATTGAGGTTAAGCACGACGTAGAGTCGCATGGTGCTTATAGTACATGTTTTTTGTCTGCTTGTGATTCAAAAAATTAAAGCCTTATTGTATTTTGCCCCCGGTTGAGTACGGAAATATGTGCTTAATAAAATGTAACAGTTTCCTTAATAAAGGGTGGCCAAAGCAAATGTTGCAGCTGGCAATTGTCATTTGCTTATTGGATGGCTTAGCCTGCTGCAACGATAACGACGCAACATAATTATGATATTAAACGCTAGACGCTTGCAATTTTCCAAAAAAAACACAACTCACTAAAAAGACACGTTTTCAATTTTTAGCCGTGCTTGCTCTAACCGTCACGGTTTGATCCGTAAATATGGCCTGAACATCTGCCGTCAGTGCTTCAGGGAATACGCCAACGATATTGGCTTCAAGAAGGTAAATATAAAACACATTCGTTTTTGTTTCAAATATTAATTTCTCCTATTTGTATTTTAGCTGGATTAAGCATCCGCTTCTAACTAAGGCAAGCACGTAGCTAGCCTTAAAACAAACGGGCATATTAATATAAGCAAAAACCGAAAATCGGTTAGCTTATATTAATATGCCGGCAACAGCGCACCAACATTGTAATCATTGGGAGATTTAAATAACAGTTATTATGGTCAAATCCATTAAACAAACCACCTTGGAATGCAGCGTGCGCAGGATCTTGTTTTACGTAAAACAAGTTGTTTATCAGATTTCTTCATCTATTTAACTGAAAAAAATCTTCAGACATAGGTGTTAAATCTGGTCGTATCCTTAAAATATTTATTCCTCGTTTCTTAGCTGTAACCTTCTAAAAAGAAGTCTTTAAATCTCCATATGATTAAATCCATAACAAGATGAAAAAATATGTTTGTTTTCTTTCTGCATGCAGGCATCCTTATTGCATGTCCCCGAGTAAGATAAAATGCCGGAAGTTGAATCGAATGCAATGTCGCTCTCACTTGCATCGTTTCCTCATTTCTATAATACTGGGTTAGTGGCATCCAATGGGCTGCAATCAAATATCGTTTATGCTGAGAAAAAGACAGCAAAAACAAGTAAGCCACAAAAACAAAAAACCAGTTTGTTTATTGGCCATTGGCCCACTGCCGAAAGAGCGAGTTGACTGCATCGACGCTCTCATGACTGCTGCTGCTCAGCTCAGCTCAGCTCAGTTCAGTCCTCAGCTGTTGACGTTTGGGTTTGTTGTCTTTTGGCCAAAACTGAACATTTTGCACATTCACCCAGTGAGTTGGAGTCGGGTGTTTGAAGCTTTAACAACATCGCGTTTCCAGATTCCAAATACGTGAAGTATCTATTTGCGAAAATGTGCGGCTATTGCCATACTTGCGACGTTTAACATTTAACAAATAAGAGAACGAGATAATTAAATGGATATTAATTGAAACTACTATAGATACGGTGTTAATTTATAGCTCAAAGTTCGTGACCTGGTTATTATATTATATTAAACGAGAAATGGAAATACCTTTGCTTATACTATTGGTGCCACTTCTTAGCCACTTTTGCATATTGGCCACGGTTCGTGATGCAACAGCATCAGCTGCAATACGGCGACCAAAAAATGCAACTAAGACAATAGCTCAAACGGACGCTTATGTCCAAATCAGTTCCCGCGGTGGCCACAGATCGCGAGGTGTTGCACAATACAGGCTACCACTGGATGAGATACCGACTGTGCCGGATAATAGAGCGCAGTCCATGCGCAAGCGTACACAAGCTATCACGCGGCGCAGGCCCGGCAACACCACAACAACTACAACCACGACCACAACTACATCCACCACTACAACAACCACAACAACAAGTGAGTTTTAGATGCATTTACTGGACTTTAGTGCATGTCCATATGACCGCTACTAAGGCAATCGACTTATCACAGTCGCCAATGCTGGCACTGACCTAGCTTTCGGTATAAAAGATTGGCTTAACAGCCACATTCAATAACCACTTCAGAAGCTGTCTGAATGCGAAATAAAAAAAGCATGTTTTGTAATTATGCAGTCAGTGAGATGCTAACTGGAGCAGCCGCAGCAGCGGAGCTTTCAAATTCGCATTTCGGTGGCTGCAGCGAGAGCAGAGACCTTGATATTTTATTTGAGACACTGTGACTTGTGTTTGTAATTGTAAGAGACTCCGTACAGACATGTTCAAGGACCATTGTGTAACACTAGTTAACATGGTTAACTGATGAATTGATCATATCAAGGATATTGACATTTATCCATTTGTTGCTCCAAAAAACAAAAAACACATTTCATATTTAGAATAGTTAACCATGAACTTGGTTCATCTCATTCGCTAATTTTATGATATGCGAACTTTTTTATAGTGTTTTGTCATTGAGTCTGAAGATGCCGCTCATAAAGTTTATACAGACGACTGGGTCATCAGTGGAGAGGCGATTTTCTTCGTCGTATCGTCCATTGTTGGTTGTCGACTCGGATTGAAACTGTTGTAACTGTTGCTCCCACTCGTAGTTAAGCCAAATGCCTTACTTAAATACATCCAAGTCACTGGTGGTTATTCAATGGACTTCACTATTCATTATTCAAATCCCTTAAATATAGTCATGTGGCTATTGTGCTGATTCATGGATCCAAGTGATTTACTAAAAGCTTTAAAAATGCTTGTAAAAACTACCAAACACAATTAGTTGAGATGTTTTTGTTGATGTTTGGGTGACAATTGAAAAATGTTTTCAATGTAAGTTGAAAGATCAAATGTCATTAAAAAATAAAAAATAAATAAGGAAACTAAATGTCAGGTTAATTAACTACTTAAATCTCGTAGTAAAGCCTAAATGTAGTTTCAGAAAAATCCATTAATTTATACATCCTGGTTGGTTGTAATATAGATGTAACCAGGATGTGGGTTTCAATGGTATAAAATAACTGACATTTGGGGTACTATCATTCACAGTTAGGGTTTGCTTCCAGTTACCAATTTCCTAAACCCGTTTTGGTCAGTGAAAAAGCCAATACTGTGAATGGTCATATTTAATTGATTGGTAACAGGCAAGTGGCGATGTAGACATGTAGGCGTTGTGTTGCTGCTGGTCCACTTTTCGGTCCAACGCTGCAACACCAGCATATTACCCACCAGGGGGCAGCAGATAGAGATTCACTTTCAGCAACAGCAACGGCAGCGGCCGCAATTGTTTTATGTCGATTTTCTGGGTGGCGGGAACTGCGCTTTAATTGTCTCGCAATGCATGGGATTTGGAGCAGAACTCATAATGAACATTGTTGACCAATTTTCCTGTCTCACGCACAGCGGCACGACCGAGTTTGGCCAATGGGTTCAATATCTTCAATCCCAGCTTTTGGAGTTTTGGTCAGCAAAGTGTTGTCTCGGTGAACGCGCCCACAAAGCGTCCACGTCCGCCCAAGAAATTCACCTCGTCGACGGCAAACAACCTAAAGGACGATAAACAAAACTATCACAAGCAGAAGACCAGACAGAAGGCTAATAGTTCAGTTGCAAGTACGACGACATCAACGCCATCGCCACGTCCCCGTACAACAGATGGCCCGTTTCGTCTGGCCTTGCCGACGATTAATCTTTTAAACACCAGTGGCGGCAGTGGTGACAAGGAGAAGGATAAGCGAGCAGCCGCCGATCTGCGTCATCGGTTCAACTGTCCGCGCGAGAATGAAGTGCGTTTTCAGCTGTTCCCCAAAATATGCAAAACCGACGTGGACTGTGCGGTATGGCAGCGTGACGAGATCTGCTGTGATATCTTTGGAGCCAGTAGCTGCGTAACAGGAATTGCGAAGCCACTTGAGGAGACAGCGCATTCACGTACGTTCATCCCTAAGAGTAGCCATCAATAATGTTAATAACTAATCCTGTTCTATAGCTATTCTTGGGCTGATACCGCGAAAGTGTCCAACACGTCCACTTGCTGAGCTGTGGTGGGACGTGCAGGAGTGCCATACCGACATGGACTGCTGGCCGCGTGTTTGCTGTCCGGATGGTCGTCGACGATATTGTCGGACCTCGCAGCCGGAACTGGAGACGGTGCCAGCGCCTGTTAAACGATCTTTTGACTACCGTAAGAAATTGGAATTTTTGTGTCTATTATTTGATAACATTTTATTCCTTTCCATAGTAACTGAATATTTGGAGTGCACAGCACCACCACCACCCATTTTTGATCTTCATCCAAAGGCCTGCACCTCCACGCTGGACTGTTTCCCAAATGTGTGCTGCCAAGAGGCGGGCCTTCGTCACTGTCGTCCCCCAAAGAAATCTGTGCTCACACTAATGGCTAATTTTCTCAACGTAGACTTTGTTAAGCGACTGACACAAAACATTGTTATCAAGTAGACGCAATTAAGTAAACACCCACAATATCATACGACCACATCTGAACCTATATTTATATAATATATATAAACATATACATACACATATGCATACATGCATATGTATACCTCGAATACCCATTACTTCTTGCGAACTACTCACGTCTACGTTTACATTATTTCGTGATTCGATATGATTTGTTATTTATTTCGATTTCTTTTCTAATTGAAAACTTGTTGCTTGTAATTTAATATGTAGGAACGAGCCTTTAGTTACATTATTATTACATTCTTAAATTTTAATAAATTGTTTAAAACTGTAAACTTCGTTCTTTTCATTCGTATACACATTTGTTTACAAGTTTGTATACATACATTTACACGTTAAATAGAAAATGCCTCCAGTATCTTATTCCAAATGATAACTGTAATTGTAGAAACAGTTGTACTTGCCATAAAACCTACTTGCACCTTAAAACTGTAAAAAAAATAAAAAATAAAAAAAAACAGTTTATCAACGCTTCCACTTCGAGGGGTTTAATGGTCTTACTGCGTTTCAGCGATTGGCGCCGCGAGGCCCAGACATTGGCACAGTCGAAAAAAATGTTTGTTTTTTTTTTTTAAGGTTATTGGATATCAGGTTACCCCTTAGTCTATGAAACATACAATTTAATAATTATTAAAATTAGAGTCGTTGAAGGTCTTGTTCTTACCTTGCCATGCAAAACTTTCCCAAGTTCTTTAAAATTCAGATGTGTGTCACATTATTTTTTTCAATTGCGTGCACAATTTTGCACAGCTTTTATGCACACATGCATACATGGACACATACATACGTGCACTTTTAGATAAGTTTGTGTGAAATGTATGCCAAGCATTGTCTCGCTTACTGAAATTGCTTTAAATTTTGCATTCGCATTCAACGCTTAATTGGCGTTTTAAATGCGAGTCAAACATTAAAAGTAAGGGTACCAGAAGCTATTAAACTTAACTGTAACTGAGAGTTCACATAGGTTACGTTCGCAGAGTAACTAATGTATATGAGTATGTGTATACATACATATTTACATCTGAACACGCATGCATAAATAAACACACCTATTGACGAACAGTTCACACAAATGAAAAAATCGGTGAAGATGCTGTGTAGTACTGGAGTACACAAATGCACACATACATAGTATTTGTATGTATGCATGTATAAATACTGTGAGCTTACCCATTAACATTATTACGGTATTTTAAAAGTACAGGAAAAGTTTTTTTGTTTACATGAATTAAGTTTAAACGCTTTATTGTAAACTATCTGTGGGCTTTCTTTTAAATTAGTAATAATGAAATAAGTAATTTGACTCAAAAATAATACAATGAACCAATTTAAGGGAAAAGGTTTTAGATTTCCCACAAACGAGAAGTGCAGAGAGTGCCCAGTTTAACCTAGAAATAGCAAAGCTATTACACAACCTTCCAATGGAAATGATGCAAAGAAAATTTAATTTAAATTCGCTTTATTGCATATAATTAAATAATTAAAGAAACGGGAAAAGTTTAGAGTACATGATTACATGTATTTATGTATGTTTTATGTGCCAAACATATGCAGATTCTATTTAAGATTTAGCCCAAGGCGCTGTTTGCAAGGGTGCTCACTTGGAGGAGCAGCCACAGCTGTTCTTAGTTTCTCCTCCGGTGCATTTGCAATCGGATCCGCAATTGCAGGATCCCTTGTTGGTCTGGGAGGCGCATTTGCAACCTTAAGGAAAAAATTAAAAGTTTTTTTTTTTAGTAAAGTTTCAATAAAAACTTGATGGACATTTATATTTAATTAATTTCTATGTCCTTTTTAAACTCACCACTTCCGCATGGGCAAGGCATCTTTGATTTTATTTTAGGAATATACTTCACAGGAAAACGAGAAGAAAATTTATTTTTCACTTAAGTGATGAGTCACTTTTCTTTTGCTTCAGAACACAACTGATGCCGAATTGACGGATGTTGGCCGATTTTATACACTTTCGAATCGAGGCTTTCCACACGGCGGGCGGCGTCTTAATTCCAGTTTTGCACACGCCTGCCGGCTAGTAATATATTTATGGGTCGTGCGCAAAAAGTTTTGTCTTTTGACCAGCTTTGAAAGCTTATTTGGTTTATGTCTTTGCTAAAACTTTGGACCTATGTCATTGCCCGTAACACTCATTTAATGTTAATGCGCAAGCGTTTATAAAGAAATTTACGTGTGGTGGATTAATGGGCGGTACTGGGATTCTTATCGTGCACTGTTCTCAACGTTGTCTGTCTGCCTGTCCGCTCGGTTTCGGCTGTGCCTGTGCCTTTGCCTTTGCCTTTGCCTGCAAATGCGTATACGTCGGAGAGTCAGTGTTTTTCCGATTTCTGAGTGCGGTTGCAGCAGGCAAAGTCGTGTGACATTTTAGCAACGAATTCAAGTGCAACGAAATGCAAGAACTGAAAGTAAATAACACGCATTTTATTGTTATGGTTATGATTACTGCTATCCTTATTGACTTATAGCCAAAGGAACGCCAAGAAACAGGCAACACTTTTGTGTATTTTATATTTTAATAGGCAATCAGTTAATGTGTGTGCGTTCTTTAAACATAGATAGGTGAAAATGCAACACACACAAAATCAATAAATCCAAGTCAAAATAAACTAAAAAGAAAAATCAACGACTAAAGCGGGTACAAAATTGTTATGCGTGTGCGTGTTTATATGTATGTGCGTGTCCCGCATGTATGTGCGTGGGTGTGCGTGTGTGTGTGTGTGTGTGTGTGTGTGGGCGTGGGAAGACAACAAAAAGAACAAAGCAGTGTAGACAACAACCATTCCGTTAAAATAATGGTGGCAATACACATCACAGGTCACAGCCTGCGGAAGTGGACAATTTAAAGTTTGTGGTCACCAAAGAAAATAACAAAAAAAAAACAATATACAAGCCTGTGAATGTGCGCTTGCTTATTTGTACGCGTAGATGTGTGTGTGTGTGTGTGTGTGTGCACAGGAAAGGGCAGTAAGCGATTATTTTGCTCACCCACGCGTTTCACTGTTGGTGTTGTTTTTGTTGTTGTAATCGCTTGCACTTCAAAGCTTCTATTTATATGAAATATCTATATACATACATATTTATAGAGACGTTAGTATTAGTGTTAGTGTTAATGTGGGTGTACGCCTGCCAAGCTGCTCATCATGTGACCAACCAGATACCTGAGCCTAATCAGAATCACAATAACACCCGAACCTCTTTTTCTGTCCAGGTCGCCCACACAGTAATAATAGTATGTAATCATAATAATGATGATGATATTGGCAATGACGTTGGCCCTGTTTAACCATGGCAAGCGACGCCGAGATCTCTGCTTCCATTTATAATGACAACAATATACATATTGTATATACGTATAAATCAATACCCTTCCTTACCTCCTTAAACCAAAATGGCACATGCCTAAAATTAGCGCAACACTCACGCAGCGTCACATGTTTGTTGTTGTTGTTATTATTGTATTTTTGTAGTATTTTTGTTTGTTTTTCGTAGCCAAGGTCTCAAATCCTGCAGCGGGTTGAGCATGTCAAAAAGAGGTTGTGCGTGTGTGGGCGTAATAGACCAATTGATTTGCTTCTTAATCGTTGCAGATAAACCAAAGTATGGCGCTCAAGTAAAGCACATTCCAGTGGTCGACAGCAAACAAACAGCAAGCCTCCACTTTTGACTTTATAACCAACCAAACAGACCCAAACATTTCAGGATGACGGAACAAAAAAATCAGGTGACACGCGCAGCGCCGGAGCAGAGCAACGACTATCGTGTCGTGGTCTTTGGTGCCGGTGGCGTTGGCAAAAGTTCCCTGGTGCTCCGATTTATTAAGGGCACTTTCCGCGAGAGCTATATACCCACCATTGAGGATACTTATAGACAGGTAGGTTTTCTCAGTGCTTACAATTGAAGCCTCCATTTATTTAATGTGAATCGCTTGTTGGTGTAGGTCATAAGCTGCAACAAGAACATTTGCACATTACAAATAACGGATACGACAGGGTCCCATCAATTTCCGGCAATGCAGCGATTGTCCATATCGAAGGGTCATGCCTTTATATTAGTCTATTCGGTATGCTCCAAGCAAAGTCTGGAGGAGCTGCGACCAATCTGGGCGCTTATTAAAGAGCTCAAGGTGATTAGAAATTGAATCCTTTGTTCATCAGTTTCAGATTTAATAAATAAGTTGCTCGTAGGGTGATGTCAACTCCATACCTGTAATGCTGGTGGGAAATAAATGCGATGAAAGCTCAGAGCTGCGCGAAGTGTCGCAAATTGAGGGACAGGCTCAAGCAACCACCTGGAGTATATCCTTTATGGAGACATCGGCCAAAACCAATCATAATGTGACTGAGCTGTTCCAGGAACTGCTCAACATGGAGAAGACTCGCACTGTCTCGCTGCAATTGGATACGAAAAAGCAAAAGAAACAGAAAAAGGAGAAGAAATGCAAGGAGACAAATGGCGCCATACCGGAAAACGGTGAGGCGAGTGCCAGTGGTGGCGGTGTCAAGGAGAAGTGCGGCGTTATGTAACGAGCTGGCAAGGATATATATTGGTGACAGACAAATACTCGCATTGGGACAATGGCACTACTCAAAAACTCATCCCACACTCTACACACCACACACCAGACACCATACACACACATGGACACACAGGCACACACTCACAGGCACACACTCACAGGCACACCCAGCCATAAGAGAGCACCCAACACATATGCATATACATATACAAAATATATATAACACTTTGGGACTGATGTTATCAGCGAACAGCCTGCATACACTGAATATATTATTAATTATAGAAGAAATATGAAAATAATAAGACATCGTTATGAGTATATTTTGCATACATGGATTTTATCCGCACACCACACCCTCCCTCCAAGACCACATCCACAATCCGCAAAGCAAAACAAAAGATCCCACAAATTCCATACATATAGAGAAATATGATTTCTTTTCTTGGGTTCCGAATAATGCATCTGAAACGTAACGGCATACATATCAAATACATAGCAGATACATACATACAGATCGCACATATAAATTGACATACCTATGTGTACATTATACAGATATCAGAGTTCTATAATGCTTACTATATGTACATCATATATATGCATATATATAATTGCATTGGGATGCATGAATATATCGAAGTGAAAAGCCAAAGTACCTACTTAAAAGACATACAGTTTTATCTACTAATTAACTAACTAAACTAACAACAAACCCGTTTACATGAGATTCATTAACTAACAACTAACCAAAGACCACGTCGTACATACACGGAACGGGTCACTTAACTAGAGACAATTATGGAGCAATTGTAGCATTGGTTCATATGGACTTGCCATCCATATCCCATATTACTGTGGCCACTCTATCTCTCTGCTGCAATGTGCATCCTCTCTGACTATCAATCAATTGCTGTATAACTATTTACCACCAAACCAAAACAAAAATTTCATATACGAAAAAGAAAAAAAAAACTATGTAAACTTCTACTGAGCATCACTTAAAATGAATGCATAAATAATACTCACTTTCATACATCCACAGGATAATTCGCTAGTTATTCGTTTCATTTTTAGGCTTGGGGCGTCGTATTCGAAATTTGAGTTAAGTTTGAACGATTGTATGTATATGGAGATATGTATTCATTTACAATTCACAATTCACAATTCACAATTATTTGCTGAAATTTATTAACACTTAAAGAATAATGCATAATGAAACAAATTAGCTTTAGTCAAGGGTTAAGCTTCGTCTGGAGGTTGTCGGATGCGTTAATATTTAAAACAAATCCGTTTCTTCATCTGCTTAGGCAATAAGAATACGTTTTGCCGCTCATTCAGACATTGTAAATTTAGTACTTAAATAAAAAAAAAAAAAATTATTTAAACAAACAAAGAAAATACAAATTGTACATCGAAGAAAATGTGCGAACGAATGGAATATAAGTTGCCTGTTTTTTAAAAACAAATCTATTTGTTTAACTCGAAGTCAAAACAAAGTTCACAATATGTGGTATTTGCTTATTTATAAAGTTGGTTGGATTGTGCGTAGGCGTAGGAGTAGGAGTAGGCGTAGGCGTAGGCGTAGGCATAGAAGTTTAACTATTTAATAGATGGTTTAATAGTTTCGCGTCGGTTTGCTGTAATTTGATATTAAAAATGGCATTGGTTTATTATACATATTTTTACGTCCTTAATATATAAATTATATTATATAATTCTAAATGCTGTTACAATTTTTGAAAAATGCATTTGTCAGGCTTGTGGCAAACATGAAACAAATAATTATATTAATTATGACTTTGCTCATTTGAAATGCACACAGTAAAGACACAATAAAAGCGCCGCATGTTCGTTGTTGAGCACTGAATTGCATAAATAGTAAACAGTCAATAATAAATGAATATCAATAATATACAAAACATACATACAAAATGTAACAAATATTGCATAGTACATATATACCTACTTATATTGTTGAATTTTGTGTAGTAAAATTATTAACCAAGATTTTGATAGCGGACCAATTTGCGTATAAGATTTCAGAAATCAATTAAGACAAATTTTCTCAGTTTGCCATAGACAACAGCAGCCACATATAATGTACTTACATGATATGTGTAGTATGCAAACCTAATGCCAGCCTTAGTTTAAATATATACATACATATATATAAATACTTATACGATTATTATTAGCATGATCCTGCGTGGTTTAGGTTTTGCTTAGTTTTCCTAGTTTTAATTGGGTTTCTTAGGCTCTGGGCAGCGAAACTGGTTATGACTTAACTATAGGTGCCGTGTTTTGGAGTACAACACAATATATGAAATAAAAAAATATTAAATTAAATAAATTATGAAAAAAATGAACAAACATAAATTTTAAAATGGATAATTAGTTGCATGACATAACATTAAGAGAGTGTATTAAATATGTAATACAAAATAGATACATATTAAATTGAAAATATATATATTTAAATATATATATATATGTAATTCAAAGGTATAATTTAAAATACAACGAATGAATATATTTACACCGAATTGTTTTAAATTTTTTTATAAATATACATATATACTTATTATACACACAACATATTAGTTGTATATTAAACTAGTTTATTCATGATGAATATTTGATTATTGCTTAAATTCAATATATGCCACTCACAAAATATTTTAATTGAAATTAATAAGGAATTATATAAGGTTACACACTCAATGGCTAATAATGTGTTGTAAATACAAAAATAAACAAATTTAACAAATGGCATTATTGGTACATAAAATTTTGAAGTGGCCGATTGCTTGATATAAAACATGTAATAAACAGTTTTTGGGAGACCTGTTAATGACATTTAAAAAATCTTATTGTTGGAGATTTAACTTATAATAATTATCGTGCAAAAATGATATAATTACACGCAAAAATAATTTAAATAAAGAATTATTTAACTATAACAAATAATCAATTGGTAATGATAATTATTTCGACTATTAACAGTTATGCCAATTATTTAGGAAAAAATTAATAAAAAATAATATTGAATCAAAAATCACGTATTACAATACAATAATAAAATTAAAATTAACAGCCTGTGTTGCTAACTATGAGCGTTATCACTATCTTCATTATCATCTATAATCGTGAAGCCAGCCTCTTTAGCCACGTCTGGCGAGGGGACGCTTCCGTTAGATTTATCGTTCAGAGATTCACTTGAATTTGAGCTTTTTTTAGTTGGTGTTGTTTTTGGTGCTTCAAGAGCTTCAACTACCTCTTGAACGCCCGAGACGGGTAACTGTTGTTGAGTGTGCGTTTTTGTTTGCGATGAAGAACCACCAATCACGTTTAAAAGCATTTTTAGGTTCTCACCAGACAAACGATCTCCAGAATAATTATCGTCAAGAGCCGCTTGTTGAGCGGCCGCATGGTGGCCAGATGATTTTCTGTGGAGTCCTAACCACGCTTTTGGACTTAAAATATACTTGAAGACAAGTTTTAAAATAAAACATATCAATGCGACCACAAAGATCGGAGCAATCAGACTATACGGAAAAGGCAGTTCAGCTTTAAAAAAGAATATAAATCATTTTAGAGCGCATTTAAGTTAACAATAGATGATTGCTTACAGGTTAGAAGCTTTATGGTGTGCGACGTTTTGTCTATTAACATCTCAATTTGTTTAATAAACATATCACTTGTGTATATAATAAAGACATGATCTGGCCGACAAAAGGGTAAATTTAATTTGCTTGATTTTCTGTAACGTAAATATTTTATATTTTCTGCAGAACAAAATGATTTGAACTTATTTACTTACATAAGTTTTTCCTTTTGCTTAACCTCCAAGGACGCTTTAGAGAACCTGCCAAACAGGCTTGAAAACCATGATGATGTATCTTTTGGGTCCTGATTCTCATCAATTACTGTGATCATTTCATCAACTTTCAGTTTCTACAATAAACATAAATTTCAATGTCAATTAGGATGAATATAACATATACTTATATATATATATATTCATTCATACCCTATTACACTCCAAATAGGTAAAAAAGTAGCCGTACAGGAACACACCTCCAAAAATAATAGCTAAAATAGGGATCCGATACCGTTTATGGATAAACCAACTGATTGCAATACATAACAGAACAATCAACATGAATTTAATCTGGAAAAACATGTTTTTCATTAATGAGTCTAGCTTAAACACGATCAGTTATTTTTATCCAAAAATAGCAAACCTCGGATATACTGAGCAAATGCAAAAAATCCTTAAAAATCTCTGCAAGTATCGGCAATACTCCTTCTTTGTATTTTATATACGTAAATTCTTCATCGGAATTTAATGAAATATCGGCGATTTGATTCAATATATTTGTAAGAATAATATCAATGTCACGCACATCTTCTGCCGCTTCAAGCTCTTTAAGCTGTGACGTAGTTAATGTAAACTCCAGCGATCGCTTAAAAAGCTTTGATGTGCTGCCAAACTGAACGTTGTAAATACAATTAACACAACTATGATGTCATACTTCCGAGCATGCCAAATGTGGACAAGCACAACTTTACCTTTAGTTTTTTACGATTAAACAGGGAATTATAGAATTTTTTAAAATATATCAAGGCCAATTGGTCCTCTAATGTAGCGAGGGGTTTCTGTTCTGCAATTTGAGCATTGCATGAGCACGAATCTGCACCAGTGCTTGTTGATGGCTCCGTCCATGTATATGGATCCTCCCAACTATCTTCATTACAGCATATACTGTGAAATAACAGTAATAGACAACTAACTATTGCGTTTGGCCGCATTATTAATTAAATATAAGGCATATATTATATATATATATTATAAACACATATAACTTTAAGCGAATGCCGCAAATCAACTAACCGACTACAATTGCGCGGTTATTACTGCCAGTGCTGTAAAGTACCTCTATCTGCAGCTGTTAAAAATTGTACGCTGTTAAAAAATTAGGAATTCATTGATAAAGTCTGTTTTTGGTGTTGTACATCTATAAGCGGATTTTTGTTAATATTATTCAGTATTTAGATAAAACCATTACTCTCCCATATATTTTTTATATATAACGCTTATCGGATTTGGACTAAATTTTTAACTTAGGCTAGAGTTGCCAGACTATGTACATAGAATATAAACAATACGCATAGAGGCTGCCAGACTTAGAACCAAAAAATGATTCAGAAGTGTCAACCTAAATAGTTTAAACTAATATATAATTGTTATTGTTATTCAGAAAAAGGTGTAAAATGGGTTTATTTGGCAAAACTCCCAGCAAAGATCCTAAGGAACAGGTTAGAAGCTCATCCACAGCTGCAGATTTCTCTTTTGCGCAGTGTCAAGGCCATCTAATAACATTAAAATGATGTCACGTCCCATTTGTTTTGGTTTTTTTCTTAAACTTTTTTTTTTCTGCTAAATTCTAAGGTTCAAGAATGGACGCATAAGATACGAAAAGAGGGCAACCAGCTCGATAGACAAATACGCAGTATACAACGGGAAGAGGAAAAAGTAAAACGATCTTTAAAGCAGGCCGCACAAAAAAATGACCGGGACACATGCATTATTCTCGCCAAAGAAATTGTTAATGCGCGAAAGGCCGTTAATCGAATTTATACGTCGAAGGCGCATCTCAATTCCGTGCAAATGCAAATGAAAAATCAATTGTGTATGTACCGATTAATCCTAGTTTGATAACCAAGCCTTATTGTAATTCATTTTTTATTTTTAGCGACTCTACGTGTTGCTGGTTCATTACAAAAATCTACGGAGGTCATGCAAGCCATGCAGAGTCTCGTTCGGTATCCGGAACTGGCTGGTATAATGCGTGACATGTCTAAGGAAATGATGAAAGCAGGCATAATCGAAGAGATGCTTGATGAAACAATGGACTCGCTGGAAGAGTCTGAGGAGTTGGAGGAACAAGCGGCGAAAGAAGTTGACAAGGTTCTTTGGGAAATTACAGATGGCAAATTGGGAGAAGCTCCATTGCCACCAGAAACACTAGCGGATCCAACTTCAGCCACAGCGTCGAAAGTCGAGGTCGAGGAAGATGACGATGATGGTGAAGAAGAGTTGCAGGAAATGCAGAGCCGTTTAGCTTCGTTACGATCATAAATAGTGAAAAGTCGAGGTATCTCCTTACCATGAATTACTTGTGAATCTGAAAATTAGGCTTGTGATTGTTTACTTCAGCACCCAGCACACCACTAAATCCAAAAAAATGAAAACTTTTTTCCCGCCCATAAATTATTAATACCAAAATAACAGTCAGCAAATGTAATCATGTGTAACAAGGTATATAGCGGTTTTGTTCAGATTCTATTGAGCGACATATGTTTTACCATGCGAAAACCTGTAATATTATTTATTGCAATATTTAACATACATTAAATTTAATAAGTTTTTATTTGTACATCAATTAATTCCGAACAATTTCATCAGTTGAAGTTATGAACTTTTTGTTAGCCACTAATCGATAATTTGTAAAGCATATCTTCAGGCGTAGATGATAGAGTTGATTTAATATTGCTTAAGGGTTTGATGGGTTTTCACTTAACAAGTAGCTATACATTATTACACAATTCTCGAAAACAATAAGTTTTAATTGAAAGCAATTAAATCTAATAATAATGTATTAGTTTTAATTAAATAAAATTGGTAGATTTCCGAGTATTGCACAGTCAATCATAATATCAATTAAAAGGCATGTTTATATAACCAGATGATTACAGTTGATTATGTAAGCATAGTTTAGAGATTCCTGTTATGGCTCCAACGTTGCTTGTATCCAGTCAATATAGGCACCAACGCGGCTGTAAACTCCTGGCCAGCCGTTTAAGCCACACGGTGTGGGTCCAAATGAAACGACACCCGCCAGGAAGTAGTATGTGTTTACTTTGTTTGTGTCTAGACCAATTAATGGGCCACCAGAATCTCCACGACAAGAATCCACTCCCTCCTTGCCGCCAGCACACATTTGGGTGTTTTCTAAGATAATGTTCTGTCGCTTGTACACCGATTGACAGTCCTCAAGTGTGAAACCATCAACAGCAGCTTTCAACTTCAGATTACTGGCTGACAAATCTTCTGTCTTGCCCCAGCCAGCTACATCCATTGATATGCCATCAAATGTGGCACTTCGAAGGTTCGTGTCTAAAGGCAAGCATATAGGACGAACGAAGTCGGTGTATTCAATTTGATGGGCCATGCGTAGCAAGGCGATGTCATTAAGTTGGTTCTTAGAGCTGGGATTGTATGATGGATGTGGTATTGTACGCTCGACCGGAACATCCATGTGTGGTGGTGCGCAGTCCTTCATTCCGCGCACGTCGACTTCACAGTCAGGATTTGTCAGGGTGTCCCACTCACCTAAACGGACGCCGGTTAAGCGCCAGTCACTCGGTAAAGCCTTTCCATTGACACAATGCGATGCCGTCACTACGTACCTATTGCTGATGAGTGAACCACCGCAATGGTGGCCAATGGCGCCAGAGCCTGTTGAAGAAGAATAAAAATTTCATTTCCAGGCTTCATTTATAGTTGCCAATATTTAATACCCTTAGTGTACTCAATGAGCGCCATCCAGGGGAACTCGTCGATTTTTGTTCTCACGCCTCCATAAATGCGGTTCGATAATATATTTCCGCATTGACCTGGTAGTGGTAACAAGTTCTTGTTGGTAGCATTTACGGGAGGTCGTATCGTAGTTACGGGTGAACTGTCGCGATATCGGTCTGGGCAGCAGATCTGTAAGTTGTTATTTTAAAGCCTGGAACCTATTCGATTTCTGTCATTTATTTAACTTACCAGAACCTTTCCATTGACATAGCCACACTGGCTACGACTGAGATACAGTTTGTCGGTGTCCCGCAGGGGTGTAGTTGTCAGTATTCCATATAGATACTTACAGTCGTCCAGATGTATACAGAGTGCTCGCTCCCGGTTTGGTGTAATACAGCGTCCGTAGTTGGGTACTTGAGCAGCTTCATTGGGAAAATAAAATTCTGCGCCAAATGGAAAAAAACAAATAAATTAAGTCACATTAAAACATCATCACAACACGAATTTATCAGTATTTAAAATTTAATTTTAGAACCTGTGATTATAGAAACAGGTTTCTAAAAATCTACCTTGGTAAAAGAGGTGAAGATTCTCAGAAATAGGTACATATTTTTGCATGTTTAAATGTGTGAATATTTCATATGTGTATGTGATAAATGTATATTCATATATATGTGCATAAATCATTAATTCTTTTTGTGCCTATTATTGCCATTCTATTGACTTTCCTATCCTTCGCTTTTCGGTTTACTTACGTGCTTTCGTCAAATACACAAATAAAACCAAAATCAATCCAATGTTAATGAACTTGAGCATCTTTCTATATATTTATATTATAATTATTATTAAATAACACTTCCGATAAGGCGTCGTCAACAGTTTCGTAATAATTTCAATATTTTATTATATTTTTATTGATAAAGGCCGCACTCTGATACATATGATGACTAAAACGGAATTTCCGTTAATCTCTTTGAACTGCTCGCAACAGGTGGAGAGGCCAGAGCAAGGCTTAGCACGCAACTGAGAATGAAAACACTGTAAGCGCCGCTTAACAGGGAACTTTGCAGAGCTTTTGGTGTGAGCTTTCCAAATGTTGTTGTTGTTGTTGTTGATGATGTTAAACGAGATTTATTCAAGAGATAAGAACAATCAGTTAGTGAGTTATTAATATAAAAATTGATTTGTTTATTTTTATTGGTAATATTTGTTAGATAATTGTTCTACATTTGTAGACTTTGGCTTTGGCATCTAAAACATAACGGAAGCATTCGTGCCTCATGCAAGTCTCTCATTTAGTTGTTTGGGGGATTGCCATTTGAGAATTACTTCTGATGGTATCGGCAATCCAATTGACAAAGGAATTGACTGCCGTGTATACGCCCGGTATGGTTGCGACGCCGCAGAGTGTCGGACCGAAGGCTACAATGCCCAGCAGCGTATAGCGTCCATTGGTGCTTACAATGTCTGTGGTGCCATCATCCATGAAGGGACCACCGCTGTCACCACGGCAAACATCGTTCATTGGCTGCCCCTGAGCACACAGGTGACTCGGTGAAATGACGATGGGCTGCTGAAAGTTCTCGCTAAGCGTGGCATAGGCAATGGCGCAGCTGGTGGTATTCACAATTGGCAATCGTATAAAGCGCACAGATGTCGAGACACTGTTCGTATTATTATCTGAAACAGAGTAAGCAAATCAACCGGAGTCATAAAAACTTCTCACTTTTCGGGTTGTATATGTCTATACATATATACTAAATATTTCGAAAATTATTGAAAAAAAAAAACTACCTACTTTCGACAGTTGTACTCCAGCCTGCAGCAATTCCAAGATGTCCAAACAATCTTCGCGGAAGTGTTTCAGTGAAATTAAATGGTAAGCAAATCGGCGTAAAGGATTCTAAAGGAATTCATATATAAAGTCACATCATGATCTTTGAAAAATCGGTTCATATATTACCAATGTTGCTGTTCACGCTGAGTAAAGCAATGTCATTGGCATACTTCGGCTGGTCATAGTTGGGATGGACCAGTACACGATTGATGCTAAACAGGTTGGGTCTAGTGCAATTTAAAGACTCTGCGGCACAGTCCTGGTCACTGGACGCATCATCGCCGATGCGCACCTGAAATCTACGATTATCCGGGGATATAAGATTTGAATAAATTCAAGTCTTAAAAATAAAGGACTACGAACGAACTTACAGTTCCAAGTCGCTGACCAAATTTTGAACACAGTGGGCGGCCGTAAGGACATAGTTGTTAGATATAAGAGAGCCCGAGCATCTAAAGCTGATCCGATTATTTGCTGTTAAAAAAAATCAAAAAAAAAAAAAAAATTAATAAGTAAATTTATGTATTATTTACATTTTTATGTTTACAGCTGTCCCCCAGTTCCAAAAAAACCAAAATGTCTTCCTAAAAGCGGGTGTCCAATGCGTTGTAGGAAGTCACCATATGCACTGTGTCGCCCAAAATGCCCAAACAAGCCACTATTTAACCAGCAAACAGTATCCCTAATGAAAGGGATTGCCGTCTTCACCGTTGGCTGCATCATAACATCAAAAATGGTAGAGGTAGCCTCGGAGCTCCTATAACAACCATCCATAGTTATTTTGGCAAATTTTTGGCAACTTTTCGTTAAATTCGTTAAACTTTATTTTGTGTTGGAGCAAAGGACACAATTAACCAAATAATATACAACCGTTTGTTCAATTTGGAAATTTATTAAAATTTGTAGTATTCAAATCTGTATTACTTACTGCGATTGCGATAGGCGATCCGAGCCAACCATGGATACTGCCCGGGCGTTACCTCCTCCCCGCCAAGAATACGTGTATTGAGACTGATGCCACAGTTGGAGGAATTGATTTGTACATCAGGCACAGTCTGGGGACTAGATGTATTCTCAGTCAAGTTTGTAGATGTGAACATGTTAACAGTCTCCTTCCGACCAGTGCTGTCCATGAGCTCATTCTGTCCCTTAGTGTCAATAGATTTATCAAAACGCAAGTCACCGGGAAAAACAATCGGCTTATCCTGAGGCTTTTGACGTATCCCTGGATTTGTTCCATGACTAATTTGATACTGATAATGATGAGCACTTTCATAGTCCAAGTGTTGATCATCATAATCTTGATCAATTGGTTGTGGACAATTCAGTTGGGCACCAAAATCTCGGTAGTCATGCAAACGCATCTCAACCTCATTCAGTACATAATTATTTAATTTAAGGGGGAAGCCTACATTTGGATAGAAGCTACGGGAAGTACCCCAACTCCAGCGTTCTGTGGGAGGTGCGACGCGAATCTGTCGACTGGCTTGAGGACAGCAGACAAGGGGATCAAGTCCCTGAAAGCCACAGCTGGCGGAATGGACTGTAGAAAACACCGAAGCGCGCTCCTCGACTTGATGATCAAGCAGAATTCGCACAAAAGGCGCACATTCTCTAATCCGTATACAATGACAGATTCTTGCCGGGTAAACATCTGTGAAAATGGTTATAAAAGCAGTCAAGTGAAGAATCAATTAAAATAAAAAAATCGATCGTAATAAAATTAATTAAGTGTTGGTGCATCAGACACACCCTGTACGTTTTATAAAGACTATTAATAGTTTCTCCAATTGGTTATGCATTTAATTGTTTTTTGCCAAACTCAACAATACCAACAATAGCAATAGCAATAATAACAAATTAGCAATTACATTATACTGCTTAAATCAAGAATAATTCGACAGCTTAGTAATAAGCCTTAAAGGGAGCGTGTTATTAAAGCCGCGCAAGGCCAATGTCTGCAAACAAGAAGTGCCCAAGACGACGACGACGACGACTAAGCAAAATTCCGGGCCAGCAATTACTGAGTCACTGTTGCCATCGTTTTTTTTTTTTTTTTATATTATTGTAGTTTATTGCCCTTCGCTTTGAGGCTGTGAGCATGATGTTAGCACATTTGCTTGGGCAATTTCTAGTCATTGACCTTGACCCAGTGCCAATGGGCCCCCTGCTGACGTCTGTTCTTTTTCTTCAATTCAATTGTGTAATATGACAAAAACCTTTTTGGTCACATTTATAAATCAAGTTTGTTGTTTAAGTCGTTGGTTTTATACTTACATTGAAAGGGCAGTGTGCAAATTACTGTAATGAACAATAAAAACATTAAATGCATCTCAAGCTTTAACTTAACAACACTTTGGCAACGATTTGAACAGATCTAGTTGAATACACACACACGCCTTTATATAGCTGTTAGATGATAGCTAAATATCCGCCGCGAACACAACTTTTGCCGTCGAGGTGCGAAATAAAATTAAAATAAATTGGTTCAATATGTGAGTATATCTTATTTCCATTTTCAGTTCGACGCCAGCACGCTACTTGTGTTGTTATTGTTATATTCTTTTAAGTCTTTATCAACAGCGAATCAAAACAAAGAGTAAACATAATAACAAAACTGCCTGCGAAAGAGCGATACACTCATGCGCAAAAAGCACAGCCCTACACATACAACACATACAACACATACAACACGAGCGAGTTCGGAAATGCGAATGCAAGTCTAAGGAGAGCTCACGATCGCAACAGGCCCAGCGTCCGAGTCGTACTGTTTGCTCGTGCGTAAGCTGATTTGCCGGCAGCAGTACGTAAAAAAATAAAACATGTTTGAGGCTCTTCGAGATTTGAGCTTACATCTATATGTATGTATATGTGGGTATACAAATATGCTCAGAGTGAACGGACAACGTACGTTGTGATTATTTTAGTAACCAAGTTATTTTATAAACGAACATGTCTTTAGTATACATCCTGACTAAAGACATTGCTTACAAAAAAAAAAAAAAAAAAAAACAAATATGTTGAGTATATATAAACGTATTTTAATATTTTGTTCTTGTTGTTCTTAAAGTATTTCTAACAAGTTTAGAATGTCCGTTTGCCCAACCAAATGGGTATGCAATAAATGTGAAATGCACTTTAACTTAAATTAATAGTAATATAATAATAGAAATGTGTATGCATGGAATGAATTGATGCTGATGGCGTAAAACTATAAATTTACGAAGGCTACCTAACTGCTCCATTAGGCGTTAATATATTCCACTCTTCTTTTGTGAGAAGCGCCGCAAGCAATGATGCTACTATTTATGCTACCGGGACTACCTCCGCGACAGCCGCAACAGAGACAATGACACTGGTTGAAATGTTATTCTCGACCTGTTCTACAGGTTCGTCTGTCGACTGCTCTGGGGGGGACGTGTTCACCGCAATCGTTGTCACTGCACCAGTCGGCGCATATATACCGTTTGTATCGGCAATGCAGTCATTTGCAGATACTTGAAATTGAGCCTGTTCGTCATCATCATCAACTGGAGTTTCTTGACGCAATACCGCTGCTAGATTGTTATCATTATCTGACTCCAAAGTCTGGCCAATAGCATCGCTCACAGCAACTTGTGCTACCTGCGGCTCTAAAGTGCTTGGCACTGATTCTTCTCCAGTTTCCGATTGCTCCACTTCACCATCTTCGTTGCGGCTAGTTCCATTTACATTTAAATGAACAGATACGTCACCATTGTGCATTGAATGTGGCCTCTTAAGTTCATTAACGAGCTTTTCCCCAACTTTTGGGTCGATTTCATTTATTTTCTCTTGCAGTTTGGCTTTAAATTCAACCGGCCACTTGGAACTCCACTCACGAAACAGTTTTATCTGTTGAGAAAATGCTAAATATAGTAAATGCAACGGAACTTCAAGTTTGTTTTATATTTACACGGCACTGAAATAAACTCATAGGCTTATCCTGTATTCCAGATGTAGCCAATAAATTGACGACGCCATTCACACAGGTATTGTCTTCACTTCCACCATCACTATTGCCCAGTTTTGTGAGGTAGTCCACTAATACATACACAAAGTCGTCGCGTTGCAACTCGCTCCACTCGTTAAACCATTGAATAATATAACGGAACTCTCCATCAACTGATAAATTGCTCATAGACATATTTGCTTGTATTTTTACTTTTAACTTTCACACACTTTATTGGACACACCCCCGCATATGAACTTCACAGTAATGATTTTGGCAATTCACTGATAGTAATTTAATTACAATTTGCATTAAATAAAACCTATATTCCACCTGCGTGCTTCAGTACTTCTGTGCGCTTTAAAGTTTCTATACTAACAACAACCCGTTTCTAACTTTTTTCACCGCTTGATTACAAAGCCTAGCTCATAACAGCTGATGCAGACCGAAGTGCATATCGATAGTTGCATATTACTCGTTATACAGCACCTGCACTTTCCTTAAGAGAAAAAGAGAGGACAAGAGAGTTGAACTAAACGGTAATTTAGTTCTCAAGTGTTACTAGTGTGAGCCATCGATATTTCCTGCCGTCGATGCTGTTTATCTTCAAACTTAAATTAGGCGATAGTATCGATTATGGTATCGAAAAAAATTTAAAAAAGTATTCAATTTATAAATTCATGATTTTATAAAAAAATAACAATATGTCATTGGCATTGGATTTAATTAAGCATCTGTGCTAGCTAAGAACATGACCAGTCCTATTGAATGCTCCTTCAGTGGAATATGCAATATGCAAGAAATTGAAAAGCGTTTAATTTTCAATTGCGATGCTAATGTATAAAAACCAGTCTTTTTTGAAGTTAGAATTCAGAAACTCAGCAATACCTTAAGTTGGTGTAGCATTTTTAGAACATTGGAAACTAAGACTATAAACAAAGAACTTATTAACCCAGATTCTGGGGTTCACCTTTTGACTCAATATTTTTAACTTTTAGGGCGATTTCATGTACATATTTCTAAAATAGTTATGGAAACTATACCGCCGTAAAAATAATCGATAGTAAATCGTTTGTTTCTCCAGCTATGTTCACTAGTACATCACATTACATTTTGAGTTTGACATTTGCTAAAGGTTATAAACATTTCTTTAATATAATAAAATATAGACATAAATTTTGTCGAACTAACATCAAGTTAATTGTAATAGCAGAACTCATCGATATTTTCCACCTAGTCCGCGTCTTGCACAGCACTTATCATTTTGGCGTTTTTCAACTCTTGTGGTTTTGCAGACAGTAAATAATAGTAGAGAACGGCCAGACAGTAAAAATCTATTATAGTAGAATAAAAATGTCTTCGTCCGAGGTAAAAACTCAAGAAAAGCCAACAGATGATAAACTTGGAAAAGAACCAATTTCAGAGGTTAAAGAAACCAAAAGTGAATCAGGCCCGAAAGAAAAAGACCAAAATTATGTCGCGGCTGAACAGTACAAAAATAAAGGAAATGATTTGCTCAAATGTAAGTTGCTAATTACCTATGATATATACAGGCCACTAAATTTTACGATATATACTATTAACCATGTCAAGTTCAACAAGAAGTTACACACAACGTTAACGCGTTCTGCCTCCATTGCGTTTTGTTCTACATAACCTTAAAATAATGAACTGGCATTGGTGCTTTGTGAGATAATTTGTATATTTCACAATGTTCAAATAATCAAAAGAGCCATTTAGGAAAATTTAACATTAACCTATGATCAAAAATAATTAATACTTTTTTTATTTTAGCTAAGGATTTTACAAAAGCAATCGACATGTATTCCAAAGCCATAGAACTTAATCCCAGCAGTGCTGTATACTATGCTAATCGAGCATTAGCGCATTTGCGCCAAGAATGCTTTGGCCTGGCTCTGCAGGACGGAGTTTCAGCTGTTAAAAACGATCCAAGCTACCTTAAAGGATATTATCGTCGTGCGGCTGCGCATATGTCCTTAGGAAAGTTCAAACAAGCGTTGTCCGATTTTGAATATGTAAATTAACCATTACTTAACAAATTCTAAATGAATAATAACATAATGCCTATAATTACAGGTAGCCAAATGTAGGCCTAATGATAAAGATGCAAAACTTAAATTTACTGAGTGCAATAAAATTATAAAAATGCGTGCATTCGAGCGAGCTATTGCTGTAGATAAGCCCGAGAAAACACTACTCTCGGAAATTTACACAAACTTGGAGAATATAAGTAAGTTCAAGATGGTTACTTTTTAATTTTAATGCTTATGCTCATGTATTTTGTAAAGCAATTGAAGACGATTACAAAGGTCCTCAGCTTGAGGATGGCAAAGTTACTTTAAAATTTATGGAAGACCTTATGGAACATTACAAGGCACAACTGAGACTGCATCCCAAATTTGCTTATAAGGTAATCACAGTTATACTTATAGTAACTAATTTTAATTTTATTAAAGTAAAATATACTTTTTTTTTTAGATACTTTATGACATTGATATGTATATGCGTGAACAACCTTCCTTGGTTGATATTAAGGTGCCTGATGACAAGAAGTTTACAATTTGCGGTGATGTACATGGTCAATATTATGATTTGGTGAATATCTTTGAAATAAATGGACTGCCATCGGAAGAGAATCCCTATTTGTTCAACGGCGACTTTGTGGATAGAGGTTCATTTTCTGTAGAATGCATATTTACACTCTTCGGCTTTAAGCTTCTATATCCAAATCATTTCTTTATGGCTCGAGGTAAGTCGAAGCGGTTTGATTATAAAGCTGGTCTTAAATAGTGTTATACAACATATATAGGTAATCATGAGAGCATTAACATGAATCAAATGTACGGCTTCACGGGTGAAGTGACCGCTAAATATTCAACCGGAATGGCAGACATTTTTACACAAATATTCAATTGGCTACCGCTTTGCCATTGTATTAATCAGAAGATTCTGGTTATGCATGGTGGACTTTTTTCGTCAGACACTATTACATTGGATGATATTCGACACATTGAACGAAACTGCCAACCACCAGATGAAGGACTTATGTGCGAATTGCTTTGGTCTGATCCTCAGCTATGGATGGGTCGTGGTCCATCAAAGCGTGGAGTGGGCATTCAGTTTGGTCCTGATGTTACTCAAAATTTCTGTAAACTTAACAATTTAGACTATATCATTCGCAGTCACGAGGTTAAGGATAAGGGCTATGAAGTGGCTCATGATGGTCAATGTATAACTGTGTTTTCGGCACCAAACTATTGGTAAGTTAAACTAAAAGATATTGATTAAGATTTGTTAACCTCTTTTTCCTGATTTACAGTGATAGTATGGGCAACATGGGCGCCTTCATAACAATTACGGGTAACAACCTTAAACCAAATTTCCAAACCTTTGAGGCTATGGTAAGTTCTCTGATACGTCGTACCAAAAATAGTTTGCTAATTGCTATCATTTTATACACAGCCGCATCCTGATGTTAAGCCCATGGCTTATGCCAATTGCCTAGTTAATTGGCTGACGTAGTCATAGCAGCCTGCGCCCTAAGAAAAACTTTAGCTAAGCACATCATTTAAACACACACACACATACATACATACACACATACACACACACACACCACGCAAAGTGCTGTTACCTAATAACGAACAAACCAAACGGATCGCAAATGCTCAAAAAACCCTTGTGCACGCAGCCTGCTAATTAATTATTGTCTAAGTACGAAGTACAACTAAAAAACACAATTGTTGTATATAGGGCTAAGGGCGGGCAGCATAACAGCAGAAAAACAATCACTTAATCAAAAAAAATTCAGCTATATTTGATACAAAAACACGTTGCATATGAGTATGAATATATTAATGTGGCTTTAGAAGTCAGATGCTACGTTATATTGGTGCTAAGCATCTGAGTTTTCACTGTATAAATAAGGAATAAACAATTGTGTTTCAGTGAGAATATGTATTGTGTTATGCATAGCATTTAGTCATTGGCAATAATGTGAGGGCCCACACACTACAACAAATTGTTTACCTTAAATTTAGTTATTCCAAATACTCTGATTTTGTTTAAATTAAATTTTTGTTTAAATCTGCCCTTGTGTTTATATAAATTTATTATAAAAGTCATTTTAATAAAACTACTTATACAAGTTAGAAACAAATACCTCAATAATATGTTTCCGTTATTTAAATATTATATGTAATTAAAGTGTGCAAAAAAAATGTGTGTTTAGTCTATTCGAAAAGCATTAAAGACAATTATTTTAAAGTTTGTAACTTAGGACATTTTAGTTCTTTACAAAAAATAAGAGTATTCCAAAATGAAAAATTGAATTTTTATTAATCAAGACCAACACTTAGATTTGCTTGTGTAGTTAGGCTCAAGCCTAGACTCTGAAAGATTTTATCTACATTTTCCTTATAATCCTTGAGATAGGCACGTTGTAACAGTGTAATATACACAAATGGGCCGTTGTATGTGGCAAGATTCTGATAAAGCTCGATTGCAAGAGCCTGCATCTCTTTAGGCTGTGCTTGGGAGAGATACAGGCCCACAATTGTAAGCAAATCGTGCAGATGCTTCCCATCAATCTGTAAGCAGCGTATAAAGTCTGACAAATGGTGTAGTAACTTAAGTTGCAACCTGTATTCCTGTGTTAAGGCTTGCATCAATTCAGTGCCACTATGTTTACTTGCTGTCTGTAGGAAATATTTGAGCTGGGGTATTACATCGGTAAGACTACGCTTCAAAATAAAGTCTTTGGCATGCAGGCCAAGAATATGCAGTAAACTAAAGCATCGGCTTAGTACTATGGCGTCTCTTTGGCGGAACTTCTCGACCAGCGGTTGCCATACCAAATGAACCAATGGAAGTAGCTCGTTTTCGTAGTTACTTAGCAGTGGTATGCCAGTAATGAGGCATTCCAATGCAAGGATTTGATGTGATTGGTCAGAGTTTGACAGGAACTTTATAACTTGATCCAAAATGGTTTTGGTCATCTCGATATGACGCGGTAGGGGCGGCTTTGCTGGTTCCGACACTGCAGGATCGTCAGTCTCGACTTCGGGCATATTTACATCAGTTTCCATGTTTGTTGTGCTTTGCAAATCATCCAAAGTATCAGGTGCTTTGTTCAGAACATTAAGCCAAGTATCCAAAATATGTTGGTCTTCATCAACTTGCATTTCAATTTTATCAATTGCTGCTTCGGTATCTTTTTGCCAAGCGACAACGTGCCGCAAAAACGCATTAAACACACGCAGATAGGACTTTACATTATCCGTTTGATTTGATTTGGCACTTTCCTCGCAAATGGTTTGAAATATGCTTTCAAGATGCGGCACATTCCCTCGCGTGCTATACTGCAGTACCACAGTCAGAATATCAACGGCTGAATTGCTTTCAGGTGACTGAAACATAAATATTATAGCTTAATTTATAAAACTTCATTCACTTCTCCAGCTTACCTTTTTAAGCAATGCGTTTAAATGAAAGGTAATATAGTCAGTGGAACACTCAATAAAATGCGATGGTACGGCATACTTCAGGGACATTTGCATAGAAACAAAGGCAAATGTAGCTGCTTGACGTATAAGCGTATTACTGCTTGCTGGATTGGAAAATCGCATGTTAAATTGTTTTAAATAGATTATGAAATATGACATACCCAACTTCAGTAAAACTTTGTGCAGACTGTGAAATACATGACGATCAAAAGTATCACCAATAAATTTGGCACAATGTCCCAGTGCATCCAACACTAAACACGTGTGTAACACATTGTACTGTGCATCTAAAATACTGACACGACTGTTTACCAGTTCACGATCTTCATCCAAATAACAGTCTTGAGTACGAACCTCTATGGCAGATGAGTAAAGACCTGGAGTACTTTCCTGAAACCATGAGGTGGGCTACAAATATTCACATTAGAATGAGAATTAAGATGCTATCATAGTTATCATACCTTATCGACCTTTAAACGCCAGGCAGCATCCGGTTGCAAGGCCAATTGCCAGTGTTCCTCGGCAAGAAGTTGATTAACCAAGAGTTCTACTAAAACCAAGCGACTTTCTCGGCCATTTCTTTGCTCTGAGGTTATTAAAAGAGTTGCCAGAAGAATTGCTTCATTCATAGCTGTGTTTCGTTGTTCGATCAGCTCTACACAAGATTCAAAGACAAGACGATTTAATGTCGGTTCGGTGCCTAAAAAGCCTACAATATCGTAAAGGGTATTTTGGCAACGCTCTGAGCTCAGATACTTGAACTTTCGCCAAGGCAGTTTCGTGCATTCAGCAGCGAATTCTTTTGTTTTCCCTTCATGTATGTTCCTTAATGAATGCTCTTCGTTAAGCAAATCATGGGAAATACGTTGATCCAATGCTGTCAGCAAGCACATGACGAAAAGGTCTAAATTTTTGGGCACCAATAAAAAGAGCTGCAATCGATCAGCACTGAGATTGTGGAGCAATCCCTTTATGAACAAGACTTCAGCGAATTGTTCGTTATCATCGCAGCGATGTAAAATTCGCGGCCACTTATTAAGATGAGTGTCAAGCAGCAGTTCTGCATTCTCGTCAAAAATGTGGGAGCTCGTAGGCTGCTGTTGCAACTCACAAAGCGTAGCTTGACACAATTTGGTTATGCATTGGTCCTCATCTTCTGACAATGCAAGTACACTCTCAAGTAAACTTAGGAAATTATTTTTTAGGTTGTGTGCACAACTTTTAAGTAGAAGACAACACATCTGGGCGTATGTCCTACGCAAAGTGATACTATTGTGTGCCCGTAATATACTTATTTCCACAAAAATAGGACGTATACGAGTTGATGTAGCTAAAATCCACTGTGTTGAACGTAAATCAGCTTGGAGCTGCTTAACGCGTTCCTCGTTTTGTTCAAGGTTTAGACGTTTACTACCGAATATGTCCAGCTCATATGGTTTATCCAGGCATTCACTTTTTTGGGCTTTGTTGTGCAAGGATTGGAATGAGTTCAAGTCAAAGCGGTTATTTAAATACTCGTCTGAGGTTTCCTCAAACATAATACATATCACGCGACCCAGCGCCTTAACAGCAATCTAGAATGTAATAACAAATAATATTAATCTTTAAATTATATATAAAATAACACTTACAGATTTGATGGATTCCCCAACTTTATCCTCTGCCATTGACTTTTTATAGAGAACAGTTACGACTTTGGGCAAAAAAATAAAAATTGTGTTGGCGACCTGATTTCGAAGCACTACATCTGCTGCATCAGCAGCATCATGCACGTAGAAGAGTACCATGAGGCATTCTATCGATGCAATAATGAGTTTGCGGTAATTATCCTGAGCTATAATCTCTAAGAGAGTAAGCAGGATTTGTCCAATTATAACCACCACTTCCTTTGTGTAAAACGTTTCCAGCACGTCGCTTGTGGAGCGCTGCAACGCTTCTGACATGCAAAGCACTGCAGCCAATTTAATTTCTTCGGAAAGATTGGGCCGCATTGTGGCAGAGTTTGAATCACGGAGCTGTCTTAATACCGCCACCAAAGTTGATCGTAGCGCTTTTTCTTCGGAGAGATACAACTTGGATATGATATGTCGCAAACATTCTAATAAACTGGTACGCAACTCCTGACTTTCTCTAAAATTATAAAGAGTCTGTAGAGTCGTATAAATGGGAATGTGCTCCAAGCTATCTTACTCAACAAGTTCATCCAATTTAATAACAAGTGGTACTGCAATTTGAGTCTGAAATATCCGCATTTGTCCAAAGTCAAAACCAATGATTTCTTCCGAAACTTTCGCCAATGTCATTTTACTGGGCTGTTTCATAAAGTCATCTATCGCCGGTTTAATCCGCATCACATAAGTCTCGAGCGACGACATTTATACATTAAAAGTATGCCAGATTTAAAAGCAAAACAACACAAATTCGTTCGAACGAAAACACCGGCAAAAATATTTGTAGAAACAGCTGAGTGGTATTCACACGTAAACGTATAATAAATGCCGTTCAATTCAAATAAAATGTTGAATTTCAAAGCAAAATAAAAGTAACTCGCTTTGTACCGAAGTTAATAAACTGATTTATTTTCTAAAAAGTATAATACACTAATTGTAAAATTCATGTTGAGCATCATCCTTGCGTACGGTTGTTTTGTATCCCTTTTCAAAATCTCTATTATGGGCTATGTAACGATTTTCGCGCACAGCATGCATGCCAGCCTCTTGACAAATAGCGTTAATGTCGGCATTTGAAATATTGTCAGGACGAGCTATTAGCTCTTCTAGATCGACATCATCAGCGAGATTCATTTTAGCAGTTATTGTTGTGAATACCAAACGTTTTTGACGACGATCTGGTAATGGAAATTCAATTTTGCGATCCAAGCGTCCAGGACGTAAGAGAGCCGGATCTAAAGTATCTGCACGATTTGTTGCCATTATAACTTTAATATTGGATGTTTCATCAAAGCCGTCCATTTGATTCAGTAGTTCCAACAAAATACGTTGCACTTCACGATCAGCACCAGTTTGGGCATCGAAGCGTTTTGTGGCTATGGCATCGATTTCATCAATAAATATAACCGCAGGAGCGTTTTCTTTTGCCAGACGGAAAAGATCGCGCACCATTCGAGGACCTTCGCCCAAGTATTTCTGGACAAACTCTGAACCAACGACGCGAATAAACGACGCAGTGGTCTGGTTAGCAACGGCCTTTGCCAGCATGGTCTTACCACAGCCTGGTGGTCCAAACAGTAGAACTCCACGAGGGGGATCAATACCTGAATATTTTGAATTATTTTATGTAAAATGAAATAAAAAGTATTAATAGAAACAATTTACCAATTTGCTTATACAAATGAGGATGGGTTAATGGTAGCTCTACAGCTTCTCGAATCTCCTGCTTTTGCATATCAAGTCCCCCGATGTCTGCATAAGTGACATCTGGTTTTTCGTCAGGTGACATCATTGCTATGATGCTATCTGCCTCTGGTGGGACCAAATCTACCAAGCAATTGCTTTGCTTATGCAATGCTACGGATGTCGATGGCTTAAGCTGTTCATGGTCAATTGTGGACAAAACCCGAACATAGTAATTGGAGCCTGTTGTAGAAGCAACAATTCCATAATTTTCTTCTACTGCCTCTAAGAATTGTCCGATGACCAATGGTACAGCCTTAGCGCGTTTTACTTCCTCTTTAGCATGTAAGTACTCCTTTTTTAGGTTATAATGTTCTTCTTTAATATAATCTTCTTGCACTTTTAACAGCTCAAGCTCCATTTGCAGCCTTTTAAACTGCACATAAAAGTCAGCTTCATTTAGTTTTGAGCTAAAACTATCAATGCTATCGTCCCTTAAAAAGCCCATTTTTTTTATTACGTGCTCCTTACAGAATGGCGATGAGAATGACTTGAAATTTTTAAATAGCAGCAAACTTTAAAAGTGCTGCCAGACTGCTTAAATTTAACGTGGACAACATCAATTAAGCTCGTGAGTCACGAACAGCTGTTTTGAAGACCTGTTGTTGTTTTTTATTCTTCTTGCCTGTATATTTGTTGTATTCAACGTGGAACCGTTCTATTTTTAAATCAAATTTCGATATTATTTTGGAATTGTAAATTGTGTTCCAAAGATTTTTTACTATATACTTTGAAATGAAGTAGTTTAAAATACATGGCAATGCTATAAACCTAATTGTTTGTGCAAAGAATTACAAGAAGCTCAAACGCCGGCTACGTATTTCATAAAAAGAGACGATTCAGTGAAATATACGCGAATAAACCAATATAATTAGCGTTTGATGTCACACCAGATATGGCAATTATGTAACATGCTAATAGTATATCCTACACTTAAATTTTGATTTCTGCTAAATTGCATCTACGGTGACGTCGTCCGCAAAATGGATGCGCTAGTGTTCCTGACGGCAGCGGCCCACCTCGTATACACACCTTTTACAAAGGTGGAGGAGAGTTTCAATCTGCAAGCCATGCATGATATTTTATATCTGCGGAACAACTTTACAGAATACGATCATCATGAATTTCCAGGAGTTGTACCTCGTACTTTCATAGGACCTCTGGTTGTGTCCATAATATCAGCTCCATTTGTGATTCTTTTTGAAATTCTAAGCATTAATAAATTCTGGACACAATATGTAGGTAAAATACACTTCATTAAGTTACTTTTGTCCCCTTTTAATCTTTTTTTCTTTGCCAGTCCGACTTGTCTTAGCTGCAGCAATTTCTGTTGCCTGGAATAATTTGCGTCAAACTGTAACTAAAATCTATGGAGTAGAAGTGCGACTATGGTTCACGGCAATAACTATAACTCAGTTCCACTTCATGTTTTACATGACACGCCCACTTCCAAATATTTTTGCTTTACCACTTGGTAAATAACTTCGGGCTTTTCTATTCTCCTTTAATTTTTTAATTTTTTGCATTTGCTTTCAGTGCTCTTTGCAATAGCCTATTGGATGCGGGGCCAAGCGACGCCTTTTATTATATGTTCAGGAATTTCCATACTTGTATTTCGTTCTGAATTGGCTCTTTTTCTTGGATTGCTTCTGGCTTTAGACTTACTTCAACGAAAGCTTTCTATTGATGGGTACGATTGTCTTTTGCTTCCAGCTTTTTACATATATATAATAACATCTATTTTCATTTTATTATCTCTTTTTGATAGGCTTTTGAAAGTTGCCTTACCTGCCGGGCTGTGCATTTTGGTAGCTACCTTTTTGGTAGATTCGTTCTTTTGGCGTCGCCTTTTGTGGCCTGAGGGCGAGGTGCTGTGGTACAACACTATTCTCAACAAAAGTTCAAATTGGGGAACATCACCGCTGCTTTGGTATTTTTACTCAGCGTTGCCTCGTGCAATGGGCGCGTCATTGCTGTTTGTACCAGTTGGAATTTACTTTGAACATCGTATTCGTCCTTTGGCTCTATCAGCACTTGTATTTGTTCTTTTGTACTCAATTCTACCACACAAGGAACTGCGATTTATAATCTACGTTTTTCCGGTTCTTAACATTGCATCGGCGTGTGGTTGTCAACGTATGTAAGTACATTCTAAAAATATATATTTATTTATTACTGTAGCATTTACTTTATTCAAATAGGTGGATGAATAGTGCCAAGTCAGCGTGGCATAGCTTTCTGGCACTCGTTTCAGCCTCACATATAATATTTAATGTCCTCCTAACTATATTTCTGCTTGTAGTTTCGGGTACAAATTACCCAGGGGGTGCGGCGCTTTCTCGCTTGCATCGTTTGGAACCTTCTAATACAAATGTTTCAGTTCATATTGCCAATTTGGCTGCACAGAGCGGTGTATCTCGATTCATGGAGATAAACAATAACTGGATATATAGCAAGGACGAAGACATGAATTACACTCAGGTAGAAATATCAAGATACAGTCACTTGTTAGTAGAAGCTAAGAATAAGCAAAACACAGAGCTGTGGACCACACTTCAAGAAGACTTTGAAATTTTGGAGTTTATTGATTGTTTTAGTAGTATTGGCATACAATATAATTCTATACTGCCAGTACGTGTAAAGACAAAGCCCTGCATAGGTATTTTAAAGAAACGCCCGTCCCTTTCAAAGAATTCTGTCAAAGTAAAACTTTCACAAGCAAATGGAACGGAAAATACGAAAACCAAACGCAAGAGGGAAAAGCACAAGGTAGATAAAATACAGCCAAAGGTGGATGTATCTCTAGAGGCAGCTATAGAAGAAGGATCTGAATTCATCAGTAAAGAAGAGGAACCAATTAACTTTGAAGAAATTCACAGCTTAGCTCATCAAACAGAAGTTGAAACTGATGATGACGATGGTATTGTAAACACAGTAGAGGAAAGCTCATTGGAGCTCAACACAGAGGCTAAGGAAATTAATTTTCAAGAGCTTCGAAATCTGGCGCTAGAACATACCACTCGTAAATCCCGCGCAGCTACGAAACTGAAAATTCGAAAAATTATTGAACAACACTACAGAGCCAAGGGAAGTCACATCGAAAATGACATTGCGGATGAACATAAAGTTTCTGGTCATCGCACTGGATTGCGGCAATCCGTAAAATCAATTATTAAACAGGAGAAGATAAAAGAGATGATTGAACAAATTGCCACAATGGACTTGTCACGCATCTGCGATCTGGAGAAAACATCAACAAAGGACTGTTTAAAGCTTGTTATAGATAAAATTGACGATGAGAGCATCAAGCCGAACTGATGCCAATAGCTGGCAAACCCATCAGGTTTTTTTTTAACTTAACTGTAATCGTAAATGGTTATGTATTAAAGATTTTTTTTCAAAAAAATTGTATATATTGCGATGGTGTACAATTTATTGTCATTAAATGGAATGCTGCAAGTGTATTGTGTCAAGTTCTTAAAAATACTTAAAGCTAAATTGTACGTTGACCTTAAAATGTATTCAATTTCATGCCGGCGTTGGTGCGTAGGGCTTAACACCAATATTCCACATTTGCCTGTCCATAGCGCATATCACGTGTATGTGTCTTATGTATATTAATAACTAAGGACCTTACGAATTGTTTAATTTATCCCAATATATAGCCAAACCATAGCCATACATCGCCCACAGTGCCTACAAGACACAATAAAAGTGTGAGTCTATATAATATATTGTCCATGGCTCCGCCTTTAAGGAAAACAGGCTTTTCATTCGGTTCTTGAAACTTCTTACGCAAATTGGCCATTTTAGGTGTCAGTTTTCCAGCACCGGATGCGTAAGCGCGCATTAAACATGCTGGAGGCCGAACGGAATGAATTGCGCCCCACCCATCGACGTGCCGCAACAAAGGCTACAAAAGATAAAAGTTTATGAGTTTGTCTGCTTAAATAATAACCAAATATTTACGATAAATTTGGAGACCAAATTTCTTTGCATCTTACAAAGAATTTATATTTAGTTGTACACGGTACAGAATTTTTCCCGAACTGACTCGAAATGTTTCCTGAGTTAAACTTATAAGCTTATTTTATCCACATGCCTACTTTTCTCTAAATTGTAATAAATTGTTTATCAGTTTGATACATATATTTTAATGGTGAAATATTTAATTTATTTTAAATAACGTATCAAATATATCGATATAGCCGATACCATCGATAAGAGCTTTCATAATGCTATCATCATATCGAATAAATAAGTTGCTTGCTGAGGACGGAGAGTAAACATTAAAGTAGCGCCAACAATAGATAAACTGATATGTCTATAGCAAAATATTTCAATCGTTCAGTGAATAAAAAAGATGTGGCTTCGCGAATTTGCTCGTTACAGCCCCTAGAGTCGGAGCATTGTGCGATTCAATTGAAAAATGGAGACAACTTTGTTGGACGTTGTAAGGAAACCGGCATTAGAGACAGCCGTTGTTCCAAAAAACAGCTTCAACTTCAAGTTAACTTAAAAGTCGCTAGAATTCAGCTTAAGGTGCTGGGACTAAATCCTTGTGGTATAAATGGAGTTATGGCTAAGCAACACACAGAGTGTGAACTTCGGCATGGGGACCATGTGGAAATTGTTTATGGGCGTCATCCGTTTGAAGTGGTTTTTAATCCAGTACCAGAAGAAGAAAACCCAAATGAAGAAAATGAAAATAATATTGAAAATATTCCAAAGGCTTCAGCCAGTGAGGAGGAGAAATGGTTTTCCACTGGTAATGGCGACTTAGTTATTTATACCAGCGCTGGCGTTACTTCGTCTAGTAAGATTGCGGGCTATGATATGGACGGAACTATTATAAAGACAAAGTCCGGCAATGTATTTCCAAAGAATACGGAAGACTGGCAAATCATATATCCAGAAGTGCCTGAAAAATTAAAGCGGCTACACAAGGACGGCTTCAAAATATGTTTCTTTACAAATCAGGGAGGAATTGCACGTGGCAAGATCAAGCTCGATGACTTTAAGATAAAAATTAAAAAGATAGTTAAGCAACTGGGTGTACCTGTCCAAGTGTTCATAGCTATAGGCAGTGGGTATAACCGAAAGCCACTACCAGGAATGTGGGAGCAACTTAAAAACGAAATGAATAATAATGTGTCCATCAAATTGGAACGTTGCTTTTTTGTTGGTGATGCTGCTGGAAGGCCTGAAACGGGAAAAGGCGTTACCAAGCAACGCAAAGATCATTCGTTAGCTGACCGTCTTTTTGCAACGAATATTGGAATTTCGTTTTACACCCCCGAAGTTCACTTTCTTGGAAGGAGCATCGAACAATGGAACAAACCAGATTTTGAACCAACCAGTATACACGCTGAAGTATCATTATTTGAACCAGACAATGTTAAATTTAACACCGATGGATGTGAAGTAGTTATTTTAGTCGGTTTGCCTGGATCAGGCAAGAGTCACTTCAGTGCCGAGGTGTTTGGCAGTAAAGGGTATAAAATTGTCAATGCTGACACTTTGGGCAGCACTCAAGCCTGTCTAACTGCTTGCCAGCGGGCCTTAATTGCGGGTCAATCTTGTGTAGTAGACAACACAAATGTTGATGCCGCATCGCGTAAGAAATTTCTTACCTTGGCTGCGGAAAAGAAAGTTCCTTGTCGTTGTTTTGTAATGAATGTGACTCCCACTCATGCAAAGCACAATATTGCCTATCGGGAGTTGACGGATGGTAAGCACTCACGTATAAATGATATGGTTTTCAACATGATGAAGAAGAAATACCAAGAGCCAACATTAGAAGAGGGATTTACAAATATCCATAAAGTAAACTTTAAGCCACAATTTCCCAACAAAAAGGATGAGAATTTATATAAAATGTATTTGCTTGAGAAATAGTCTACGTAAATTGATTTAATCCAAAGTGAATATTCGCTTCGCTATATCATCTATAAGCCAATCCATTGAACTCAATAATTTTTCCCCAGTTACTGCGCTTACTCCAGCTACCAACCAGTGATGTGTTGTAATGTCATCTAATTTTAGAATCTAAAAGTCATAAAAAGTTAATTAAAGTTTCAATTTTTGTTTTTTAAACGAACCTCTTTTATTTCGGTTGATTTCAAAGCGCCTGGTAAATCTTGCTTGTTGCAAAGAACAAGTAAAGTTGCACCAGCTAAGCGCTCCTCTTGGAGTAGCACTTGTAGTTCCTGCCTACATGACTCTAAGCGCATACGGTCTGCACTATCTACCACCCAAACAAGACCATCTGTGCGTTCAAAATAGTTACGCCAATATGAACGTAGTGACTTTTGGCCACCAACATCCCACATGTTCAATGTGTAACCATTATGCTCTAGCGATTTTATGTTAAAGCCGAGAGTTGGCGAGATTGTATCTATGGGTTCTCCGTTAAAGCGTTTTAGTATTGTTGTTTTTCCAGCATTGTCCAATCCTCTGAAGAATAAAAAAGATGTGATTCACACATTTTAATTTTTGAAGGCAGACACTTACAGTAAAAGTATGCGCATTTCCTTTTCCTTTTGTCGCATTTTTTTCAATACTGTAAGAAACCCCATTGTATTTTTGAATGGACTGTGTATTTAATAAATTAATAAATAAATAACAAATTTGCAGCTGTGATTATTAATAATGTTTTGGTCACAAAATATATTTTCAATGTGAATGACAAAATTTCTTAAGGGCTGAATTTTTGAAACGATCTGGCAACTACATTCTCCATAGACGTCAAACAGCTGTCATAATCTGAGACCCGTGAATTTTTCGTTTTAGCTCGTCGAGCCACTTGTATTGCATTTGATAAAAATAAAACTATTCCAATAAAAATGTTGAACCTATCCAGAGTAAGTTCATATGTGTTGCCCTCGAATTATGGATAACGCAAATAATAGAATATACTATGCATTATGTTGCTGGACGTAATAATATGCGAATCAATTACGTAAGATTGCTGGAGGACCCTAACTAACCGCACATTTTCTTTGTAGGCCGTCGTTCGTAGTTTCACAACTACCAGCAGCCGTCGTGCAACTGCAGCTGGCAAGGAGCAAATCGAGAAAGGCTACTTTGAAATCAAGAAAGTTCAGGAGCACTTCCAAAAGAAGGACGGCAAGCCCGTCTTTCTGAAGGGATCGGCGTTCGATAACATTTTATACCGCGTTACTGTGGCCCTGTCCCTCGTCGGTATCGGCGGCATGGGAAAACTTTTCTGGGAGCTTAGCGTGCCCCAAAAGCCGGAATAAATTGCACGCACCTTAGTCTACCCTTTAAGTTAAACCATAACTAAAATATCCGCAGTAACAATTCTGAGTCGATTTGTTACAGTGTAGTTTCCTTATGTTTCTTTGTTTTGATAATGTAAGTTGTTCTCCCCATATTATCTCCGCCTTTTTAAAGTTGTATTAACATTTATTTTTATATTTCAGATCTTAATCTGCAAATGTAGTGAACGATCCTCTGAAATGTGGCTTGTGTAGCAATTACTAAGTTTAAAGTGTAACGAACATTCGCAAATGCATTTGAAACGTTGAAATATAAGAACTTTACTGTAAAGTTACAGGAAAAATGGCAAGCATTTTAGTTTATCTTGCGTGTAGAGAAGGGTCTTATGACATATGTTGTCATTTTTCTTTATAAATCTGCCGAATATTTTGTCGTGTCGCACTCTTTTAGCTTTCTCACATACATTTATGTATAAAAATTTAATTTACATTGACATTAAATAAACAAACAGCCGCCGTTTTGTCGATGCGACGGTTTGGATGTGTCGTTGGAGACCGTTTTATAAATCAAAGGGCGGCAACTCGGCGCGTTGCCTTTGGCATGGAAATGTACTTTAAATCGAGCGAATCATGCTGCGCTTTAACACACATAATCTCACAGACATACGTATACAGACGCAACATGCAATGTTGTGTGTTTATTAATAACTAAAAAAATAAAACGAAATCCTCACAGAAGTGCAACGAAATGTGCAATTTAAGGCATTTTCATTAGTTATTTCTCCATAAACACTTAAATAAAACTAAAGTGTTTAAATGCTGTACCAAAAACAACAACGATACCAACAAAAACAATAACAACAAAAACAAACTGAAACTGAAACTGAAACAAAAATATAGCCATTTTAAGAGTTCTCTCGCATGTTTCAGCTTTGCTTTTCTGAGTGGGGAAGAAATAAGATGAAGAACAACAATTTTGCTATTTCATTTGCCGTTACGGGCCATTTAAGTTTTGAGATGTGCACGCGAAGCGTATAAAACGAACGCGATTTTACCGTTAACACATTTAGACGGATGTGTGTAGGTGGTTTAGTACTTAGAAGAATTGCGAGCAGTCAATTCCCGTTATAGTACATTGTAAATAGATTTTCCCTGAACTGTTTGATTGCTCTCCCAAAGAGACCCCGTGCTCTCTTTCTCTGTTTTGCATTTCCCTTTCTTTTAATTAATTAAAAGCGTCCGTCTTAGGATTGCAATTATGTATTATTATGCGCACTTGTCGCAAACTTATTATATTTCATAGACTGTGAAATATTTATGTGAAGAGGCAAATGACAAAATTCCACCTACAGACTTGAACAGGAGCCGCTATCACAACTGTTTCAATTCCAACTAACTGAAACTGGCTGGGCTTCTTGGCTGGCTGGTTCCACACGAGTTCCTTCAGCCAAATTACAATAATAACTCAAAATGCATAGAAGATGCAAGGCTAAGTGTTTTGATACAATCCTTTGCCAAAAACAACAACAATATAAAGAAGGGCAAAACAAAGCGGTAGGAAGCAGCGTGTAGTATCAAGAATCGAAAAATGTGTTTCATTAAATGTTATTTATAGTCAGCAATTTTATGCATTTAAAGCGCGTCTATCAACGGCAGCATCAGCATCGGCATTGAAGGCACTAAGCATCGCCATGCGGAAACGGCAACGACGCCATATTGAAATTAACTGTGGCGCGCTTTTTATGAAGGGTGCGTGACTGAGACAAGGGGAAGACAAATAAAATAGTAAGAGAGAGAGAGAGAGAAAGAGAGGGAGAATGGAAAAGAGAGTGGAGGGTGTGTGCGACCGCCATTCCGACCCCAATAGATACCGATCCTAATGGTATAGACCCCAAGTGCATGGAATGGAAACTTTCACCTTTGTCAGCGGCGTTTCGCATTTATTTGTTTTTACTACTGCATAGATTAATTTTTAGTTTTCTTTTCTCTCCACGTGAAACATTGGCAGGCAAACGTCGCGCGCTTACGTCTACGTCCACATCCAGGCCGGGGCTATATCTTTGCCTGTGCCGTTGTCGTTGCTCTTGCTGTTGCTGTTGCTGTTGCCGGCAGCCGCAACCACAAATCAGAATGTCGTTGAAGCATTCAAGTGCAACCGGCGTGAAGCGAACTCACTGCTGCTGTGGCTTCCTCAGTCTCTGTCTTGGTTTGCGGCAAATCTCGGCAACTCTCAGATGAACGGCCGTTGAGTGAACAACGTCAACGTTTCGTCTTTGTCAGATCGTCGTCGTTCTCTTCGTCCGCACCAAGAGGGAGTTAGTTTTGGAAAAATCAAAATAAAAAATAAAATGCGGCAAACCTTCAAGCAATAGTCGTGTATCGATCTTCAATATCTACCACCTTCGATATGTCAAAAAAAGAAAAAAAAAAAACAAACTCCAAATATTCAAAACGAAACCAGTTTGTCCTATTAACACTTTGATTACAACTCAACTTTTTGCCGCTGCTCGCACACGATCTTTCTGGGTGGTCCTAAGTGACGCTTTTAGTTAAATTTTGATTTATTTGAGCTTCAATTAGTCGTTGTACAAATCTGTTTATTTATTTGCTTTTAATTATTGTTCGAAACCGCAAAGCCGTGCTGCTACCGGCACAGGTTAGAGGGCGATCCATCCACAATCTCTGGCAATGCCAGGGCCGGAGCCTGTCCTCACCCTTGTGTATGTACAACCGAGCTGGGCAAGCCAGACAAGCCGAAGAAGGTTTTTAATTAACACCAACAATATAATTTACGAAAAACATAAAATACCCGCACATTATTATTGGAAGTTTAAGTGTTTCTATATACATTAAAATTAAATATAAACATTGTTGAAGATATTTGAAAAAAAATAATGCATACAAAATTTAGGAAAATAACAAAAAAAAAGCAGTGGAAAGTTTATATTTTTTTGTTTTAATTTTAAAATAACAAAAAAATATAAAAATATTATAAATGTATCAGTGGACAGATTATATTTTGTATATTAATTTAAAAAAAAAATTAAGTTGAAGGAATTTAAAAAAAAATTTATACAAAATAAAAGAGAATCAAAAAAAAAGTACATATAATAAGAAACGGTGTTTATTGTAATTAGAAATAATTTTATTTTTTTTTTTTTGAAGCTGCAGCTTTTACCTTATTTTTATTTTTAATTTTTATTCACTTGCATTTGCACTTAATATTTATGATATGATTTTAGCTGTTAGCTCAATATATTTTTATAAGGAATTCATACATGAATGAATTTGGGGATTCTGTTTTGGTATGTAAATAAACAAAAACAGACGGCATGGTTGCCCGAAAAATGAACTGTTAAAAATACCAAAAATGCATATTTGAAATTTAAAAACCATAACGCCCCCAGACAATGGGAATGGGAAAAGGAATGACGGCAGCGGCAATAACAAAAATCAAATCAGCGTGAAAGATGCGCTTCCTATTTCCCTCCCCGCCCTGACAACTTATTCATATATATATACATATATATATATATATATATATATATATATATATTTTCATGTATCTTTAGAATAGTTAGAGAAATAAATTTTTGCCTGTGAATCCGAAACCGTCGAGAAGCAGAAACATGTGTCCAAATCTTTCACACAGCCGTTGAGTTGTCCAAGAACCTACCGCGCAATATTCCAAACAACTTCATCGGGTAGTTAACATTGCGCGGGTGCGAACCACTTGGATCAGGTGACAGTTGCGGTGCGTTGACTCTCAAGTGAGCCGCTTCAAGTTTACTCCAATAATTCATCGTTAACTGCAGTTGCGCCGATCCGTTTTATGTCCACGGGAAGGACACAACACTCAAGTGGTTTTTGAACAACATCGTACATAACATATATATAATCATTGGTTACCGACTCCGTCCCGTGCCTAACGCTTGTCCGGTTTAACTAGTGCATTGGAGTTCGGTCGGTGCTGGCGTAGACAATTTGACGCTTCCGTCCAGCAGTTACACCCTTTTTCCGTAATGTTATGTAAGCCGTGCTCCCTACTTCTATTCCCCTCGAAATGTGTCAATTTTATAACACATTTGCCCACTTTACGACACTCAAAGAGTCTTCCACACTCGATCTTGCTCCCGCCTCTGTCACGGATGCGCCTTTGTTTTCTCAAGTGTCGTCCATATTCGGTTCAGCTTTGCGCTCCTCTCGCCGCTGTTATTTTTGTTGGATGTTATAACACAAAATTGGGATATAAGAAAAAAACACATAATATTCATTTGTTATGCTTGTCATTTGTCGCTTTTGGCGGCAACTTCAAAGCCCGTCACCCAATTTGTTAAACGCAGCTAATTTTGTCTCCATCTCCATCTGCGTACATCCCAGAAGCATCGGGCTTTTAATTTTTGCATATGGTTAATTATAATCATTAATGTATATGTGGATAAACAAAAAAACATCATTAAAAATAAAAGTTAAATTAATGGAAGAGATTTTTGTTAACAGAAAAACTTTTACTAAAAGTAAACTATATAAAAAGTAAACACTTAATTTAGTACTTATATATTAAAAAATATGAAATCTTAGTTAAGAATCTAAAAACTTCAAATATTTACTACATTTTTCTATACTGCATTTAATATAAATGATAAACATTTTTTATAAATTAGTAACATATTAAAAAATGATACTTTTTTAAATTACATAAATTATGTGAATATTTATATTCCTGGACTGTGTTTTTTTTTTTGTTATAATAGGTTAGAAAAGAATACAGATCCTTCAAAATAAGTGTTTCACGACTTTAACCAACTGTCCATTCATATGTGAGAAACACAACATTACATAGAGAACTTCATCTGGATACTGGTAAACAAATCGATATATTGAGAGGCTCAAAGCACACAGAAACAGAAAACTGGCTTGAACCCTAGGAACCTCTCGCCCCGATATTCATGCCAGACTCGGGCAAGGGAGGAAATAGAAATAATTTATTTATATCAGTTGCTTAGTAACAATAATATAAAATAATAATAATAATATAACTTAATAATAATAATAGAAAAATTTATATTTGATTCAACTTATTGTTAAATATGTTACGAAAATATACTCAAATATTTGATGCATACATTAATATAAACAAAAAAATAAAGCAAAAAACAATGAAGCCAAAAATGATTTTAATCTATAAAAATTGTACATATTTTATTACAAGTTTTGATAATAATTTTATAAAAATTCAAAAAGTATTTTTAATAATTTTAAACTATTTGAATTTATTGACTTTATGGTAAACTCGTCAGATTCGAACAAAGACCCCGCTTTAACACCTTTAATGTAACAGAAAATATTTATAGCAAGTAAACACTTCATTCATCCTATAATAACACCTATAAAATTAAATTACATAAAGAAATAAATAAATCCCATACTTGTTTATAATTGTAGTAATTTTTTATGTGAATTTGTAAGTAACAATGAAAAAAGGAAAAAGGGTAATAATTTATAAAACTTGCAGCTGTTATATATAGTTATTTATTAGACATGCGACTTTGAATGCAGAAGGATGACATTTTGTTGATGTTCTCATGACATGATATTCTCATGTCATGTTGCTCTCATGTCATGCCAAATATAATCGGTATAGCACAATATTTAATTAGTATAATATGTATAAATTGTCATTTAATTATGAATTGCAATTTTTACATAAAATTAATGTTAGCTGCTCACAAGACAAAATATCACAATGGCGATCGTCGAAGGTCTTGGCGAGAGCGAGTTTAATTCGCATCGCAATGTATACACGCGCAGGTAGGCCAAAGCAAGCTCAAGGAGGTGTGTCCAACGTGTGTGTGAGTGTGTGCGAGTCGTTCCACACAAGCGCACAGCACACAATTGCATGTAGAGGCGCTCACTCACACTCACAATGGTGAGTAGATTGATTTGCGAATGGATGTGGAATAGAATGACATGCGACGAGTGCCATTCTAATGAGCGAACGACAACAAAAATTGGCAGCAACTATTTAATGACGAATTTAAATATTAGTGACAATCATATGAAGACAACAACAATTCTTATAATTAACTCTAACCATGCAAATCGCAACGCCTCAGCGAAAATCGAAATGCAGCATTGCTAGAAGCAGAGGTAGCCCCACTAGAGGTAAGGTGGAGAGCCCATCAGGCAGTCATTTCATCGCCCTGGCCAAGTCCGAGGAAAGGGAAAAGGGAAAAGGGATATGGCCCTGCGCCGGTTTATTAGCAACAACGATCGCTCTAATGATACGATTTTGTTAATGAAGCAAAAATAGATGCACACGATCATCAGTAAGACGTAGACGACGAAACTAGGCGGTCTACTTCGGCCCCGCCCTCGGTCTCAATCGGCCTTAGTGTGTGTGTGATACTAAAAAGTCATGACATCGCTCGGGCACAGCGGAACGCTACGGATACGCTTACTTGCTTCAGATTGGCCATTCAAGCATTCAAAAATTAACTCCGCCCGGTTGCGTATGGTTAGTCAGACTCACAAGCGCAGACTACTCGTGCGCAGCTGAGATACGAACTTACAACTATAAAACACACACTATGCCCACACAGTCACAAATTCACTCACACATTTCATTTATTATATACGCGAGCGCACTGGGGGTATTGGCCAAGATTTGGGCCTTACCATGTTACCTTTAGTATACAATTATGATTTTTTCTAACATAAATGGTTAAAGTTGCATACATAAAAAAATCAATATTTAAATTTATAAAAATAACTATTTCTTATAATTCAATCACTTTAAAATTTGGGCGCTAGACCGCGTGCGCTCCTGCGCTGTGAAAGACATACTTCATTTTTGTTATTTTGTCAGGCAACTAAAACACGCACACTAACACATTGCAGCAACGCCATTAAAACCAACAAATACAAAGCGATCGCCGCCCTCAGTGAGAGTGTATGCTGTTCAAATCTATATTTGTGTGTGTGAGCAAACGTATGCAGGCATACACAGTGGCTGAGAGTGAAAGAGAGTGAAAAAGAAGGGGAGAGAATGAGCTCTTGGGATGCTGTGTCAGTGTAGTCGTCGTTCGCTTTGGTTGTTGGTTCTTTTCGCATGTGGCTGTGGATTGATGAACGCGATCGACCGTTAGTCGCAGCAGACACGGGTGACGAACAACAACAAGTTGGAGCTGTGGCTGTGCAAGTGAAACGTGCGCTGCTTCCACACGGATCACGGATCAGTAACTTAAAGCAACGGGTAATTGGATTTTAATGCGGAACTACAAGTGACAAGATATAGTGTAATCATTGTGTTGGTTGGGTGGTCATCACCAATTGATATATTAAATCGAATTTCTGTTAATCATTTAAATACATATATATATATATTATATATATATATATAATACATATATAATATTATTTAAATATATATTATTTTTGAAATAAAATACGCCTGCGGTCATTGTGAAGAAGTGGGCAAAGGAACCACTCATAGAAATCAGGTGTGAAAAGTGTCTGATAATTTCTGAACAAAGCAATCGATCGATCCTCAAGATGTGCTAATGAGATTTCAGTTTTGGTTCAACAAGTCGCAAGTATCGTGTCCGAAACTAAGTACAAAACCCAAAGTAAATCAAATTGAAATCCAATCAGGCAATCCAACTGGCGTCGCGCCGGTCTCAAGCGTGGTCAATTTGTATAAATTTCATGCCTTAATTGAAACTAACAATAAAATCAAGTGCCAATATTTAACGGTTAACAAGAATCTCCCCACCCTCCAATAAAAATCGATTATTCACGAGAGAACGAGAAGCTCAGAGAGAAGGTATCGTTTTCGAATCTGCAACTGATTGAGGGAGAAAAGGAGTCCTTAAGGCGCATCCAATTGTGAAGCTTTTCAATCTGGAGATGGATCCAGGTAAGCTTAAGATACATTTTTTACCTTTACTATAAATAATTTTCAAATCTCAAAACTCTATTCCAATTGACAGTTATTTGTATTTAATATAAAATATTTTAAGCTAATCTATAAATTAAATAAATAAAAGATTTAAGATTAGTTATGGGATTTTTCAAAATAAAAAAAAATTTAGAAATCCCGACGGTAACCGAAAACAACCGTTAGTTTGCTTTACTAAGAGTTAGCATGAAGTTTAACCACATTTTAGTAGAAAAATTTTGTTTAGGCGCAAGTCAAAAATGATGCAGCTTCTTTTATCCACATCCTGGTAACCCAGTTGGTATCCAAGCACCTGACTTGATGTCACAATGCTCAAGATAAACAATGTACCCCAGCCTCCGGTTAAAGGTCCGAGATGCTTTTTGGAACATCTACGTGTTTACCTGTGTTTGCTTTTGATTTTCGTTTCAAAGGTGAGTGGCGAAGCCGCCCGATGCCTTCTGCGCATGAGCGACTGCCTCCCGGTAGCGACGGCCATTGTTTGCTTACACCTCAAGATGGGCGAAGCTCTGAGGCTTAAGCACAGGTTTAAGTTGTGGCGCTGGTGGCCAGCGCTGCCAACGTTGCCATTGCCTCTAATTTAACTAATGATCGTTGTAATGTTTGGGGTCTGTGCCAGTGTTTGTCGTGCGGTCTTCACTTTTCTCGCCAAGTGTCCGTGTCTCTGTTTGTCCATTTGTTTTTGGCCGAAAAACAAAAAACAAAAAAAAAAATAAAATCATACGAAATAAAATAGAAATAACAAGACATTTTTACCTCATTGGCCGAAAACTGTGAAGAGATTTGTTTTACTTGTCGGATTTGTTAACAAATCCAACCACACTTAACCTTCTGCGCAATCTTCAAGCTGAACGCCACTTCAATAATTTGGCATGCGTTGAAGTAGTTCGAAGATTTAGTTGGTTGAATATCCGTTATTGATATTTTTATAATTGTGTCATCATTGAATTTTATTGGGTTTATTTCTCAATAAAAGACTTGTTAATAAATGTTATATTAAAGGAAAAAAATAATTAACAAAAGAAGCAAACATTCAAAATGCCTGAATAACTTATTTATTTCTTTGTCTTAATTATTTACTAGATTTTTGTATAATATCAAATTAATTTATTAATTACAAAATTAAATTAGATATTTAACTATTGTTATAAATAAAAATGGATGCCACAGTTCCTTCAGTTTTATTCAATTTCAAATTTTGTTAAAAGTCCATCGGTTTCCTTCCCTGAAAGTTAGTTTATCATAAGAAAATGTGTCCAAAGTAACCGATGGTTTATAAGATTGAAAGTTGGACATTCTCCACTTCGGTCCATTAATGACTTGCTTTCGATGTTTTGGCATTTTGTTTGCACGCAGCACATTGTTTGCTTAGAAGAACCAGACGCAGGCCTGGAGATGCGGATGATGGGGCTGACTGTGGAGCCAGTGCCATGGCAATGCAATGAATGGCTATGAAGATGCAGAAATGCATGACTAACGGCTACCGGTAGCCATCTACTTCGGTAGCTAAACATAAAAGCCCACAAAAGTACCCAAGCACCCGGAGCTCCCCCAAACTGTCCAAGACGCTAAAATCACAGAAATGGGCAGTAAAACAAAAGGCAATAACAACAATCACAACGAAGCTGAGGAGATGAAGGAAACGAAGGAGACGACAATAACGAAGACGGTCACAAATGCAGGCAAACACTTCAGAGGTGAAGAAGTCGCGCCAATGTGTACATGCCTTAATGGAAGAGTATACACACATGTACGTGCACACAGATACACACACTCACACACACACACACACACACACATGTAGACATCCCGTGCGTGCAGCAGGAGCAGAGAACAAAACCTAACAGTGGTGGTCAGGGCATCATCATAAAACTCCTTGCGTCTGATATTTCTGATTGCGTTCAAGTTTTGGTCAACGCTTCGCTGACTTGATTACATGGCGTCGGTGTCCCAGACGACCCACAGACGACTTTAATTAAATCTTTTGCCTGTTTGCTGGTGCGTAAATTTCATTACAATAGCCGCCCACTTGGAGCCACAAAATCTGCGACCGCAGACGCAGACGCGGACGCAGTTGCAGTTACAGCCACAGCCGCGACCATGCAGTTGCCTAGTTTTTGGTATTCCCAAAGGATTCGCTGACATATGACAAGTGCAAATGCAACATGAGCTGCCCAAATGGAGTCTGCCACGAAAAGGAATGCAGAGCAAGTAAAACGGAGCTCATTATCATAAATTTAATGATTTTCTAATCGCTGTAACTGCAAGAGAGGGGCACGTGTGTGCGCCCCTTGGGTAGTAATTAATGCGAGCTCATCAATATCTTAGAGAGTAAACATCTGTGGACCAGCCTAACCCCTAACCCCCTAACCCCTAACCCCTTGATGGCTTGGTATTCCCAAAGGGGGGTGCGACCTAAGACCTACAACCGGAACTACAGCTCCGGAGCTCAAAGTTCAGCGGCCAAACACATGACGCCGCTGTCAAAATTTATGCCTGTCAGCGTCGGGCGTTTCCTTGGCGCACATTGTTCGGATGCCACCGAAGTGGAATCATGGCCAACGACGACTGAGCGACATAGTGGATTCGGTTCTAGTACATTGGCAATGATTGGTCGGATCTGAGCACTTGGTATTGTGTTAGCATCTACTTTTACTATGTATGTATTTGGGCAATGTTCGCGCGCATTGTCCACATTCTTGGTACGCGTAATTGAAGTCACCGCAGCATGTCTTGGGCGCGCCCCCTTTTACATGCGCCAGCAACGGGAACGGGCATTACAGTCTTGTGGATCGGATCCGTTCACTGGCTCAGCTGGCGGCAGACGCTGTCATATTCTCTAGTGTAACTAAGGGACTGGCATCTAGAGTGAGCTAAGGGAGGACGCGTTGCGGTGCCTGCCGTGATTTATGGAGCCATTCATTTCTGTTGACAGACAAAGTTGTTGACGCTGAAGGAATCTATTTAGTTTTATGTACTTTTGATACCCACACACACACACACACATACACATAAACATACGCATATATGAAGCTGCAGAGGGTGTACAACAATTGTATGGCAAGGGGAAGGTTTCTAGGGTGGAGCTCCCTCTAGTAATGAGCTTAATTTATAATTTAAAACACTTGCTCTGAGTCAACATGAAGTTAATCTAAAGTTTACATTCACAGACGTCTATATGATGCAATTTATTTATAAACGATAATATTACAACTCGTTGAATATTATCTAGCGCCTGACCAATGAATGGAAAGCCAAGACTTTCTCATCAATGAAAACATAGAAAACTAATTTTAAATAACAAAAAATAAAAAACGAAAACAGAGAAAATATTTTCTGCTAGAAAAAGACGCAATTAAAACTTGCCTCAGAAATACAGTGTGCCAATAAAAATTATATAAATGCATATATTAATATTAAAGATCGGTCGATGTTGATGACTCGCACTCTTTTCGCCTGATAACGATAGAAATTGAACTTCTGCTGATTAAATGGAAATAACATTGCCACAGTTCAAAGGGCCATCTTGACGGGCAGTCTGCATGGTAAACGCTTCCTTCTTCTGCGCTTGGAATCTTTGGCGCTTGCTTGTGAAATTTACTGATAAATAAATGCGATTGTGCGTCAAATTGTGCAACGGTCCGAATGCAATATTGTCGACAAGTTCTTATATAGCACTAAGTACATAGGCATACAATTATATGAAACGTGTATTGTTAATCGTCACTGAAAATGTGAGGAGATTATTTTTAAATTGAGTATAATAAGTGGATGTACTTATAAATATACCTTCGTCTATATGCTGGGGTACGCACGGTATTGTGAGTATGTATAAATGGGGGCTAACCCTGCGTATACGCAATGCTGGCGAAAATGAAATAAACGCGCCGAGCATCAACAGAATTCAACTGAGTTGTTAAATTAATTTTTGCTGCAATGTAAATGCAAATTATCTTTTTTTAAATGCAAAAACTGTAAATCAATGGAAATGCACGACCTCAAGATACCCTAGGATACATAAAATGTCTTTTCAATTTCTCTCTCGCTCTTTTCCTGCACAATTTATGGCCATGTTAAAAATTTTAATGACATGTTAACAAACTTAACAGCGCATAATTACTAATACAATTAACAGAACGTAAATACATAAAATGTTGTGAATCGAGTTAAACATTTAAAAAGGTATTTGTGAAAGTCAATGCATATATTAAAAAAAAAAATATAAATAAATAAATAAAAGTAATATCTATCAAGACCGAAAAAAAAAGTATATCGATATTTAAAATAAAAATGAGTTTTAGAGTATCGATTAAGCGACAGATCAGTATCGATAGTGTAAGCTAAGCTTAATCTTGGACAATCGATAACAGTTTTAAGCTGTTATAGCAGAAGCTTAGTATATACTCAGCTTGTTCTAAGCTGAGGAACACTCAACTTGCTGAAATGTGTTCCAGGGTATCCATGTTCACTGTTTTCCCTCTTAGCTTTTGGCGGCGGTAGCGCACTGTCAATCAAATTGGATGGTGGCCACGGGCAGTGCGGGTACCGCCTGGCAGAACCTAAGATTTATGGCATCGCCACGGCCATATTGCATCTGAGAGAGATTTGAAAAAGGAAATTTTATTTTTGTTTCCTTTGCACTTTTGAAAGTTTTTTGTGGCATTTCAGAATATAAAATAATAACGCAAATTATGTTTTTTTTTGGTTTCATTAAAAAATAAAAAAAAAATGCACATAATTTCATGCCAAATTTATTTTCAATTTAAAAACAAAAATACAAAATGTTGTTAGAAAATTTCAATGCGCGTTTTGTATATTTTATATATAATTTATTTAAATGCATTTAATTTGAAAGTTTGTATTTAAACTCATTAGTCAAATGTATCTAGGTTTTTGATAAACTTTCAGTAGCAATTTATATCAAACGCTTCGTTTGAGGTGGAAACGTGTTAATTGACAGCCTTTTCTTTCTTTAAATTCGAAATGCATTTTAATTGTTATAATTTTTAGGGTTCGCTGAATTGCAAGCTTCAGATTATTTGCTGATGGCCCATGTCAAAAACTCAACTCATAAATTATGAAATATATTTTTTAATAAGTACATACACACACACACACACACATACTCATACATGTGGCTACAAGTATATTAACAAAATTGCTTATCAGCCGCCCAAATTGCCAGTTGTCTGTTTGATCTGTTAATTTCAATTATGCATGAAATTAGTTTATTGCCTTTTGACATTTGAAATCTGTCAGCAAATAAAATCTAATATTCTTTTCAAAATTTTCTAATTATATGTAAGTTTATATTTAATACCTATTTTTTTATTTTTTGCTGTAAAGAACATTTAGAAAATTAAAGCAAATAGACAGAAATCTCAACACATTGCCTGGTCCAATAAGAAACTAGTGATAATAGTCAGGGTTAGGGTTTGATCGACTTATAAGATACCCTGTCAATATTATGATGCAATATGATATTTTATTTATTGCCAAAAGAAATGATTTTTTTAATATATATTTAATATATTTTATTTATATTTAATATATTTCTTCATTTTCGGTTTTTTATCTGATTTTAATGGAGCAATGAACTTTTGTGCTTTAAATTATTTGATTTGTATTCGATTTTGCAATCGATAACGAATCTACACAAATTTATCGGTTAACACAGGGTACAAAGCACTTTTGTTGAAGTCATTTTATAATCTGACGAATAGGAAGTGAAAATGTTTTTTATATATATTTTTAAACTTACAAACTGATAAGGCAAAACTCACTTAACTGATTGTCTCCTTTGACAAAATTATATATATATTTATATATATATATTTATGCATAAGCACTTATACACACATACTATACATGCTTGTGTGTGTGTTTTTTTTCTTTGCAGCCGCCGGTCTCCATTTTGTTTAGCAAAATATTATTTTTAATTAGTTCTAGTTAGTTAACGTTTGTTAATTGCTCCTGTAATTGGATTTGCATGCATCAGTGAGAATTTGGTGAACTTTTAACGATTTTTAAATTCATTTATATAAGTTATACAAAGAGAATGCCGTTAGTATACGCTGATTTAATTGCCAAAGGAGCCACACAGCGGTTTTTGTCAAAGCAAAAGTTCACTAAAATTCCAAGAATGGGAAATCCTCAGATACCATAAAACCGATTTAGCTTTATGTATTGCTATGGGGGCTATTATGGCACTGCTGCTGGACGAACATCTTGTAATATGTTTATCGGAGTTTTGTCGGAGTAATGACTGCGGCTGGAACAATGCGAGTCATTGTGCTCAGCAATTTCCCAGAATTTATGAATTATAATTTCGCTTTATAGACAATTTTAATTGAGCTTTTTATGGGCAACTCCGAGCCACGTTCAGTGTGCCTGGATCCAGGCCCATAAGGGTTGACCGCAATCCATGCGTGTCCAACTGAGAAAGTATTGGATTTCATAGCAAACACAACCATTTGTAAGCCATTTGTAGCCTATAGAAAGACTTAGCTACCGATCGATGTTGATCGAAGACTTCCGTTGACATTGGCAGAGACTCACTCACCCGCAGAAGGACAACGGTAGTAGCAGTAGTAGCCGGCATCCCGCAGCTATTCTAAACACCAAAATCCATCTACAAATATTGGCTAGTCTGGGCGCGCATCATGTTTTCGTCCCTGAGAGCAAGAAGAAGAATACAAAATCGAGTTTATGATTTTTTAAGCTGTTTACCGGAGCTCTTCACATTTTGTAGGTGTTTGCTTTTCATTAACAGAAGCTGCTGACGCTCAGCTACTCAGCTACTTGGATCGACAGTCGTTGATCTCAACGTGGTGGCGGTGTTTGCATTGATTAGTCCAGTGACTAGTGGAAATGACAGGATGCGGATACTCATTAGAGATTTAGTTGCCACTGTTGCCGTCTCTGCTTTGGGCTGGGGGTTTTTTATTGGCCGGATTGTCGACAGAGACATAACTGCAAACATGGCCTGAAGGGGCGGCCCAAGCCCATTATTTTGTGCGTAACTTAAAATTAAATAAACAATTTTGTGTCTACGTTGAATGTGGACTCGCCAGATTCGAAGGTTTTCAAAAGCAAACAAGCGGGCAAAATAAACCCAGCGACGACGGATAAACACTTCAGCTGCACCTGAGTCAGGGGTGCGGTAGCGGGAGCGGCAACGGGAGCGAGAGCGGGAGCTCTGCTGCTGGCCGACAACTGTGCTCTCTGATCGTGACCGACGCGACGCTTGAATTTGAATCCTCAACGGCGGTGGCATGTTTGCACCTTTAATAAGACCAACACCAGACAACAAAAAATCAACGCCGACGGTCTGAATGCAGCATCAACGACGACGGCGGCGACGGCGGTGGCGGCATCGCTGACGGCGACAACAGCAACGACAGAGGCAGAGTCAGAGGCAGCATCTGCATTAGCGGCATAGAACAGGTCATTGTGGCACGATCGAAGGGTCACTCACTAAAGCAACAACAACAACAAATCCCTGCGGACGCGTCGCGACGGTAGCCTTAAGTAGTGTTTACTCTCGGCACAACCGTTGCAATGGAATCCCTAAACATGAACTGTTTGGAGATATTGTTTTTCCAATTGCTTAAGAAGATCATCATACATTTAACAGTTGAACGTTAACGTTGGTCTGTCCATTTGGTGGCCAGTAGATCCAACCTTTTAGCCAATTACTTATCAGAATTGTTTTGGACAAGTGGCACGTCGCAAAAAATGTTCGCACATTCGGATGTGAGTCATCCAAATCCAGAAACCAAGGCACACCATTAGGAATTTAATTGTTGCGCTAATAGGAATAATACGTGACTGATTTGCATGGTGAGTGACTCTGACTCTGAGTCTGGCCGGGACGGGACCGGACGGGACGGGCCGGAGCCGGCCGGATGTGTATGGTTATTAGCCATAAATCAGAGTTCAACATTCACTCCAAGTGAAAGCCAAAGAGAGGAACGACAAAGAGACGAAGCCTCTCAGAGATTAAGAGTATCGACTGCTGATAAGAACTCAGACGCTTCCAAGTTCAGTGTCCAATTTTTCGGGCTACTGGACTATCAGTGCTCCCCTCAGGAATAGCACTTGATTTAAGCTCCATATCATAATTAACCATGGCCACTCCAACTTTGATCAACTACGACGATCATTAATCTTCAATAATTGCCGAAAATTGATGTCATGCGTATTTGAAAAGCCATTAAAGTGACGCAGCAAAGATCGATCTTAGAGAGAGGGAGAGATGTTGCAGGAGAAGAAGCATTGCTTAGGATCATTCATGAGGGCAGAGCCAACTAAAAATATTTGTGGAGACAAATTTATGATCGTTTAGCACAAAAGTCAAGCACTCGAAGATAATGTTGTTGACTAGAGCAACAAATTGCAGCTATCATTGAACATGCCACAGATGCCTTCAACGACAGCAACAGAGATCGGAGATCGGAGATCGTCTAGATGGAGGAAAACCAAAAAAAAAAAACTAAATAAAAAATAAAATAAAAGAGGAAAAAAATAAGAAGAAACAAATCCGACATCCAAAATCAGGAAACAAAGCAACGATGAGCATTTGTCGAATGTGTGATCTTTGGCGTTACTTCATGTTCATCTCCTTCCCTTTTGGTTCACGGCATGCAGAGGAGTTTTGCTCCTGTGTGGCTCCCATGTTGCACGGCATCCCCTTTGTAACTCAATTCGAAAATAATTAACGATCGCAAGATTACAAATGTCAAACATAATGTCAACTTGGGGCTGCCTTCGTATCACATTTGCTGTCACTGGGAGAATGCATCGCCACAGCCAGACGACAGACTCGCTCGCAGATACTGAAAACCACCGAGTACTCGCTCCACCCATACCCATACTCACACTCATAGTCATACTCATACGTTTACCCACACCCATCTCCATGCCCATCCCCATACCCATCCCCATACCCATGTCCATGGCCAGACCAGCAACAGACGGCAATGTGTGTGGGTCTACGTTGAGCGCCAGCCGATTTGTTGTGACTTATGTCAAAACAATTGTGGGTTGTATATCCGCCGCGATGTTGAAGTGGATGCTTATGGCTGGGATTATGGGGAGCTCTTCAAGGTATTACCTCCTCTCAACCATTGCAAGCCAATTGATTCATAATGGCTTAAATAGCCTAGCCACTTAAGTCCTTATACCCATACTGTGTGTTCTTCCAATCAGTTGGTCCTTTATCAATAGAAACTTCCTTGTTTACGAGTCGATCTTCCAGCTTCAACAAACAATGCATTGTATACCGAATTCCCCATTTAGGACTATATTTTAATTGGAAACAAAGCAATGAGTTTGTGGAATAAGCTATAAGGATGACATTCGTTTTTCATATGTCTATGTAGCAGGAGGAGCAGCAGGAGGAGCAGCAGCGGTTGAATCACTAGTTGAAGCAGCAGTAGAGGCAGCAGCTGGATCAGACATGGGAGCATCGGTGGGAGCAACTGAGGGAGCAGCGGTTGAAGCAGCGGTCGCAGCAGTGGTTGGAGCAGCGGTAGGAGCGGCTGTAGGAGCAGCGGTGGGAGCGGCTGTAGGAGCAGCGGTAGGAGCGGCTGTAGGAGCAGCGGTGGGAGCGGCTGTAGGAGCAGCTGTAGGAGGAGCAGTAGGAGCAGCTGTAGGAGCAGCAGTTGGAGCAGCGGTGGGAGCAGCAGTTGGAGCAGCGGTGGGAGCAGCTGTAGGAGCAGCTGTAGGAGCAGCAGTTGGAGCAGGTGTTGGTGCTGCCATTGGCCCAGTTGTACTATTCTCTGACTGGCCAATGATAACAGTGCAGTTCCGACAAATTACTGAAAGAAAGGATCAACTGTTAGGACAGACATTTGAGTTGAATGCCATTTGAACTTACGGTACTCATCCGATTCCTCGCTGTCATAATCGCCGAACAAGGACGAAAACCAATCAAATATATCGTCGTCCTACAAAATATTAAAGGAGTAGCAGCCCGTACAAGGACGAACAATATACATCGAACTTACAGCTCGCCCCTCGGCAGAAAAGGCGCTCGTCTTCTCGGGCGTCACTGCCAAGCAGAAACACAGTACAGCAAAAAGTTTACTTCCGCTGAACATCTTGGGATTTGACTGGGAAACAAAATGCACTAGACATGGGCTTATATAGAACACAGTTGCGAGATATTCAAATTTTTTAGAATCGAGTGAATATATATATATATATATATATATATATATATGAAGTTGCAGGTAAATGAGTGGTAGATGTTTTTATGTTGATTATTGGCACGAGCGGCAGTTAGAAGTATGCGAATAGACAAAATAAAAGGTTTTTCACACTCGATTCTGAATGAGAAACCGAACTTTGTTTGGGAACAGAAACTGAAAGGTTATTTATGCAGCTGCACGTCTCTCGTGGCCCATTTGTCTGGCGAATGGCCCCAAGTGCGAGTTACTGAAATGATCGAAGTGCAATTGACAAGTGCGCAAATGCATAACCATAAACTACATGAAATTCGATGCAGTCTATGAATCCCACCCACCCCCTCATCGGTTGGGGGCAACAAGTGTCTGATGGGCTTCCAATATGAACGGTAACACGAGAAGCTCACATCCCATTCCACCTCCCCCACCAAAAACAATATTCATTATTGGAGGCTATGCCAATCGAGCGCCTCAATAGGCACTAGGTGCAATTTTCACTTATGAATGGAACACTTCATCATCTCAACAACAACAACAACAAAACCAACAACAAAACCAACAACAATCGGAGGTCGATACACTTGATGTTTTCAGCTCTTCTGCTGTTCCATTTGGCTTGCCTCAGTTTGGCTTGGTTTGCCCTTTTGTCTGGTTCCTTCCTGTTTTCTTGCATTTGCCACTTGGCGCGTGTAACTCGGCAGCCCCTTTGTGATTTTTATGGCGCTGGGTGAAGCATTTTGCAGCCACTGTACGTGTTCATGTTTAAAGTTGATTTTCTTATGCTTCAACTTCTTTTTCTCGCTTATTGTTGTTGTTGCTGCTGTTGTTGCTGCTGCTGGAGTAATAGTTGTTGCTAGTGTTGGCATTGTTTTTCTAGTTATTTTTGTTGTTGTGAAACATGAAACTAACTACATGATTCTAATTTAGACGGCGACCAAAGCCGCAGATGTGCAAATGTTCTTAAGTGACTCCAAAAAGACTTCTTCATTAGCTCCAATCCAATTACGCAGGTGAACAGCTCCAAATGAGCGATCGATAATTGACAAAATTAATCGATAATTTTTCATAATTTCTATTCTCTATTTTTGTTAATTAAGACATAAAAACTACAAAAAACAAATTTTATTATGCATTTAAATTGGACTCCTAAAAAGGAAAATATATATTTTTTATAATAAATATTTATATTAAAAGAATATTGCTTATTTTTATCCATTATCCATCCATATCCAGTGGATAAATTAAAATCAAAATTGACTAAAAGCTGAATAAATACAAAGAAAAGATTTTTATTATATTTTTTTCTAAAAGAACTCTCTGAAGAAGTTGCTAAATGCATTTAATAATAATGTTATTAATTAGTTAATAATTCAACAAAATATTATAATTAATTAAAGTACATAAAATATCAACTTAAAGATCTCTTAAGCAGCTTGAAATAGATGAGAGTCCTGGGCAGCTTTAGAGAAATATCCAAGATGGATTTCTGCACGTTTCGTGAAATTTTCTATGCCACAAACTCAAACATGCACACACGCATCAACTCACACACAAACACACAAACACACAAGCACACTCGCACACTCGCACACCCATACTTGTGTATACACCCATATCCGTAGTTCTTGGAAGCAAAGTGTAGCGATTTTCAAGCGAACCAAAAGACCATAGACCATCCCGCTCCCGGCTTACCAACCGAAGCTAATTAGAGGCAAATGTGCTTTTGTTCGGAATGCCTTTCCCCTCATCTTCCCCCTCATCTTCTCCAGCTTCAGCTGCAGCTCCTCTTTGCTGTGTTCGTTTTGTTGCTCGTTGCCTTCCTTCTATACACACACTAATTCTCTACTCTTTGGTCCATCTCGTTTTAGAATCGCAGTGCCCCCAGTACGGAGAAGTCAATCAGCTGGGCGGCGTCTTTGTGAACGGACGGCCATTACCCAATGCGACGCGTATGAGAATTGTGGAGCTGGCCCGACTGGGCATTAGGCCCTGCGACATTTCACGGCAGCTGCGCGTGAGTCACGGCTGTGTTTCAAAGATATTGGCGCGCTATCACGAGACCGGCTCCATACTACCGGGCGCCATTGGTGGCTCCAAGCCGCGTGTTACAACACCAAAGGTGGTCAACTATATACGTGAGCTGAAACAACGGGATCCGGGCATCTTTGCCTGGGAAATACGAGACCGATTGCTCAGTGAGGGCATCTGTGACAAGACAAATGTGCCAAGTGTTAGTTCCATCTCGCGAATACTTCGCAATAAATTGGGCAGCATAAGTCATCATCATAATACTAATGGCGGTGCATCCGGTGCTTTGGGCATGGCCAGCAACGGTAACAGTGGCGGTAATAGTAATGCCTCCAATGTCAATACTGCCCAGCACACACACTCCGCGCATCAACACCATTACCATCACCAGCATACGGCAGCTGCTGTGGCGGCCAGTGCACATCATGCCCACGCACACGCCCATCTCTACAATTCCATCTACCAGCCGTACAGTGCAGCCACGGCATACAACATGAAGGCTGTCTCCTGCGGCAGTCCCTCACCACCACAGTCGGCGCAGACGCATCAGCTGCGTAGCATGGCAGCCGCCCCTTGGCTCTCATCTCACTCGGTGACCGATATTCTGGCGCATCACCCAGCCCTGCGGGCTAGTTGCCAAGGAAACACAGTGTCTCCGTTGCCAATGACACCGTCACCAGTGGCCGCTGCAACTGGCGGACAGTCGTTGCTCGACTGCGAGGGTGGAGCAGCTCAGCAGCCACCCTACAACTACTACATGTACTTTCAAAATGGCGGAATGCATCATCACCACCACCACGGCGGCATGATGACGGCCGGCGCAACCGGCTTATGAGGCCCTGATCCATGCTAGTTCCTTATCGGTATCCGTACAGGTGCAGCTTTCAAGCCACATATTGATTAGAAAAAAAAAAAATATGTAAAGGGTATAACTTCGATGTATATTTAAATTACATATACACACGTGTAGTACGTGTGATGCATGCTCGAGTGTAAGGAGTGCCCCAGGTTCCGGTTGCCAACATATCGTCTATTTTTGGCACCACCAAAAGGAAATGATCTGGAGAAGTTCCATTTAATGGATAATTTTTGTATGTTGGCAAAACGGAAATTGGGGCCTATGGAATACTAGTTAGGAGAGACTTCATGCTGTGTCCAAGGAGCTCTGTTAGAAGAAAAAAAAAAACGAATTTTATATATGTAATTCTGGAGATTTAATTTTGTGTTTGTCAAATTTATAAACGACATTTTATTTTAATGTATAAAAAAATGAATAAAAAGTATTGAGTTGTGTTACGAAATGTAAAATCTTATAGATATCTAGGTAAGTTCGCGTTCTCATAACTATTTGTACATTATTCCCATTAAGTAATATCTAATTCTAGTTGCCTAATTTATGCCATAATACATATAATTTCAAAAACAATGTTTTCAAAAATAAAATTGTTTTTTTTTTGTAAAAAAAACATATTGAAGTTGATTTTTTTTTAATAACTGTGCGGTACAGATGGAGAGCTGTTAAGGAACATACTCGGACAAAGGACTCGGCCCTTGTCTAACTTGGAAGCTTAGTGTGATTTGGAAATGATCTGTGATTGATCTGTGCAATGCTTCTTAGAAATTTGTCTCAAGTTGAAGGACTAAGCTTGCTTAGGGACAGCAATCGCCCTCCTGTGGATCCTTCTTAATCCAGCCAAAACAGAAGTATCCCAGACCCAGTCCTAATACAACTGCCAAGCAGAGCCAATAGTTGAAGGTCATGAAGACCAACATAAGTAAGTAGGAGATCACAATCTGCACCAGGTTTAGCAGAGTTTGGATAATGTGTCCCGATGAGAATATACGTTGCATATAAGACTTCTCCCTGAGGTCAGCTAGAGGTGTTTCCGAGCAGCAGCCGCCATCGCTGCTGTTGTTCTTTCGGCGTGCCTCGTCGGCCATTGATTGAGCTAATTTGCGGACCTCTCGTCGCACGAGCATTTCGCGCAGGAACTTCAGGAGCTCGTACAGAAATGCGAGCACAAACAGAGCAATGGCGGAAAGGACAAACTCCGTCACGGTCGATGCAACCCATCCACGCCACAGGATTCGCTCACAGTGACCAGCATGAAACTGTGTAGGCAAAAAAAGAAATGAATAAACTTATGTTATTTAATTATATTTGAAACTTATGTTTAATAAATGTTAATAACAGTTTTCACCTACTTTCAGAATGTTAAACTACAGTCTATTTTAGACCAGAACACCCTGTAAATTGTTTTTTAAGCTTCACACTACATTCATTAGCAAGTGCGCATATAAATAGAGAGCCACCTGGCGTTAGGGAGAGTGAGACCAAAAGTGAGAGCGGTAGCTACTGTATTAAACCACAGCCGAAATTGTATTTACAAGTACGCCGCACACTGTTTGTATACACGTATGGATGCATCTATGTGTAGGTATGAGATACTTGAGCGCAAAGAGTCAAAATAGAGCTAGCTGATCGAATTGTTTTGAATGTAATTGAAAAAAGTTAATCCCTGCTCTTGATGCTGAATGCGAGCGGGAGAAATGTAACGGCTACAGTAATATTTTCCACTGTACATGTGTTTTGGGTTATAGGTATGTAAATAAGGCACTTGGTGTTTCTACTAAATCTAAGGCCGGTAGATAGATATTTTTATTTTTTATTTTGTAAAACTTACCACCATGATCATTGGACAAGACTTGGCTGTACTGTCATCTGGCTCATGGTGATGGTGATCGTCCATTGTCATCACGTCCATTATGAATTGATTAACTTAATTTAATTAACAACAGAGAAACTAGAAATTTAGTCAGTGTATAATGGTAAACACGTAGACACTTGCTTAACTGCTGAGAGCAAGTCAACGACTGTATCGAGCGAATGGTCGTTTGGTGATTTTTAAAGAATACCTGACATTAATCCCGCCAAGGCGATAGCCCTCTGCTTATCTCTGAGAAATGTATGCTATCAGTTCACACGGAGTACGGGCGTTAACACATATGATAACGGCCCCATGACATGAATACATTGCTAACAAAATTGAGAAAAAGAGAAAGCGGTAGTTGTGTAAAAGAGATGCAATAAAATAGTAATCGATCTACTTATTTACTTTTACTTATTATTATTAATAAAAAGATACGAATTTGCATAACAATGAGTAATTATACAATCTACGTGCACCATAGAATTAGCGGTAAGAGTGGGATTACTGATTTTAGCCAAAGGTCAGTTTAACATACATAGAAAAAACATTTTATTTATAAACCAATAAAGATTATTGGTAATAGTCCGAGAAATAGGTAAGTACCTATGCATGTCGTATGGAGCTCCAGCGATAGCAACCGTCGTCGAGCTCTTTTGCTACGTGTCTGTCTTAGACCCACTTAGCATTGCTAAAATTTTGTTTCTAACTGTCTTTTAAATAAATGGCCGTGTGCAAAATTCTTAAGCCGTGTGCAAAAATAACGGCCTTTTTGGGACGCGGGCTGTTTCCAAGTATTTTGGTGCCGCGCGCATAAAACGGTATTCGAATGGTCTAAATGGTTGTGGTATTAGATTATAAATGATTTTACTTCAGTGTGAATTATTATTTGAAGCCTATTGTCTATGCAACAGCAATAAAGTTAAGAATAAAATATATATTTTTCGTATTTAACATTAATTAATTTACATACATTTTTTTATTATTTTAATTTAAATTTTATGTAATTCTCTGAAAGCAAATGCATTCGTTTTTCAGTTGAAGATTTTGCAAACATTGTAAGCATTTTAAACATACAAATTCAAAAAATGTATTATTGAATTATTATTTGTTCCCGCCAAGCTGCATAGGAATACAAATATTATTCGTACGGCAGCCTCTGAATTTCTGTGACTAGGTGGCAGCACTATTAAATGAAATATCGATAGCACCGCGTTTTATGTTATTTACAGAGCTTACGAAAGTGAGTATCTAATACCCTAGAAATTCAACGTTATTATGTCCATTTCTTCAAGAAACATTCAACGAAAATCACTATGATAAAAAGACTTATATATTTAAAAGATTTTAATTGTGATGTGCAAATTATATGTTGATCGCGTGCATACCCTACATCGGTCTTTTAATGGGCAATCGTCTTTCCATTGAGCAGCTCTCTGTTATTAACAGTCCACCTCAATGTTTAGTGCAATTCCTTATTTAAGCGGTGTTCTTGCCAAATCTTTTTAACACGAAGTGTTTAGATATAACACGGATCTATTCGTGTATAGTTCAATGTGTTTTATAGTATTATTATAATCTCGCTACATAACTAGTCAAACATATCATCAATATGTTTGCGTTACGACATTTGCGACCAAAGACCTGTGTACAATTTTATTGGCCTCACTCAGCAGCCCCCACAACAACAACAACAATAATAAAACACATGCCAGCTGTGCCGGCGCGTGTTTCGCTTGGCCTCCACACACATGCAATCAGTAGTTGCAGCAAAAACTTTTTGGTTCACAAAAACACATGCGGATGGATGCTTCACCAAAGAACCACAACAGCATTATCCACATCGGGCGAGCCAAATAAACCGTCGTCAAAATCTACATCGATACTTAAGGAATTTATAGACGCTTCTAAGCCTTACGCTCAATTAATGCGAATTGATCGACCTATTGGCTCATACCTGCTTTTCTGGCCCTGCGGTTGGAGCATAGCACTAAGCGCTAATGCTGGATGCTGGCCCAACTTCACAATGTTGGCGTTATTTGCCACGGGTGCATTAATCATGCGCGGCGCTGGTTGTACAATAAACGATATGTGGGACAAAGACATAGACGCCAAGGTAGAGCGAACTAGAACGCGGCCATTAGCTTCCGGACAGATCACACAATTTGATGCTATTGTATTTCTCTCAGCGCAATTAAGCTTGGGTTTATTGGTTCTTGTTCAGTTGAACTGGCAATCCATACTACTGGGTGCAAGCTCATTGGGTCTAGTTGTCACATATCCATTAATGAAACGTGTTACTTACTGGCCGCAACTTGTGCTTGGTATGTGCTTTAATTGGGGTGCATTGCTAGGCTGGTGTGCCACGCAGGGCAGTGTTAATTTGGAAGCCTGTTTACCGTTGTACCTTTCGGGCGTATGCTGGACAATTGTGTATGACACTATTTACGCTCACCAGGATAAATTGGATGATTTGCAAATTGGCGTTAAATCCACAGCCCTTCGTTTCGGTGAAAACACAAAAGTTTGGCTCTCTGGTTTTACCACGGCAATGTTGGCGGGCCTTTCTGCCGCTGGATATGCGTGTGATCAAACATTACCCTACTACGCTGCCGTTGGCGTTGTTGGAGCACATTTAATACAACAGGTAATATACTATTTTTATTGTAATTGTAAGTCTTACTTAATTACGTTCATTTACAGATTTACTCACTTAACATTGACAATCCCAGCGATTGTGCCAAGAAGTTCATTTCGAACCATCAGGTTGGACTCATCCTATTTCTAGGCATTGTGCTAGGCACATTACTGAAATCAGAGGATCCCAAAAGCCAGCGTAAGGCCGCAACTGTCCCGTCATCAACCGCCGCATATGTACCGTTACCCCAATCTACACCGGACGTCATAAGCTGAAATGCTCTAGGAATTGGTGCTAAAATAATTGTCATTATCATTTTGGATGCCCGTTTGCGCTAGACCAAAGGTTATAGTTATTTGAATTAATTTTAAGTATTATAAATGGTTTTTAGTTTTAGCCAAATGAATAATATTCAATGAATATTGCTTTTGTGAAAATTAAGAACATACCTCAGAAATTAAAGCACGCCTTACGTGTTGCCATTCGAGTAGACGACCTTTAAAGCTTTTATAAACAAACTGGTTTTTGCCTGATATAAACTTTAAACACATTAACTACGAAAGTATGTTAATAGGAAAAAACTTTAAAAGTGTTTTTACTTATTTTTATAATTGTGTCTTTACTTCTAAGCAAAAAGTGCCCTTTACAACTTCAAAGGTTTAATGGATACGATCAGTGAATAAACAAATGACCATTTTCGTCTATTTTTTTGTCTATTCAAGTATAACTTAAAGCTGCAACCTTTACCGATCGATGGAGATACATCACATTATTGTTTCCACTTTTGAAAGCTGAAAAAAGCAAAAGCACAAAACAAAAAACATTTTTGTTTTTAATTTATTGAAGGTTTCACCCTAGTAAAAGGTTTAAATATTCAACAAACATTAATTTCAGTACTAAAGAAAATAACCCGACAATTACAATCGTCAGTGGAGTTTTTGACCTTGAAGCAGCAATGATAAACAAACTGGTTTTCGTGTTAAGTTCTTAAATGATATTTATTGTTAATTATACAAATTATGATTGTATATTAAAAGAGAAATACTCTTACACCGTATTTACTTCATTTGTAGTTCCTACTACGTCTAAGTTATATTTGCTTCGGTTGTGTATGTGAAAATTACTATATGTTTTATGAAGTGATATTTAGATTAAATCGGCTACATTCATGGGCATTTCGTCAATTTGCGTCGAATAATATTGTTCAATATCACGCAAAATACGAATATCGTCCGATTTAACAAAGTTGATGGCAACACCTTTCCGTCCGAAACGGCCCGATCGACCAATGCGATGAATGTACAATTCACGATTGTTGGGCAAATCATAGTTTATAACTAAGGATACTTGCTGAACGTCAATACCACGAGCCCACACATCAGTGGTTATTAGGACACGTGATTGTCCAGCGCGGAACTCCTTCATAATTTCGTCACGTTCTTTTTGAGGCATGTCACCATGCATCGAGCTTACTGTGAAGTTTGCCTCTCTCATTCTTTCTGTAAGCCAGTCAACCTTGCGTTTGGTATTACAGAAGATGACAGCCTGCGTAATCGTCAATGTATCATAAAGATCGCACAGAGTATCGAACTTCCATTCTTCTCGTTCGACAGCAACAAAGAACTGTTTAATTCCTTCAAGAGTCAACTCATCACTGTAAGGAGTGTTAAGAAATAATAAATAACTCCCTGATAAAGGTATTCCGTGTGCTTACCGTTTGACCAAAATTCGAATGGGATCAGTCATAAATTTGGAAGTCATTTCCAGAATTTCATGAGGTAATGTAGCAGATATTAAAACAACTTGCGTTGCTGGCGGTAAGTAACGATATACGTCATATATTTGTTCCTTGAATCCCTTATTCAGCATTTCATCAGCTTCATCGAGAACCAGCATTTTGATTGCTCTGAAATTGGACGTTATTAAAATACTATAATAATAAAAAACCTATAAATGCTTACCTTGTACGTAACACACGTCGCTTAATCATGTCGAATACACGTCCGGGCGTGCCACTTACTATGTGCTGACCATAGTCCAGCTTACGAATATCTTCGCCCAGGTTTGTGCCACCAATGCACACATGACAGTGTACATTCATCATATCACCCAGGGCCAATATGACCTTTTGAATTTGAACAGCCAATTCACGAGTTGGAGAAAGACACAATACTTGTGTCTCGCGTAGAGTAGTATCTAAGCTTTGCAGGATTGAAATTGAAAATGTGGCTGTTTTACCCGTACCGGACTGCGCTTGAGCAATAACATCGCGTCCTTTTACAATAGGTTTGATGCTGCGCTGCTGTATTGCCGAGGGCTTCTCAAATCCTATATAAAGTATACCAAACGTCTTAGTCCCATTGTAAGACCGATGTAACTTATTAATACGTACCATAAGCGTATATGCCGCGTAGGAGTTCCTCCTTGAGGTTCATGGCATTAAATGTGGGTATAACTTCCACATCTTCGCTGGTCTCGAACTCAACGTTCGACAAATCCTCGGCCTGTGCATTTTTTCGAGCCATCTTTTATGTTAACTTCAATAATAAATTCAATATTTTTAATTTGACGCAAATTTCTCGAAATACTTTTTATTTTTCTTCAACTTTCATGCGGCTTGGGGATGGAAATCATGGCATCAACCAAACTATCGATATATTAAGAGTCATCGCTGTCAGTGTTGCCACCTCGTCGTTGAGTTTTCTGGCTATACATAGCTTAAAATGATGCCCAATTGGTAGAAATAGATAGTTGTAATTTTATTTTTCAAGTTTTAAAATAATATATGCTTTAGAAAATATAAATAATTTAACATATAGCTAATGTTTCTTAATGAACTTCTTAAGATGCCTTTTAATTATGCTTAGATCTTCTCCTTTCAGTAATTTCAACTTTTGAGCACCGGACTTAACGTTATTTATGCTATTTCTTGCGTTGGTTGCTGCACCCCTTGCCTGTAGAGCAATTTGTTCGGTGTTTTCAAGATCTTCCTTTGATTTATACAAGCATTTTCTAAAATTATTTAAACGTCTATTTAAATTATCGAGAAGCTCTTTCAGCCGATCCATAATTTGTTTGGCATCTTCTGCATTTTTCTTGGGGTTATCTTCAACTATGCCTTTCTTGCTTTGTAAATGCTCAAGAAATTGTCTCATATCTAACGTTACACGTGCTGCCGCTTCTATATTCTTTTTCTTATAATTAAGTTCTTTAAGAGCGTCGTCTAGATTTATTAAAGCCAAATGTTCTCTTTGTTTAAGTTGTTCCAATAATTGTGATTTTCCGTAAAGTGCAACCTCCGCAGCTCGAGCAGCTTGCTCTGCCTTATCAGCAAATTCGAGCATAGCTCTTTGATAAGCCGCCTTGCTGGCATGAGGCTGCGCATTCTTAGCAGCCACTGCTTCCTTTGCAGCATTAGAAACCATTTTTGTCGTGTTCAAGTTGATCCTACATAAGGAGTAATCTTTGAAAGGCGTCACAAGTTTTTCGTTGTTCAAATAACGACTGGTATTTACACTAGCCAAATTCGAAAATACCAGCGCAATAATAAATATATGATGAAATTCGAAACGCATTGAAAGACTTTCATCTTACTTAAAAGTCCAGGCTCTACAGTCAAGAAATATGCCAAGCAACCAATTTTTCGTTTTTTGACAGGTAAAAATTGACAGGGATATATTTTTTGAATGATTTTTCATAAAAATTACTGATGTTTTCTCAGTTAATGTTGTTGTCATGGCTATTATCTTTGGCTTGACGATCCATCAAATATTATGACTCATGTTAAAAATTTTAAAGAGATACTAAAAAGAGAAATAAATAAAAAAATTCAAAACTTAAAAACAAAATATTCAAAAATTTTATATAGATGAAGAAGGCTTAACTGAATTTAGTTTATTTTTATGATCTGAAAATAAGGCAAGCTTTGCAATGAAAAAAAAAAACAAAATAAAATAAATCCTACATTTTAATTAATTTGATAACTATTTGTAACTGAAGATGTCAGATGAAGCGCTGGCTACAGCTTAGACACTTGGGTACTTGCCCTATGGTCATTTCCGAAAAATATCTACATATTCATCATTGTCCATATATGTACATAGGTCCCATATGCACACATTTGTTGTTGACACATTAACACTGTGATGCAGGAAGAGGACAAAGATTGATCAGACGCAGGCGTGACTTCCATTTATCCAACGTTGCATATGTCATATTCAGTTAGTAGCCTGCGGATGCATTATAAACCGTCTCATGGCAATTACTAAGATTCGCCTGCATCGGCAAGCAGGCAACTTTAAATTACCCAATGGTCCAGCTAAGAAAGCATTGACCCAGGCAGATGATGTTGTTGGTGGAGTTGTTGGGGATGTTGCTGCTGACTATGTTACTGACAATGTTGTTGATGTTATTATTGGTGTTGCACTTGTTGTTGTAATTGTTGTAATTGTTGTTGGCTTCACAACAAAACGGAGCAATTTACATTGCATTGCAAACTCATAAACTAAACGTACAACGGGTTTGCACTTTCATTGCGGCCGGGCCGAGTCGAGCGGGTCGCCAATGGTGACGCGCCCAACCCGACAGACAACTTTGTTTATAAATGCTCAATGCTTCCAGGCTGCAGTTGGTAATCGGCAACGAGTGCTCACCGGATTTACAGAGGCTTTTAAAGCATTTCCGTCGAAGCAGCGCAAAAGTAAAAGCGTTTTCCACTGAACCAGTCCATCGACTTAAAACCAACAATCTTGGCACTCATTCGTGGACCTTGTATTAGAAACGTTTCGCCTGTGGACTACGCAGGACGTCCTCCTTGCATACGCGTAACATCCAAAATCATTGCTGTAAGTGGAAAAGGTGTGACAGCAATCGAAGGCATCGCTTCGATGTAGTTATCTGTCAAAATGAGTGATTACTGTCTTCTGAAGTGGTGTTCGTGCTCGTGTCCAGTTTGTTGTGCTTCCAGTGATACAGGTCGCAGGTGGTCACAGACCTAACTGTAAACTGGTTCTCCTCACCAACTGCTGTCCCAGCTGAGTGACACACATAATCCGCAAGAAGAGATTCTATAATTAATCTCTCTCTATATAAGCGACATTCTGATGAGCCTCCCCCCAAAAAATGTGTGCCAACTGCCCATTAAGTGTTCATTGCCCAAAAAAGGAATTTATCCTATAGCTGGTTTTATATATAAACTAAATGGTGTTACTTAAGCCTGTGAAGAATTCCTTTAATTATCTCCTTTTGCTGCAGATCGTCGGTCAAAGGTCTCTGAGTACCCAAGAGTCGTTTCCCACTTCATTAAAGATTTGGAAAGGTCGCAGATTTCCAATTTTTCAGCCAACCGGTTATTAAAGGAAATCTATAGGATTTCTTTATGGCACTTTTGACCCTCGTATCTAACGATCAGCTATGAATTTTCTTTGCTACAGGAACAGCGTCCACCTGCAGCATCCACAGCTTCCTGCCTGCCGTTGGATTATAAAAAAAAATATACATTTGTTTGTCTTCTCTGCAGGCACATTGCATAAACGAAAGCCAAGGAAATGTCGCTGCTGTTGCATCTGATGTTGCTTGTATTGTTGTCGGGTAAGTCGTGGGCAGACACATGTATGGAGCGCCTCTGGAAATAGAAATTCAAATGAGTTTTCGTCTTCCCGTTGTTTAGCCGAGACGCTGGCACTTGGGCGGAAGGTGAAACGCAAGGATGCCCATTATCATCTTAATGTGCCACCTCCGCCGTCTGCACAAGTGGCTGCTTCCGCACACTCGGTGGTGGTCGATCACGAGGTGCCACCTTACAGTTTCGAAGCTGTAAACCACGATGAGTTCGCAGCTCCCATAAGCACCCAGCTGTCCAATCAGCAAACGCGTTATGAAAGTTCAGACTATGCTAGTCACGGTAGTGGTGGTAGCTTCCTCATTGATAACGGACTGCGCAGCATTGCCAAGGGATCTGCTGATCAGGCCGTCTCCGCTGTGGCCAGTCAGAATGCTGCCGGCAAGCAGGCATCCTATGTGGCCAAGAGCACTTTGGCCCAAGCTGCCGCTCAAGCCGCCGGCACAGCCGTGGCCGTACTCAAGGGAAAGGAGGTGCTGCTCCGACGATTGGAGGAACTGACTGTGGACTCCCACAAGTCCGTTGAGAATGAGCTTAACCAGCTGCAACAGGCCAAGCGATCGGCCAAGGCGGCACAATATGCTGCCCAGCAGGCCATCAATCACGTAAGTGTCCTAACCGCGGCCTTGAACAATGCACAGGCTGCCTCGGAGCTGGCCCAGAAGGCAGCCGCAGAAGCTGCTGCTGAGCTATCATCTCAAATTGACATGGTTGCACATGCCAAGAGCAAGCTGGAACAGACCGAGTCACAAGCCTATGTTGCGCGCTTGGACTATGAAGAAACACGTGAGGCGGCAGAGAAGGCCACGCTATCCGCCCAGGAGGCCCAGCACAATGCCAACGATGCGGCACTCCACGCCAATGTGGAGCTCAGCGAACCGGTTCACATTCATGACAAGAGTGACCGCAATGTGGCGGAGCTGCCACCGCCCTTGCCGAAGCCCACTCGAAGCCATCGCCGACCATAGGCCAAGCCCATGTGCTCTAACAGTACTGTGGTCACGGTCAGCGGCCATTTCTCCCACGATTAACATTTAGCTCTTTAAGTCGCACTTAATCATTATTTATTGCCGTTGGGACACATGTGTAATAAAGTTGTAAGCCCTTCTTGGGTTACATAACGAGTGAAATCAAACGATGCGATTAATTGACTCATCGTATGAACTGGTCATTTGATAGCTTCATCACAAAGGAGCGCCCCAACTCTCTCCAACTACCGATGGGCATGTATAAACAATACGATCGAAGAATCTTCCCGTCACACTCGACAGCTTCAATCTTCAATCTATGAATATAAACCGATTCCACACAATTCAAACACTCTTGAAGCTTTCAAGTGCTTTCAAAGCTTTCAAACTTTTTTTTAGCAGCTTTAACCGAATAAAAGTTAGATTTTCTGTAGATGAAAGCTTAATTAGAGGAGAGTTTAGGTTGATGCTGGGATACTTTAAGACTATTAAATTGATTAATCCAAATCTGAATCCCTTCTCACTTGACTGCTTTAATATTTAATCTATGAATATAATAAAAATCGATAATTCGTATACCACACACTTTAAGTACTCTTTAAGCTTTCAAGTGCTTTCAAAGCTTTCAAATTTTCTTTAAGCAGCTTTGACTAAATAAAAGTTTGATTTTTTGTAGATGAAAGTTAGTGCTGGGATATTTGGAGATCTCCGAATTTATTAATCCGTATCTGATAATTAATCTGCTTTTTCCAACCAAAAGCTTTCAAATATTTTAAACTATCGAATTTATAAAAGGTACCTCCACTGAGCGCGAAGCTCATTTGATTATTAATCTGCTCCTTGTATTTAAAAGTCAATCTTCCCAAAAATCAATAAATTAAATTTAGATAATTTAAAAATTTTTTTTTTATAATATTTAAAAAATTGGAATTAAAAAATTCAACTTTAATTTCCTTTTTCCTTTTTTTCTTTCAATTTCCTTTTTCCTTAAATTTATTTGATCAGAAATAAAAACAACTGCATTTAACGGGGGTTTATAATTTTTATTTTTCGAAAAGTATAATAAATAAATAGTTAGATACAAGTTAACATTTACACATACACATACGTACGAGCTTACACACATGCACACACACACACACAGACACTTAGAATTGAACTATTTAAGATAGTTGTAACTTAGAGAGTAGCTAGGGGGATAGGGAGACTACAGCTAGGAGCACACCTATGGACGGACAATGGGCATGGGTGCTGCCGTAGGATTAGATGATTGTGTTTGGCCAGAAACTACAGACAACCGTTGGCTTTCGCAAGACATTGACTATGTACGGCACATCGACCAGAAACGCTCGATCATGAACTTAACTTAACCTAGATCTCAGATAGCAATTATGGGGGATATATATCTATTTGGTCAACTGCTGTTGGCCATCCTCCTCGGGCACAACATGCTCGTGCTCGGCTTTGGGTTGCGTTTCCTTTTCGATTTCATCTGCTTTCATCTGGCTATTGGCGTTCCTTGCCTGCTCAATGCGTCGGGAAACTCCATCCATTGACTCACGCAGCGTGTCCACGTCAACGGCATTCTCATCCTTGCTGCCATCGGGGTCATTCCTGTTGTTGTACTTGGAGAAGTAGGTGAGTGACTTCATCAGTTGGTAGCTCTTGGAGATGGGAATGTTCGAATCGTAGACGCTGGTGCTGGAGCTGCAGTCAACGTAGAACCACCAGTTGCACTTCAATATGGTTTGATCAAAGAGCGTGTTCTCCGGGCACAGGAAGGACTTCCGCACCATTCCCTCATCGGTGAGTGCACAGACATGGAAGACCTTAAGAAGGACAAAGGATAAAGATAAGATGAATTGAGTTTTGCGTTGGCGGCTTCACTTACCATGCAACCCAAGTCAGTGTCGGCATAGAGACCGGGGAAGTGCTTCTGCTTGGCGCAGGAGAAGCTTGTTTGAGGCAAATCGACCTTTGATTTGAAGTTGTCATCGAAGTTCTTGTCATAGCCCACAGGATAGTACTCCTTGGGTGCATTCATTACCTGCCAGTTAAACGAAAGATACAATTAATTCCATGCCAAGTGAGTGCCACACATCTACCCACCTTGGATGCCTTTTGCTCCGGCGGCGGCTTCGGCTTTGGAGTTGTTGTCGTTGTGGTCGTCGTGGTCTTCACTGTGGAAGTGCGAATAAATTCCTCGCGCAGCTTCGATGCCAGCATAGCCCGATGCTCCGCCTTCAGCTGCTGCTCCCGCACATAAATGGCATGCTTTATGGTGTCCACACTGACATTGGCCGCACGGGCGAGCTCCTCAACGGTCACATCCTTAAGATCGAACTTGGGCTCCTCGAACTGTAAGTAGTTTGGATGCTTGACCAGAGTGCGTTGCTCGGATCGCGGCACATCCTCCTTGCCAACATTGGCAATGCGTGAAATGGAGTCGGGCATTGCTTGGAAGACGGGCACAGCCACTGGCTGGGATACCACTGGCTGAGACACCACTGGCTGGGACACCACTGGATTATCCGCATGGAACGTGCGATTGGAATGCTGAAAAATACCAATAGATAATCCCCAAGGCGTAGCTTATTGTATACTTCTATCTACCGGTTTCACGTTACTGTCCACCAGCTTGTTATTAACACTGACCCGTGGCTGGGTCGTATCCACTGCAATGCGACGCTGTGCGGCTTGGGACGTGGCTGTGGCCACTGGTTCATTGGCCCCGACCTTTTGTGGTATTGGCCGGAAGGCGGGCACGCCCAAAGGCAGCGGTCGCGCCTCCGTCATCAGCTGCGGCTGCGCTTGTGCTTGTATCTTGGCGAGAGCCGCTTGCTGGAGCAGCTGCAGATTGTACGGCACAGGCCCAGTGGAGCGTGAGCTTATCCGCTTGTCGGGAAGTGGATGCTGCACAGGTGCACTCACCTAATGGTAGAGACATGCAATTATTCGAGTTCATTTGTTTTTCCACCCACCACTCACCTCTGGTTTCTGTTGCGTGGAGGGCAAAACGCCCACCAACTCTGGCGGCCCATTCCTAAAGCTAATTGCACGCCGGCGATCGCTTTCCAAGTTGCTTAGTGACTCCTCAAAGCCCAACTCGTCACCCACGCTGAGACCTGGAAGTCATATTGTTAGCCATTGTCAAAACGCTTTCCATTATACATCGAATACAAGACGGATCCATCAATCAAACCAAATATGTTCACCATTTTACATTGAGTCTGGCGGCTAAACGCTTTTGTCTGATCCACGGCTATAAAATCTATTGTCTAATCCAATCTCAGGCTTATCTATTGTATCCATTGTATATACAGAAAAGAGCAAGTGAATCGGCCTGGCCTATGGTCAATGCTACAGATATCGAAACGCATTCAAACTCAATATATTTCTTTTTCTATTTCTATCTCTTTCTTACTCAATCTCTTTCTCTCCCTCTCTCTCTCTCTCGCACTTCCTAAGTTTGTCAGCTTCACAGTCTACTCTGCGCTCGGCATGACATTGGCATTAATTCATTGACGACTTAATTGCTGCAGATTTTATAATTCGATTCGATTAGCTATCCATTGCACACATACATATATATTTATTTTTATTTTTTTTATATATTTATTTTTATATACACTTCATATATGTACAATACAGTTATACCAATAGATACGATACGTTACGATAGTTGGGGATGGGATTTGGGAAGGAGTTGAAAGATTTTAAGTGGATTTACCTAAACCGAAGTGCGCCTTTACGCCACCCAAGTTTCGTACACGAAACAGTCCAGACTTTTTAAAGTTACAATCGAGAGTAAAACCGTAATCGGACATAAAAACGCACGTCCCGCAAGCCAATCCTATAAATAAATAGAATAGATACACAGAATAGGATAGTTCTTCAGTATGATACACAGGTAAGGCAATTAGTACATAAATCAAGTGATTAACTTTAGATGGGATGGAAGTTTCAAATGTTGTGAAAATGAAATCAAAATGTGTTCGTATTAAAACCATTACCAATAATTATATTTAATTAATATTTATTTATATTTTATTTTTTATATTTCATAATTTTATATTTAATAATTTTTTATATTTTGTATAATATTTATATTTTTACATATTACATTTATTTAAAAGATATTACCATAAATATAGTATATAAATATATATTAAATAAATATAATATATAATATATATTATGTTTCCCTGTTTAATTTATTTAATTGTTATTATATCATATATCACATTTAATATATTATTTATTTCATATTAAGAAACTGAACATATTAATTGATTACTCGATTTTATATAATTTACATTTATATAAATCTCATTTAAACACTCATATTTTTTATTAAAATATTGGCAATTAAAAATTATATTATTTACCAACATATTTCTGATAAATTGTATATAAAATATTAAATATTTTATATACTTAAATTGTATACCAAATGCATTTATTGTTTAATAATTTTAGAATTAATAAATAATTTTTTTTTAAATTTCTTAAGATGTATAAATAAAAAATAAATAAATAAATAAAATGCACTGTAACTATTTTTATATTTTTATTAAATATAATTTATATTAATATAATTAATTGATTTATTTTTATATTTGTTTTTTGTTTTTAATTGATATATATTTATAAATATATAAATATTTATATATATATTTATATATATATTTATATATATATAAATATTTATTTTTTATTTTATTTTTACCTGTCTTCAAGTGAATTTTTATATGAACCAATTGAATAAATCATCAAATGTTAGTTTAAGTTAGTTTAAGTATAAGTGATTTTATATTATTATATATATTTATATATAATTATTAATTCCTTTTTCCTTTCTGTGTGAGAATTGGGCAATTGCATAATATTAATTAAATAATAGATTAGTATAAATATCTGAACTGTTAAGTGTATAATATAATAAATAACAAATATAAAGATATAGTGATAATATTATGAGATCTTTGTTATTTATTTTATATATTAAATATTTCAGAATATTTCTGACTTGTTTTATATTTAACAAAATAATATAATAAAAATTGAATAGCCATGAACTGCTTTAAATAATGAATTTATTTTAATTAAATAATATTATTTATTTATATAACCACTTGTATTATCTAGTAACTTTATGTCAGGCCATATATGTATAAAACATTATTTTATATCTTGGAATTTATTAAGAGTCTGTTGTATATAATAACCATACTATATAGTCAAGTATCGGATCGTATGTGGTTTATAATCGTAGCATTAAAAACAATCTGCCAGTCTTGTTGGTTGTGAACAACATTTGCCTGTGTGTAAGTTGTGTGTGTTTGGGGCTGGTCAACATCGAATAGCAATTAAACAGGTCTTGAAATTACCGAGCCAGCCCCTAGTAAAGTTGTATCTTTGCATGTTTCAGCCGAACTGAACAATAATCTTGGATCATAATAATATAATGGATTTTTCGAATTTCATTGATGCCCCGCATTATATTTAAATTGCGTTAATTCAAAATTTGATTAATGATTAAATGATTTTTAAGTTAAATATCCCCAAGATGTAGAAATTCGATTGGGCATAGTATCCGAGTTGAAGGTACATCAAGGTGTTAGATTAAATAAAAGGCTTTTAGTGGAAAGATTGTAAAAATCTTTTAGTGATTTGTTAATTGTTACATTTTACACTCTAATGCCGCAGGTCAGCAACTGTGACACGCTGCTTAGCTAATGATGCCGTGACCAAGGCAATTATGATATAATACAGTCCAAGGAACTTCACCTCTATTGGGTTCAGCAATAAATATGATTCGAAACACTTCCCTATACCTGGCATTACCTGGCCAAAACGGAAAGCATGCCTTGGTCCGTGCTCATTGATGGGGTTAACCAAAGGGTCAGCACTTAAAGCCAACTTAAACAAATTTTTGTCTATTTTCGGTTTTTTGTGTTGTCGTTGTTTGTTATTGTTTTTTTGGTTGCCCAAAATGCCTATTTGTCTGTTAGCTAATCGCACACAGACTACAGACTACAATACACCCAAGCGTACGACCCAGACTAACTAAGTGCACAAGTGGACTAAATTGCAACGTCTCTTGAGTTCAAATTAAATTGTTAGCATGTCAAGTGGGACATGAATAATGCAAGTTATGAGTGGATTCTTGCAAAACGACATTGCCCCCAACTTAAAATGGCTAAGAGCAGTGATAACATAAGACCAAATCTAAGGCAGTTATGTTCCACATTATCCATATTCATGAAGCCGCGTACTTGGAGACTGATCTTTAGCACATACATCGATATAGAATAACACATCCACCTAATGGCTCCAACCAGTGGCTGGCCAATTAATAGCCAGTCTAACTTGGCTAATAGCATCTGGTCTTTATATCATGGTTCAAGGAAAAATAAAAATGGAAAATGGGGCTTGCTTTGGGTACAATATAAAACAGACTTTGGCATCGTCGGGGGTTAATTTTAAGTTTTATTTGCGGTTCATTGGTGTTACACAGGGGTCCATTATAAAAGCCACCAAACGGCCAATCGACACACAAAGATGGCATCAGAATCTTGAAAGTATTTCAAAAATAAAATAATAAAGTGAACAAAATACTCAATGCCGAATAATCTCCATTATTCTGTTTACCTTGAAAAGATTATTAAATGCGCACTCTAAGCACTTATTTTTAAATAAAATAATATGCTATAAAATTTAAATTAAATGAAGTTTCAAAAAATGCGAACGCATTAGGAAGTAGATTTTATTTAAGGTAATTGCTTAAAAGGTAGCTCGTTGGGTTTGTAGGTTATTTGACTAATGAACTAATTATTTTCTTTAAATATATTATTCTTCCAATTAAAAAATACAATAGTTAAATTTGAAAAATTTTTAAAAATTGACTTAAATAAAATTCACAATTAAATCAAGATATAAACGCGTTTTAAATGAAGTGGAACGCGAGTTGAAATGACTTTTATTTTAACTTATTTTTTATTATAATTAAAATATCAATTATTTAAATATTAAATATTAATAATTTTTATAGGTTTTTTATCTATTGATTATTACTTTTTTTTATTCCAAATAATATCTCCAAAGTAAAGTATTCTTGTTGTTCAATTGTTCATCTCTGAACATATTATTTATATTTCTTTTCTTATTTATAAACTAAATAATTTTTTATTTATTATTGGTGCATTTATAAAAAAAAAATTAGAAAGAAAAAATGAATAATTTTGGTTACTTTGTATATTAAAACTAAGTAATAATAATTAAATATTTTATTTAATGAGTAATAAAATTAACATAACTAAACACTTGTGTTTCATTGGTATTGAGTTGGTAATTAATTGGCTAACGACTTAATCACCATGGGTTTTAAAACAAAAAAATGTAAATATTTATTTTTAAAACTGTCATTAATAACATAGATACTAATTATTATTAAACTCTTGAGCTTTACTACTGCAATTTTTTTTATATTTAAAAAAAGGCAATAATCGATACTTAACCCAACTTTTTTATACAAACAACATTTTTCGCTTCATTTTCAATTTTAACTCTAATAAATCATAAAAGCCGTGTTAATAATATTAAACGATAAACCGAATATCCAAAATAATTAAAAGAACCTATATTTATTTTAACATTAGCGAACTTTTACTTCTTTTATATTTGAGACACGCAAAAAACGAAAATATTTTATTACGAATACGCCGCGTGTGCCGCTCTGCAGGCGAGAAGCTATTTTAATGATGCCCTTGCACGGATAAAGGGCGAGCAAGTCGATAAAGACATTAAAATCAAAATGGTAAGGTAATTAGTAATGGCAATAAATAAATATTGAGATTGCAATTTAACGCGAATTATAAAAAGAAACAAAGCGAAGCCGAAAGAAAACTAATTTGTTCAGTTGGAAAAATTGTTTACACTGCAACGGAGCAATAGCCGGCAAATGGACCAGCATGTGGCAGAAACAACAAATGAATGTACAATGTCTACAGAGACATTAACAAAAACAATAACAACAACAATACAAGTCAACACATACAACACATACAACATATACAACAACAATGTTAGTCACAGTCCGCTTTCACCGTCATCATCTCAAGCGCGTCTCTGCGGAATGTTTGTGATTCGAGACTATGACTTGTCGCTAAAACCCCGCCACACCAAGCAAATAGAAATTAAAATTGAAAAAAAAAATTGAAAAAAAATAAAAATTGAAAAAACAAATAATGAGGCATAAATATGCATTACCCGATGCCGGGTAACTGTGTGCCGGCTCGATGCCATTGACCGTCGACTAAACCAGAAACCAGGAAGTCATCATATACTTTCCTTTTCAGTGGCCTGTTCCTTAACCTGTTCTTCTGTGCCACACCCTCCCTCCACTGCCCATCCAGTTAGTCAGTTAGCACCTCGCCGGGAAAGTGGGTCACCTAACCAGCAGATATTAATTGCGTTCGCTTCGCCGGAATGTTTTCTCAGCTTGGCATTTATTCAATTTGATGATCACTGAGCCGCCAGAGACAAATGCAAATACCTTGTATAACTTATGGCCCATCAAATGAGCGTTGTAAGCATGGGCACGAGTTTTTTTAAATTAATTCAAAAAAAAAAAAATAATTCAAATAAAAATCAAAACGATAAAAAACTAAAGTATAAACAGCGGTAAGTGTGGCTTTATGTTACCCACAGAGCCACAGAGCCACAGAGCCTTAACCTCTAAATGCCGATTGTGGGTTCACCTTAGAGCGAACTCTTTAATATTTTTTTTATTTTTTATTTTTTTTTTTTTTATTTGTGAGTATTTTTTGGCTTGGTTTTATTTTTTTTAACAATCTGAACATTCAGCATGCATTGTATCCGCCAGCAGTTATATTCAATATGTTCCATTGTCAATCTGTGGGCATTGTTCGCCTTAAACGTCGCTTTCAGGTTGTCTCTTTGGAGAAACACCAGAGGCCCAGATACTAAAACGTAGTTAATGTGTTTAAAGCTGCGTTTAAAGCTGCAGATTTGATGGGGAAAATCGAATAAAAGATTTAAGATTTATTTCAATGATCAGAATTCCTTTCCCTCCCGACGATGAATACCCAGACAATTTGTTACACTCGAACATCAAAATTGACCTCGCATGGGTCATAAGGTTTCCGATTTCCCACGAGAAATTTCAAATGAATCGCCAATCGGCAGGAAAATCTCATGTTGGGATCTCAAAATGTTTGCATGCAAGGGTACAAAATGTGACCTTGTCCAATGAAAAAACCTAGTCAGTCATAGTCACATGTAAATGGATCCATTCCATTCCATCCATGCAGGGCCTCCATGTCAGCGATGCCAACTATCCGAGTGAGACAAGTGGCAAATTAGAAACCAACCCAGACAATGATCATACATATGACAACATCATCACAGCATCAAATCGGCGTAAAGTGTCAGCTGGCCAGCTGAATGCTAATTCGTTTTGTCAGTTAATTATGTTAATTGAAAGATGGACTTGACAGTGAGTGATAGGGCCCGAAATAACATAGACGCCCCTCAAGTGTTCGTCCATTTCAAGATCTTTCATATTTGTCGAATTAAATTGCAATTTGACAGTCGTTTGTTGCATGTGCCCTGTGTGTGTGTATGGTGTGTGTGTATGGTGTGTGTGTATGGTGTGTGTATGGTGTGTGTTGAGAGTGTGCGTGGTGTGTGGCCGATAAGTAGCAGCATTAAAACAAATACGCATTTATTTCCATATTTATTTATGGCAAGTCGAAGCCTAAATACACTTTCTCTCATCATTTTTTATTTTTGCATGACTCAGCACTTTTTTTTTAAAAAGCTCGTGGATTTTACGCTTATACTAATTTAGTCAAAGTGACTAAGGCTTTAGGCAAACTTAATGGCTATTCGCGCTTTGAAAATTAGTCAAAGGTGTGAAGAAGTTGCGTAAGGCTTTAAAGGTGTCTATTTATAAGACCTTTTAAAAGCTAATGAGGAAACTTGGTAAGGATGACTCTAGTCTTCCTCTAGCTTCTGTTGCCTTTGTTTCAGCCTGAAGTTTCTCTTATTCTTACTCTCTCTCTCTTACTCCACAAATGAAGCTCCAATTCTCAGCTGTTACCAGCTTCATGACAGAAGCGCTTTGATCTCGCGTTAGGGTAATAAAAATTATAGGTAAGAGCAGTGGCTAACATAGACGCCCAGAAGCGATGCAACTTTAAGTGACCCAACGCGTCTATATGAAGCAGCTCGGAATTGGAGTCAGAGCCAAAGACGGAGACGCAATCGCAGACGGAGAAGGAAAGGGAAAGGGAGACGGACGAGGAGTCAGAGGCGGAGTTGGCGTGCGTGACCTCTGAAGGTCTTACGTGAGCGAATGAGTTGCGTGAGCGATCCAAAGTAGCCGCCAGCCTACAACAAACATACACAAACACACACACACACACACACACATATAGATACCGCTGAAACATAATACAAACAATGGGCGCCGCATGTCGGACAATTTGTATTGTGTGTGAATGTGGAGCGGCAGGCGCTGCTAAGATGCGATAATTATGCCTTAAATTATTGTTAATTGTAAACAAAATGCGACAAGTGACTGAATTTCGCAGCTACGTAATTGCAAGGAATTGCAAATGAATATTATTTAATTTAAATTTCAGTTAATTATGCAAAAATCTATTCAATTCGTTTGAAGGACATTTCCTTGCTTTGCAAATTAGAAGGGACCTAAGATTAATTGCCTTTCACTTCTGTTCATTAAGCGTTTCATGTAAGATCCATCAAAAGTGACAATGCAATTTAAAATCAACATCTTTTGATTGCCGTGGCCCATCATAAAAGAAAACCCTACAGGGAAGCGGTAATACCCATTCGTTATACGTGGCGTATGCGCGTTTTCAGATAAGTTGCTCTTAGTGGAGGGACTTAAGATCTTTCCGTTTATATTAATTGTTGTTGGAGCAACAAAAAGTAGGTTACATATAAATAAAGAGTCTAATACACTTAGAAAACAGGCACTGGGCAAGAAGATGTGATGCGAAAATGATTTGTCATTGAGCACAAAAGAAATAAGAGATGAGTTCCATGGCGCAGAGCAAAAGGGAAAGAGTCTTAAGCCAAAGAGAAGACAAACTGAGACGAATCACAATGAATCACGATATACGATCGTTGGGCTGATTTTATGAAGCCGTCAAAATGACTCCACAGACCACACACACACACACACACACACACACACACATACGTATCAGAGGTCATTGTATAACCTGGGCGTGTTTGGATATGTTTGGAGGCAATGATTCAGCCGGTGAACTGGAAAAAACGCTACCCCATCTGCAGTCCTCGCATTCCAATACCATGAACATAAAATATGAGCACCTCTCGAATCAAATGCAAATGATGTGTCCGGCTTATGCAGATTTGAATGTGTTTCTTTGCGGTGTCAAGCAAAACCGTCGTCCAAGCAAACTGTGGCAATTAACACCAAAAGTGTATCTTTTTTAACGGTGCTCTAGTTGTCCATCTTAAATCTGAACTTGACCGATATTCAGTGCTTGGGGTGTATCTAGACAGAATGCCCATAATATGTCACACTCAATGCCGAGGCAATATAAATCTCTATCTGAAATCTGCTGATCTCCGTGGTAGGTCTATATTCCCAGCACACTAAATCAAAGTGTGATTCGTAACACTTTAGTTTTTTTTTTTTTTTTTTTTTGTTGCCAAATTACAGTATGAAGGTTGAAAACAAATTAATTTATCTTTCAATTTGCATGCCCCATCATGTATATGGCCATATCTATGATCTGTGGGTCTACTCAATGTCCAACATTACGTATGGTATAACTGCCAATTAATGACCCTGAATGCCAATAATGACAAAGATGGTCATTCTTTTGGCTTACAAGCAGTTTTTAAACGGCTCAGATTTTCCACACGTATCCAATGGCTATAATATATCATTTCTGGCTAAATACTGCATACAAAGAACAAAACAATTAACGAATAACTTGCAAATCACTTTGAGTGGTGATATTCGAAAAAAAAATATATATATATATATATAAAATAAAATAAAAAATGTCAATTTTTTTTTTTCTTCTTTTTTGCAATCTTATTTGCAAGGTTTTGAATGCTGAAGCTCGTTTGCATTGAGAAACCACAAAACTAATATATTAACTATGTATGCGCCGAGCAGACAGAAGCTGGCTAAATAATCGGGTTAAACACAAGCACAAAGGCAATGCTAAAATTTGAAAAAGCTTAAAACAAAACACAAAACGGTAACCATCAATAAAGTGCAATAGAAGCGGCTAAAAGAGTTGGCGTTTCGTTGCCAGGCTATTGTCTTGAAAGATACCCTACGTGTATGGGAAATAAAGAAATAATCGTATATCTGCATTCATATCAATATTTATACACATATATGGAGTCAATATGAATATTATAAAAATACATTAAATAAATTAAAAGTATCTTTAAGCCAATTTAAAAGTTATTTCCTTTTTTAGCACCAGACTTATTATTTCTAGGGTATCTGCTGGTCAGTCATGTTCCACTCAAGCAATTCTTCCTTTTATTTTGTTGTCACGAACAGCTTGTGTGGCTTTGATGCAAACAATGTCCATCTGCAGGTGGCAGATAATGTGAATACAATTTGCTACTCATTTCAGATAAGTTAAGCACAAGAAGCGCACTTAAAAAAAAATAGTAATAAATAAAATAGTAAAATAAAAAAAAAAAACACAACCTGTTCAAAAATTAAATTACACATATTACAACATGTAAAAGCAGTTTGGTTGGTCTTCTTTATAATCGTTAAGAGTGTGATGCAAAAGAATTTCTGTGTCAATCGCTGGAATGGATGACAGTTTTAATTAAAATTTATTTTTCATGCGCGAGAGAAGTGAGTGCAAAACGAAAGACTTAAGACACAAACTTGATTTCAAAAACTAAGATAAAGAAGTTGAAAACGGGATCTGCCCAAAAACACGTAACATGCAAAGAAAGCTAACTGGATTAATGATTTATGTGTGCATGATATGTATATACATACATATGTCTGTATATATGTATGCCGTTATATGTTGTTACAATTCCCAGCACCCGTTTGTTACTTATAATAAACAAATCGAAACATTTAAGCGGCTAAAACCTACAACCAGAAATACAATTAAATTTTTACTTACTTGCCGCTTGCATAATCAAAAATCCTATGATAAAGAAATTCATCTTTGCAGTTTTTTATTTCGCTTGCTATTAAATATATATATCTTTTTTTATTTATAAAAGTCGGAAGTAAGAGTTTAGATTTTCTTTTTATTTATGTATTTTTTTTGGTTATTTTTTCGAATTCGTTGAGCGTACAATATTTAAGCCGATTTCTTTGTCGAACAAACACTCACGCACTGGCAGTCAAAATGTTGAGATTCAGTTACAGTTACAGTTACCATAAACACAAACAATCTATGAACTGCTATGAAAATGGGAATAATGGAAATAAAAACAAAAAAAAAAAAAAAAACATAATAACAAAAAAACAACATAAAGTATGATGTAGGTACGAGATTATTATAAAATGGCTTAATGCACGCCTCGCGCTGTCGGAGATGAGCTCGGAATCGGAAGTAGTTGATTAATGGAATTTAATGAAGCTATTACAAATATAATATTTACTTGACGGTGAGCTGAGAAAACAAAGCACATTTATGGGATAAACAATTGTTGATCCAAAAAATGCGCTTAAATTGAATGTAAAAAAGAAAAAAATTAAAAATAAATAAATAAACCGGTAAACAGAAACGCAAATGAGCTGCCCAAACACTCTCTCTTTCTGTTTAAAGTAAAAGTGACGACCCCAGAGATGCGACAAATGCCGATACAGATTAAGATCGAGAAGGAGGCTGCGTGGGCCCATCAAATTTTGTAATATCAATAAAGAAATATATATGAATATGACTCCATGCATATTTATGAATTTACTTTAAATTTGCCATGATATTTAACTTAAATGCCAGTCGCTTGTAATGAAAATCGATGGAGCGTTTTTAAGCGTAACGGGCCGAACACTTTCCAATCGCCTGGTCGGTTGACTGGCTGGTTGATAGGTTGGTCTGTCTGTCCGTTGGTCGGTCGGTCTGTCCGTTGGTCTGTTGGCTAGTGTCTTGGGTTTGTCAGTTTCTTGGCCGTCGCGCCATAATTTTCGTTGCTGTCTTGTTGCTATTGTTGCTATTATCAGCCACGCCCCCTTCCCGCAAAAACGTCAGCACGTTCAACCGCCTAAAAAATAAAATAGAAGCAAACACAACGTGCGGCAGTTCTTCGTTTAAATTTCGTAAAGATAAAAATCACGGGTAAAAGTTGCCTGCGATACGTTTTTGGTTTATTGTCTATTTTTTTTTTTATATTTATTTTTGTTGTTGCTTGTGTTAAATATTTTTCGGTTTCATTTAAACTAACAAAATTTGAAGTGTGTTGCTCTAATTAATTAACAATTTTACACATTTCACTTTGAAGCAAACACAAATTATTATTTTATTAAACAAATTGCAATGGCCTTGCAACAAACGAAATAGGTAAATTTTTTATTTCACTTTTACACAGTTGCGGGCATTCTTGTTTTTGTTGTTGATTTCAATGGTTTATAGACATCGGTACAATTGTACACAGATTTATATAAACATATATATATATATAGATTGTACGAACATGAGTTGTAATAATTGTAAGAGCAGGTCTCCTTTACCGAGCACGACTTGGCTTCGAGACACGAAACTCCACAAATGCGCGTGGTGCAATACTTGATTCTTCGACGAGCGGCGAAAGACTGAAAACTGAATATGATTCAGAAATTGTAGCCACCAGACCAGCCCAGCCAATTTGGCCTCTTTGGAGTTATGGCTCGGTTTCGAAAGCGCGCTGCCTTTGCGCATGCGTGTCTGTTGCTCTCTCATATGGCTAAATACGCGGCTGTTTTCCAACACTGCCAAAATGTTGCAGCTGCGATTCAAACTTAAGTATCTGATAAGAGATTGGGCAATTTACTTTTTCAACAACAACAACAACAACATAATAATAATAATAATAGTAACTTACCTGAGAATAGTTGGGCGCTTTAATTTTATTATTTTATATGTACTAACAATAAGCTAATTTTAATTTTAAAATATTTAATTTTTTTTAATCCTAATAATTACTTATTTTTCCCAATCTACATTCGTAACTCCAGCTTTAAATGAAATAAGTTATAAATATTAGAAGGTTGATATTTATACCAACATCTTGATGTATGACATCTAAAAATAAAATTGAAATTTAGTTCTCAGATCTTTTATCAAATTTATGGTCAGACAAAACGAACTGTATTTATATCTAATAAATGATAAAATAAAATAAAAAAATGATAAGTAAAATGATACTTCATATTTTTCCACCATATATCCAATATCAAATGTTAAGTTGATATTTCCGTAACTTAACCTGACAAAGTCTAACATTGTATTTAAAATTTTGGTTTTCTATGTCGGAGCTACCTACACCTGGTCAACTATTATTTAAGCCATACTTAGTAAGTCACGAACAAATAATAAAAACAAGACAAAAGTCAATATTTGCTCAGGAGTTAATCGTATTTCTTTAATATCACGCAAACTGTTTTCTTAAAGCCATACATTACTTTTAACTAGAATTAGTGCTGACTCTTCTGAGACGGTACTTTTGCACGGCAAAGAGAGCGCCCTCCTCGGAAGTTAACTGACTCGTAAATTTTTCCTGTAAAAATTGATTAGTCGTTTGGTTCAGCTTTTCATTGACGAATGTAAAATGCAACACAGCATTGGGCACACAATTTAATTCCAGGAGTGTTTCGTTTGCAGGCAACACTTTTTTAGGTGGTATGGTAAACAATTGAAACTCTTCCTTTGCCATTTCAAGAAAACCACGCACGAAATCCTGTACAACAGTTATAGAATCGTGTGGCTTGAATATACCTTGCAGCACGTGCCGATCGGGAAACTGAATGCGTAGTACACAATCTTTATATTGATTGAGCTTTGCCAACATTGTCTTCTGCCGTTCCAGCTCACGTAAGTTGGAAGTGAGCAGTGGCGCCTCCTCTGAAGCCGTTCGTTTCAAATCTCTCAAAACCATTCTTAGGTCGCTCACCGTCAAATCAAAAAACGAATCGGGCAGATCATCGTTATTTTTGCTAGATTCATTTAATGAGAAAAGTACTGCATGACGGGGTCCAATAACATTTACCTTAGGAGGTTCTATTGCAGATGCATCGTCAACATCCTCATCTTTATCATCCTCCTCTTTTTTATTTACCAAATTATATCCTGTACCAGTACCCCAATCATACTTTGGGCGTTCAGGTTCTTCTTTTTTGACTTCAGCACTAACTGGTTGTGGTTCTGGTTCTGGTTCTGAATCTGCCTCTGGTTTTGTTTGGTTTTCTTCAGGGGCCGATCTTTTTAAAGATTTAACCATGTCACTAGTAAGCGCAAAGCCACCACCTTTACTTCCAGCAGTTCCCTTGGCTGACCGGGAGGTACTTGGCTGGTTATCTAAATCGGTTTTTGGAGTAACTTTAATTTCCGCTGGCTTATAAACATTAGCTTGCGTCTTCAATTCTTCTGGACTTTTATTGATCAACCGCATCATAGCACGTCCTTCAAGAATGCCTAATGATTTAAGGGTTGCTTGCTTCATCTGTTCTTGACCGATAAGTTCACTGCGCATGTATATAACAACTGGACTTTCATACGAATCCAATTGGCCACTACACAGTTTTGCTACCACATCCCACACGCTGGTAAGAGGCGAGAATTCAGCTTGCTCTCGATTACCATCAACAAGTTGAACACAAACGACTACATTGTTTAAAACACGGCGCTTGTCAGTAGGTTCCATCTCCAGTACACAGTTATTTGGCAAGCCGCTGAAGCGAAATTGCTGGGTAAGGCTAACATCCTTGTTATGAAATCTAAGGCAGTGTTCCTCGCTGTCAAAGCCATGCTTTGCACTTGCAATCTCCAGAATTTCTAGCAACGTCGTGTCTTGTTTAACACTGACATTTTGACGACGGCCATTAGGTAGCAGTACGGTAACTCGTTTGTCCATGATTCCAATCTCAGTGGAGAATGCTTCAATGAAGCCCTACTATAAGCAACATGTGTGATATGAAAATTTCAAAGTAACTAAATACGCACGCAGGCAGTTGAACAAAATGTCAAGTGACAATTTCTACAAGTAATTTTAACGTATAAAAAGCTTATTTTTAATATCTACTGTTGTTTAGGGACACGCCAAAAATTGCCGGTCACGATTTTTTGCTTTATCGAAGTAAGTCTGGTCAAACAACTCAAATAAAGCAAAGGAACGAACCAATCATTTTTTATCGTTCATTTAGTTCAATTGAACTGTCAAATTTCTATCGATTGTATTTTTTTGCATAGAATGTCATACATGTCGTACAAGTTTTTATCAGCTGTTAGCCGCATTGACCGATCGTGCGGAATACACTGTATTCCAGTAGAATTTATTTTATTAAATTGTTGCATTTACCAAATACCTCATGTACTCTCGACTTTTCCATTATTTCGGTAACAGTGCCAGGTAAAGAATTACTGAAATTATGTCAAATAATTTAAAAGACAGAAAAAACATTGTAAACTAATTCGTTACATAAACATTTTTGCTACAGGTGTTTAGCTACAAAGGCCACACCAAAGGTACTACCGATTAATAAAATTCTTATATCTAATCGCGGAGAAATAGCGTGTCGTGTTATAAAAACTGCCCGAAAACTTGGTGTACGCACGGTAGCTGTTTACTCTGATCCTGATGAGCATAGCTTGCACACTGAGCTGGCCGACGAAGCATATCGCGTGGGCGAAGCTTCATCATATTTGCGCGGCGATCGTATAATAGAAATAGCAAAAAAAGCTGGCGCTCAAGCTATACACCCTGGCTATGGGTTTCTTTCCGAGTCAGTGGAATTTGCCGAATTGTGTCAACGTGAAGGTGTTATTTTTATGGGTCCTCCCAGCTCTGCCATACGTGATATGGGCATAAAAAGTACAAGTAAAGCTATTATGGCAGCTGCCGGTGTGCCAATTATAAATGGTTATCACGGTGACGATCAATCAGATTCATGTCTGCAAGCCGAGGCTGCTAAGATAGGCTTTCCGCTAATGATTAAAGCTGTGCGTGGTGGTGGCGGCAAAGGCATGAGAATTGCAGAGAAGCCCGAAGATTTTCTCACTGCTTTAAACTCCGCTCGCACAGAGTCCCAGAAAGCTTTTGGAGACAGTTCTGTCTTGCTGGAACGTTATGTACGCTCCCCACGACACGTTGAGGTACAAGTATTTGCTGATCAATACGGTGATGCTGTGTATCTGTGGGAGCGTGACTGTTCCGTGCAGCGTCGTCACCAAAAAATTATTGAAGAGGCCCCAGCGGTAAGAGACGCTTGAAACAATTTTAACATAACAGAATTTAATATTTATTTTTTAAGCCTGGCCTGTCGGAGGAGTTACGTCGGGAGCTGGGTGAAGCTGCTGTTCGCGCTGCCAAGGCAGTAGGATACGTAGGCGCCGGTACTGTCGAGTTTATATTGGATAAAGAAGATCTCTCTTTTCACTTTATGGAGATGAACACTCGCCTCCAGGTCGAACATCCTATTTCCGAAATGATTACAGGCACAGATCTTGTTGAATGGCAAATTCGCATTGCCGCAGGTGAACGATTGCCCCTAACCCAAGATCAGATCACTCGTCAGGGTCACGCGTTTGAGGCTCGTATTTATGCTGAAAACCCCCGCGGAGGATTTTTACCAGGAGCAGGACCTCTTCGCTATTTAAACACGCCAAAACCAACAGCTGATGTGCGCGTAGAAACAGGTGTGCGGGAAGGTGATGAAGTATCCGTTCATTACGATCCAATGATTGCCAAACTGGTCGTTTGGGGCGAAAACCGTACCCAGGCTCTAAACTCGCTAATTGCTCGGTTGAGCGAATATCATGTTCGTATTTTTTAGTAGCTTCCTTTTTTATATTTTAAATGAAAATTATTTATTTTAGATTTCCGGACTTGATACGAACATAAACTTCCTCATCGACCTAGCTTCACATCCCGAGTTCCAGCTTGCAAATGTGCACACAGGTTTCATTGATCAGCACTTTGACACACTTTTCCCACCGATTCTCGTTAAGCCACAAGAAGTAAGTCAGGCTGCTCTGTCGCTGGTCTTTAACGAGTTGCAGGCCGCCAGCATCAATGCGAGTGGCAACCAGGATCCCTTTGCTGCAGCACCTAATGCGCGACTCAATTACGCTTTGATTCGAAAGTACAATTTGAAGGCCAATGACAAAGGTATATTGGAGTTTTGAGGACGAGGTGGAAATGGATGCTCAACCATAAAGTTTTATTTTCAGTTTATGCTGTGGAGGTCAAGTACGATAATGAGAACATTGAAATTCGTGTGGATGGCGGCGATTGGCAGTCCATTAAAGCGGAACGCGTTGAGGATGGTGGTCGTTTGAAGATTCGTGCCAACATTGATAACAACATCTCAACCTACAATGCCAACATTGATGGTGGTAATGTAACATTATTCTTGGAGGTAAGTGTCCTAACCAAAACTCAAAATAAAATTTAATTTTAAACTCTGTAAACACAGAATGGAAAATTGGACTTCGAACTGATTCAACCGAAATTCCTAAGCGCCCAGGCCGATCATGGTGGTAGTAGTGGAAACAGGGTGGTGGCACCTATGCCTGGCGTACTAGAGAAGGTTTTGGTTAAGCCCGGAGACAATGTCAAAAAGGGAGACAGCTTAGCTGTGCTCATTGGTACGTTGAAAGCTTGTATATATATTTCCATATTTCAATAATAAATTTGATTTATTTGTAATCCTTCCAGCTATGAAAATGGAACACATTTTAAAGGCACCAAAGGATGCGACCATCAAATCGATTGGCGGTGCCGTTGGTGATAACATGGCCAAGGGAACTGCTGTTATTACATTTGTCGAAGAGGAAGCGGCTAACTAAATGGATGAATTTTATTTTGATTACGTACCAGGAAATTGTTGCATTTACTTATTTGTTGTTTATATGTCCTTGAACAGAGTGAAACTTTATCATGTGCATTTATTAGTCTTAAGCGTAAACGTGTCCATCTAATGGAACAAACTTGTCCCTTGACAATTAAAATGTGCCTTTCATTTCTTAAATATCTAAACTTATGATTTTATTATTCCAACAAAGTACTTTGAACAATTGTAATACTCAAAAAGGTAGTTTCTTGGTCGTGTACAACTTTTGGAAAAAGTACCCAATTATCTAATTAAACTTCTAAAAATAATCAACAATTCGTATTTTAAACAATAGCAAAAGCTATAAAAAAAAAATTTAATGCTTTATTTGTTTAACGTACGTTATTATTATTTATCTTACGTTTTCATTTTGTTTGCCAGCTCGTAAATAAATATCAAAACATTCATTTCTCATATAACTATATATTTAAGATTTCAAATTTATTGAAACTATCTATTGAATTATCATTCTGGTATTTGGTTGTAAACAAAAGATATAAACAAATGCATTGTTTGCTTACAGTTCGCGTTTATTTTGCAACTTAAAACATAATAATTTAATAAATGTTTAACAAATTTTACTTAATACAAAAAACACTAAATAATTAAAAATATATATGTATATATCTATATATATATTTATATATATAAATATATAGATACATATAGACTTAGTATAAACAAAATCAAGTTTACTTTCTGATCGTTTGCTATTTAGCCCATATTTGTCTATCATTTCTGGCGATGCACTTTACTCATTTTTTGATTTAGCACTCGAAACGTTGTTTACCCGATTCGCCAGTTAAGTGATTTAAAAATGGTTTTTGGAAACTCTTCGGGTTCAACATTTGTAGTAGGATCTTGGGTACTCTATAGATGCAATTTTCTTCCGTTTGTCCTAATCAAACATTGTTCGGCTATTTGAAGGTTTTAGCCGAATTAATATATCCTGCTTCCTAAATATGTATGTATGTATGTATGTATGTATGTATGTATGTATGTATGAATGTATTTGTGAGTATGTATATGTAATGTTTGCATGTAGTTTTGTTTTAGTTTGTTTCGTTTGATTTAGTTTAGGGTTTAAATTGCTCGCTTTCAATGCGTAATACATCTTTCATATATATACTTTATAAATACAATTATATCGTACTATTAACGTGCAACTTAACCATCATAGTATTTTAGTATTAGTATAGGTGTATGAGTGGGTGTTTGAGTGTGTGTGTATATATGTGTATGCACGTTTGTGTAGTTTTGTATTTGTTTTTGGATAATTAATAAAGTACAGTTATTATTCAAAGACCGATTTTTGTTGTTTGGTACATATACTTTACTTTTCTAATTTTCCATTTTTCCATGTTTATTTTCATTTCTATCTCATGCACTTATCGCCTCCGACCTCGTCTAAGCGTCAATGTTCGTATATTTAATAATTTTATAGTTAATAACTATTAGCATTTAAGTCTCTTTAGTTAATATTTTTTGTTTTTACAATTGTTTACCTCCCACTATAACCACCCGAACATTTTTTTATCGCCTATAACAAATACTCACAAGTGTTGTTATTTTCTTTTTCTTTTCATTTTCATTTTCATTTTCATTTTTCTTGTTTTCTTGTTATTGTTTCGATAAGTATTTTTATTGCAAAAGACTTTTTTTGTTTGATTTGATTTTTTATGTTTTATGTTTTAAATAAAGTTCTTTTCTATTATTGTTGAATTGAGTGCTGCAGTCGCTCCCGTTGTTGCAGTTGCAGTTGCAGTTGCAGTTGCCGGTGTTGACGCTGTTGTCTCTGCATTTGTTGTAGTTAAAATTGATTCGGTAGTTGCAATTGTTGTGTTTGATGAATCGCTTGTTAAGATGTCTGTTTCAGACAAATTTGACGTAGTTTCTGCTGTTGTTATAGTTGATGTTGTTGTCAACACAGGGTCAACAGCAACACTTTCAGTTGTTGTTGGAGATAATGCACTAGACATCGTTGTTGTTGTTGTCGTTGTTGATGCGGGCATTGGTGTTGCTGTTGTTGTTACCTCTATTGTCGATATCTCACCAGTTTCCCAATCGTATATCAATAAATCCTTATTTTTCATTGTCCTTTTTCGCACTTTCCGGTGCGTCGACTGCTGCAAATAATGGAAAAAACAGATTACAGACAATTCGGTTAATAGGAAACGACAATCAAATTAATGGGACGATAATGTTATCAAGGCGTTTAAACAACACTTTGTCGGTGCCAATAAAGCAGAAATTACTGTGTGTGCAGCTATGTGTACATGTATATATACATTTTTGTACAATTATATGCGATTGAGTGTGTATGGAAATGTTACTGGATATGTCAATTGGTGTGTGTGTGTGTGGATGTGTGGATGTGTGGATGTGTGTGCGTGTGTGTGTGTATGTAGGGTTGTATCTCTTCCAATGTGGCAAGTCATTTAAGCTGAAATAAAAAACAGCAAGAAAATAAATTTTCCCTGTCAGCAGGCACACAAATGTGGATGACAAAAGTGTCTATGGAATAGCTCAAATTAAAATTATTTTGCTGATCAGTGGCAACAAAACGTTAAAAGTAAACAAACAAACGAACAAACAAAGAAACATGTGGGCGGATCAAAGATTTAAATGAACAGCTCTAACTAACTTGGCGGCAAATCAAATTAAGCGGCTGGTGGAACTGTTGCTAATATCACCACGTTGTTGTTGTTGTTGTTGTTGCTGTTGTTGTTGTTGCTGCTGTTGTTGTTGTTGTAGCTGTTGTTGCTGTTTTGGTTGTAGTTGTAGTTGTAGTTGATGTTTTTGTTGTAGCTGTTGCAGTTTCTGTTGTTGTGATTGTAGTTGCAGCATATCCGCTGCCGGCGCCAATTTGCCTCCTCGATTCACACGATTTCGGATGCCCTGCGCACAGAATATCAGAAAGGTACGAGAGGACAACAAAAGGAAACAACGAAACATCGAAAAGGAATTCATTGGATAGTTGAAATAGAGAAAGAATTAGAACAAAGTTACCGTGTTATGAAGTGTCAAGTGTTCAGTAGTTTTTATGTTTGTTTTGTATGGAGAGACGGGACTCTAACAAAGGACTTTTACAATAACAACAAAGGTCTAATGAGATATGAAAGATTGGCTATAGTTACCTTATTTGCTGCTATTTTCATGTGATCCAAGCTATTAGTTAGACCATTTGTGACTGAATCATTGTTTCCACTTTCCTGAGCAGAGCTCTCCGTTTCACTGTTAGCCCCGCTACCATTGCCTCCACCAGTGACGCTACTTGTCCCAACTACAGAGCCGCCAGCCGATGTGAAGGCACCGAGCAATTGACGAGATAGTCGCGGTATTCCATTACCGTCCACTGAGCCCGACGTGGTGGCTGTTGTTGTGGCCGGGGTTGTACTACCAGCTGGCCCGGGCCAGCCACAAATAGTTGGAATTGTACTTAGTTGTGGATAATTGGTCGATTTGTTATCTGGTTGCTGCTGTACTTGTTGCTCACTGCTCTCAGCTGTGGCTGGTTGCTGCATCTGTGGCTGTTGTTGTTGTTGGTCCTGTTTGTTGTCGTCATTGAATTCCAAGTCAGATTCGTTGTTTTCTTCTTGATCCTACAGTTAAAATAATTGTTATTAGCAAATAAAAAAGTTCAATTTCAATTGTTTTTTTTTTTTTAATAAGCACCGTTGCATTTTTCTCGCTCACCTCCTCCGGACACAGCTCGTAGGCCATAGACCAGGTATTCTTTGCTGATTGTGAACGTTCCAACATATAACTATTGGTGTTATCGTTGCTTTGTGCTGGCGGTGACCACGAATATGAGTTATACTGACAACCAATTCCACGTTGACGTTCCAACTCGTCTTGCAGCCATTCAACGGCAATGGTCCAGTTGCGACTGATCGTTGAGTTTGTGTTTAGCATCTGTAATGCAATAGGCGACTTGTGGAACAATTGGGTAAGGCATTTAATTATTTGATAGGCGCGCTTCTGGTAATGCGTTTTAGCTCGTTGTATTGTATCCAATAAGCCCTCACGCTCCTCGGCAACTCCGTTTAAAGCATTGTGTATGCGATGATGCTGCCAAGAATCCTCAATCAGCAATATATTTAACAACAGATCTGTGTGGTGACGCATGTCGTTGCAATAAGCAAAACCACACTGCCACAGTAGTTCTGTGAGTACTGCACGCGAAAAGTGCGGATTTTCCCAACTGCAATATTGCAGTAATTTAATGCCCTCTTCTCCAACGTTGGTATCTTCAATAAGCTTCTTTATATATCTAAAAGAACAATAGGAAAGTAAGTAAAGTAAGCTGTAAAAAATATATGATCATTTTCTTACCCAGTGCGATTAAAGAGAATGTCCATACATTCAGTGGACAGCGGCATAAGCTCTTCCTGAGGAATAGTAGGATCCTTGTACGGATTCGGCAATAGTCTTGCATTTTGATTGGACCTTTGACACTTTTCGCTAACATCACTACAGCGCACCAGATGTGACACCACTTGGTGCAATTTACTAAACTCTGGATACTGATACTTAATTGATGGTCCTGGTCCATCATCCATGGCCACTTGCATAAACTGCACTGGCACATTCAACTAAAGCAAAAAAAAATGTTGTAAATAGGATTTATAAATATTACAATTTCTTATAAATACCTTTAGTAACTGTTGCTTTTCACGTGTGCCCAAGCCAACGTACATACTAAATAAACTAAAATAGTGTGGCAAATGTTTGCCATAATCGGCAGCCTCAGATTTAAGCAGACGCAACACACTAATGAGAACTTGTTCGCAGAGGTTGCTACCCTCAAAGCCTGGAAGTGGCTCATCATTGAAGGCAAAGTGGCAGAAGAACACAACCAGTTTGACAAACACGGTGCGCACCTCTGGTGAAGGTGCCATTAGTATGTACTCTCCAAGGCGCGACGGTGGTAAGAGCAGTGCATGATTGGCAAACCATTTACGCACCAACGAGGAGGAACGTATGTGATGTGATAGCGTGTCATACCTGTTAATAGAAAATATAATTAACTTGTCTCTAATTTAATAATAACTTTCATACACACCATTCAATAACGGGGCCACGCAGAGATTTTTTGGTGCGAAAGCCTGTATGGAATAAAAACTGCGAGACCAATTGAACGCCCAACAAAGAAAGCTCCTCTGCGGCGGGTGTCTGGAGAAATAAAAATGGCTTTAAGTATGAGTGCTTTAAAAAAATATGAGGTACCTACTATTTTATCACTTCGTGTAGAGGGAATACTGCAGCTGACAAGTTTCTTGATGAAATTGAAGAATTCAACAGAGAATATACTTCTTGAATGCAGAAAGCGAATGTTTTGATGTCTGTAAATGAAAATAAAAGTAAGAAATCATTCAGAACGTAAAACGTAAAAACAAGATCAACTTACCTGACACTACGTTCAATAGGTTTCGGAAGAGGCAGCACAACATTTCGGCTTTCGGTTAGCGACAGCTGCTCCACAGTAGGTTGAAATTGTGTAGGGTTTTGATCACAGCGTGTGTAAAACAACATATACGCATTCCACCAACGCTTCTGACGTCGAACTTGCATGCGCTTCAGATTGTTATCATAAATTTCACCCATGTAGTCACCGCCAAAGCATTGGGCCTTCAATTCCTCGTCCTCGTGCATTTTACTTTCAGTTACCTCACCATCGTCGAACTTGTACCACTGGGCTTTACCATTCGAAGGATTTCTGCAAGTTAAGAAAAACAAGTTTTAATTGGCTGATGCTACATTTCCATGATAAGTTTCCTTACTTGGATACAATGAAACTGAAGTAGTGGCCACCGGATGCTTGACCACTGTGCACCACAATGCCGGTCAATTCATATTTTGTTGTTTCAACACTTGTTTGACAATTATCACCCACTTCCACAACTTCGCCCTCTAGCTTAGCTAGGCCAGAAACTGAAAAAAAAATGAAATTAATGTATTTTAAGTATAATTAATTAGTTAAAGCATTCTACAAATTTACCTGTATAGGGCTCCATATCCAGGATACGCGGAAATTCAAAATAATCATTAAACTTAATCGCACAGACGCGCTCATAGTCGTATTCAAAGCGCTTTAATTGTATGGCTAACACGGGCGGCAGCTTCTTCACGCATAGCCGCTTAATGGTAACTACCTAATAAAGCAACATATAAGAATTTTAAAGTTTAGAATGTGTTATTAACGTTAGTAAACGTGAACTTACTTTTTTATCACATTTATCACAATGGTATGCATCAGCTCCCTCGAGCAGTTCCCCCTTGACATACTGCTCCAGAGATTCAGTTAATGAGCTATGATTCCTAATATCAACACTAAATACGCTAAAGGGTTCCTCTTTGGAGTAGCGATGTGGGCACTCTTGGCAAATTTTTTGATCGCTAAACGAACCACCTAATGTCGCATTCATCAGTTGTGGGTAGCCCAGGGCCTTTAATCCTTCATCCAGGCTTTCGAAAAGCGACATAAAGAATTCAACAGCATCTTGTTGTTCGCGTAAGTTTACTGGCTCTCCTTGTAGTCTGTTTCAAATTATAATTTGAGCAAATTAAAAAATATATATTTTATAATCAGCGTTAAACTTACTTAAAATGCGTCCAAAGTCCGCGAGGCACATAAAACTGTAATGCACTGTGACCAAGATGAGCGAATATTGCCTGCACATGCTTAAGTATGACTACATGGTAGTTTTTACGCACATCAGAGCTATCATCACTAGTCGCTGGTACTAAAGCGCTTGAAGAGAGTGTCGGAATTGCTGAGCCTATAAAAAACGATGGGCCACTGCTACCAGTCAGATCAGAATCACCACTGAAATCCTCGTTATCATTTGTAGCAGCACCCTGCGCTCTAAGAATTCCCACACGCACAGCTGGCACCATGTAAAGCTGTTGCAACACAGAGTTCATGTAGCAAGTGGCGCCAGCATTTTTTAATCCACAGAAACCTTTTGTTGGCCGGGCACCCACCGGTGGTAAGTAGTCCCATTCGCGTAACGGATCCGTATCTTTGAAAATAGTTATAAATAAAAAATATAATATAAACAAGAATTTCGGATGAGATTAAACTTACCCGTGCAAACGAAATCAATGAGTGTATTGGTAAGTAGCTTCATATTAGGAACACAGAGCTGGCACAAAGATATTAGGAGATCGCAAGCGGCGGCAATCGTATGCGGACTACGACACACTGGTGGGGGCACCGTATCCTGGCGCAGGCTGCCGTGCTTACGTAAATGCAAATACTCGCGCGATGCCGTAAACAGAAAATCATCAATGAGCTCATGAATGAGTTCATTAAGCTGTGCTTTTGAGTCTGGCATAAGGAAGAACATTAGCTCCTTAGCTAGACATAGATGACCTTCCAGCAGTTCCTCATGCACTTGCGTGTCGCCGGTAATTTGAACGTTTTCGCGAATTTTTCTCAACCATTTGATCTCATCTCCCAATAGTCCTTCACTTATTTGTAATGGCCAGTTGTAGATGCAGCCATAGGAGAGTGTACGACAAAGCACTGAGAAAAACTCCGCACAGGTTGCTTCGTATTGGGGCACCAATGTTTTCAGTGCGCTAACAAGAAGATTGACCATGTATACAAATGGACGTCGGTCACCAGCACAGTAAGTTGAGGCCAGGAATAACTGTTCAGACGCAACTTGACGTACATGACGCAGAGGATTTTTTAGTACAATTGAGGTAATAAACTTTGGCCAATTCGCATCGTTGCTGAGCGCTTCATTGGCGCTGGGATTGAGTATAAACGAGACCGTAAGCACTTCTAGTGCCTCTTTACACATGCTGAAGTCCTGACCATCAGGTATAATGGCTTCATCTTCAAAATCGTTGTTTGTACCCAAAACCTGCAGATTTCCGCACGATGAAGCCCAAGCCAGTTGCACCACTGCTTTAATTGTGCTAATATCTGGACACGACCATTGCAATGTGGAGCTAAATAGTGCACGGCATCTTTCACCTTCTTGACTTGCAGAAAGCATCTCGGTGGCTAAAATTTCGGCAAGCTTAGCCGATATAGCACGCAGGGTTCCCTGCGCATTACTGGGCATTGTTGAAAAATTCTGTTTAAGAATATCCACTTGCGAACGAACTCCGTTGTCATAGTCGCAGATCATTGGCTCATCGCCCACTCGGGAAACAACACTGCCCACAATGTACAAAAATAGTTTAGCTAACCGAAGAACACACTGGAACGAAGCGCGTTTTGTATGCATATCCGCGTTCGGCAAAAAGTTGTTCTTAGTGAGCAGCTCTAGAATGAAATGCGCACAGCCTGAATGCATCCACGCAGATTGCACCTGTAATGCCGACTCGCCTAGCGGCTCTAGAGCAGGTATCAACAATCCGTGCAGCACGCTTAGATTATAAAGCACTTGGGCAGGGGCTGGTGAAAGAAACAGCAACTCCGGTGTACAATCCTCGGCATTAAGCTGAAAGTGGAACACATTATTATTTTCTTACTCGTTTTCTTATATTGATTTATGACTAACCGCATCACTGGTGCTATGTCCACTGCCAGTTAATGTATCGCTTTCTTTAGGGCCATCGCCGGCAGTTGATTGCGAAACGCGGCACATAAGTTGCAACATTCTCATTGTGTGGCGATCGCAGGGTAGCAAGTGGAGCAAAACCTTGGCACTGTCACGCAAACCACCGTGCTCCAAATCACTACCCAGTTGGTAAAGTTTCAAAAAGAATTCTGTGTATTGATAATTTTGGGAAATTATAACGCCGGGTAGTGTGCTCTCCGACTCGACACGTTGCAAGTCCAAACAGGGCCTAGGTGGCGAGCCAGTACTAGAATCGCTGGAGGAATCGGGACTGCCTGCAAGTTCAATACCGACCGGAGTCAGTTTAGCCGTCAATATCATTTTGTCACGTATGGTGTATTGGTAAAGTGGGTTAATCTCGTCAGTAACTTCAATTAGATCGCCATTGGTGTAATGAAGATCCACCTTTATATTGGTACTTGATGTGGTAGTTCCCTTGATCCGCTTAAGCAGATTGCGCTTGAAGGCAGCCATTGTTTCGTTACTATGTGTAACTATTTCAATATCATCAATAGGCCGGCCAGGAGTTTGAAAACGGATGTATAGACTAGTATTTTTTCCTCGCGTGACGCGGCTAAGAGGCAGATGAACTCGATCGCCACTGAAGGAGCGATCACATTCCTTTATGTATTCCTGAAGCACCTTAATAATGCGGCACATTTTTTCAGCCTCGATCGAACGCATTTTTGTGTCTTTCGAGTCGTCATTGGTAGTGTCCTGATTGTCTGCATCATCCAACGTAGCTTTACCAAGAATAAGTATATTACTATAGTGCGTGCGCAAACGCGAACAGCACTCGCCGATGAACATTTCATGAAACTCTGTTATATGTTCTTGCAGTCGTGGACTAAGAGCTGTTGAAACCTCCTTGAGCAGATCGATGGCCTTATTTGCTATCTCTTCGCCGCCAGTGGTTATCACACGCCACAAATAATCCTTACCAATGAGATCCTCATTATCGAGTATATACCCGCGCTGTATGGCTTTTAATTTATCTTCTTTGGAGTTAACGGCCTTAAAAAAGCGTTCAAAACATTTTATGCCGCTTTCAGTTAATAGGTGTGGATCCAATTGAAGTATATTATTTTCGAAGAAGTCCTTATTAATACCTGGGTCCAGATCTGGTTCCTCACCCATGAGTTTACCAAACCAGCGAAAACATTCCTCACGATCTGCAGCAAACACAGCAGTCACAGCCAAGCAATGCCAAATTTGTTTAGCCTATAAAATGAGAGTTTATTTAAAAGGTTTATTAACACATTTTTTGATTTAAAAGGTACCTGATCAGCACATAGCCAGAGCTGGCCGTCTTTTAGCAAGAACTTCAGAAATTCCAAGCGTTCGGCTATCTGAGCATGATGTGGAAATCGACCATCTACTAAAATATTCGCTGCATCCAATGTTGGCGTTTCATTTACCAAGGCGCGCACCTTCTCCATGTACTTAGTTAGACTGTTTGTAACTAGAATAACAAGCGAATAATCGTTCTGGAGACGCTCAATCACTTGCTGTCGGTTGGTGCCCGTTTGTGTGCGTTGAGCGTGATTAGGCGTTGTATCATATAAACAACATATATCCCGAATAAGTCGTAGTGCAGGCAGAACCCATGTATCACCCGCCTTTAACTCGCCCACGCACTTATCTAGCCAAATTGTTTTCTGTGCATCGCGCTCTTGAGAACAACTATAATCCAAAATCTTTACGTGAGCACCAAGAGCTTGATCAAGCACTTCAGGCGGCACTTCCTGACTATGTGCCAGCGTCCAAAAAAGTTTGAGCACTTTCTGTGCCATCACGCCATTCTTATCGTCTTCGGCAAGACGTCTTATTAGTTCTAAAAGACGTTCCCGTTGACGTTTATTAGCGGTCGTCATGCTTGTCTAAAATAAATAAGAATTTAATTATATAAAAATATAATGGCAATTTTAATATAAGTCAAACGTACTTGAAATGCCTCAAATAGATGGTCGAGCTGTTCAGGTGTGAAGTCCCAAGCAAGCTTCGCTAACAGGTCATGCATGTTTTTTACAATAGCTTCGTGTTTGCCCGCCTGAGCACGCCACACCGCGTCTAAATCATCTAGAGTCAGTGCTTGCTCCTTAATTAAAAATCGTATTATCTTTTCTAATTTTTCCACATACTGAGGCTGGTGCAGAGAATCTTTAAGCACAATGCCAAGTACATCAGATGACTTAATCCACTGAGCCATTCGTTCAGCGGTTAACCAGTCCATTTCATCTTCAGGCATAAGATGCGGCAGAGGCTGAGAACGGTGCGAAAAGTACGCTACCGAAGTAAGCACCTTGTTTATTTCATTTAAGGCATTCATTTTGCCATTAAAGCTAGACACCTGTAGCAGGCGTAATATCATTTTAAGGCGAAACATTTCAAGGTCGCGTATCAGTTCTTCCTGGCCAGTTAAACGGCTGGCCAAAAAACGCGCCGACTTTACAATTCCATTGATATAGTCATTGCGACTTTCAGGTTTTACCTCACGTTTCAACTCTTCATCAGTGAAACTATCCAGTAGATCCAACACAACACTCCATGTAGGCATGAAGTATTTTGAAATGGTAGCAGGTGTTAGGAGCTCATAACATTGGCCAAAAGGACGCAGAAGGTTATGTATGAGAGCTAACGTCAGTCGATTGTCCTGTCCACCATCAACTCCTCCGCTTTCATTGGATGAGCTACTCTTCGATGCAGATAAATTTGAAGCAATAGTCGACTTGTTT